>JAJJWW010000013.1:0-222064 GCA_023531295.1 Papaver armeniacum
GTACTTATGCCATTCCTCAACAGGTTTGGAAAACTTTGTGGAAGGTTAAACTTCCCCATAAAGTGAAGTTGTTTGTTTGAAAATGTGTTAAGGACATTGTTCCAACTAGGGATAAACTTTCTAGGTACAAAAGTGGCATTGAAACTCACTGTAGTCTGTGTGGTTCTTCTGAAGAATCCAGTGATCACTTATTTCTTATATGTCCATATGCTAGGTCTATCTGGTTATCACGAAGCATTAATGTGGGTAATATTTTGTCTCAGCATGGCTCTTTCAGAAATTGGGTTATTTCTTGGTTCCATACAAGTGCTAATTTGAATTTTGGTACAGGGATTTCAAGGGAGAATTTAAATAAACTTCTTATGGTTTCTGTTTGGTCAGTTTGGAAGGACAGATGCTCCAAAATATTTCAGAATCATAATCCAAACAGGGTTATGACTCTTGATAACATTAATAAGTTGGTTTATTTTGTTCCTCCTCATTATATAAATCCTAATACCCAGTTGTAGGTTCACAAATGGAAGCCTGTAGATTTTGGATTTCTGAAAATCAATATAGATGCATCTTTCTTTTAAGAAACTTTACAAGGAGGTACATGACTGATAATTAGAGATTTTGCAGGTCAATTCTTTGGTGTGCAAGGGTAATACTTTGATAGAGGAATGATGCAAGGAATAGAGGTGGAGGAACTGGAATGCAGATCTATGATGGCAGTTGTTTCTCTGGCAGTTTCAAGAGGTCTTACTCATGTAGTTTTTGAATCTGATAGTGAAGTTCTGATTAAGTCTATTAATGAACAAGTCCCCTGTGTTCATTGGATGAATCAAGGTTTAGTTTTAGACATTAAGTTTCAGTTGAATAAAATAATGCACTGGAAATGTAACTCAGTTAGGAGAGATTCAAATGCAATGCCTGATAAAATTGCCAAGATGCTAGGATCTTAAAAGTAGGTTTTGAATTTTTTGATGAGTTTCCTTCGGATATTCAAGGTTGGATTACTCAAGAGTCTGCTGTAAACTCTAATTAAAATCAATGAAATTCTTTTTGAATTAAAAAAAAACCTTATATATTCACATATTCACATAAATGACATTGTTATAAAAATATATCAATTTTTTAAAAAAACTTGATATCTTTCGAAATACACATCGGATTTTTGTAAAATTAACATATTTGGAAAGCTCTTTGAAATACCTATGTAATGAGTACAAATAAAATATTAAATTTTATTTTACGAAAAAAATATCATTGTTATCAAATTTGGTATTGTTAAAAGAGCAAAATTCAAACATGTGCATCACACATGTGGCATCACTAGTTGAATATAAAAATAACAACCACCAAGAGTGGTATACGTATATCCAGCTGATTCTCTGCCTTCGAAGATAAGACGGTTGAATTCAGTCTAACCAAATTTACGTAGGTAAACTCATGTTGAAATGCCTTTTGATCACATTTTTATAGTGTCCACGACAACATGCAACTCGAATGAGTGTGTTATAACCGTGTGTAACAACAACTCTTTCAGTTGTTCTTTTAGGACCACATATTTGAAACAAACTATTAAGTACGAGTATGCCAAATTGTAACCATCCACTAGAAAACAACATATTTAGTGCTATCACTCACTTGAATGCACAAAAAATTAACTCAGTTAGGTTTCAGAGATGGATGAATCGTCGGTGTGAAATTTTAAGCAGGTTTCAGAGATGGATGAATCATCGGTGTGAAATTTTAATTGCTTAGAAGTGCATGCTAATTGCGTTGTTATGCACTCAAGTTTAAATATAAAAGGGGCGATAGCACGACTCACTATAGAAAGTGAAGTATAGTTTTGGGTCTTTCAGTTAATAACCTTACGAGACAAATGCCAAATCAATATTCGAGAAATTTCACTATTGAGACAATCATATCATTGTCGCATAAAAATAAGTTTGGAGATGAATTCCAGTTGATATTAGTACCTAGAAAGAAAGATCATGTTAATGTTGGAACCGTGATTTTAAACCACATAAAACCGCCAACATACATAAGGGGTGGTCCACATGTTAAAGTCTGCGGGCATCCAACTCAAAACCAATTGGCAATGAGTGGAGCAACCCTTCCATATTATATTTAAGTTAATTATGAGGAATCTAGTAATGTAGGACTATTGTCCTTTCACACGCCTCCTCACGTGTAAGGCCAGTCACTCGGCCTAACACGTGGACCTACGTACGAGTGACCAGTCAATCGGTAACAGGTGTACATGTGACTAAATCGGTAAACATCGGCCACTTGGCCTACACCCCGGGTGTACAAGTGACAAAATCGGTACACTTCAGCCAGTAACTGGACTTACACCCGGCGTACATCAGGTCCGGGTCTGGGGCTTGGCTCTGATACCATGTTAAAGTCTGCGGGCATCCAACTCAAAACCAATTGGCAATGAGAGGAGCGGCCCTTCCATATTATATTTAAGTTAATTATGCGGAATCTAGTAATGTGGGACTATTGTCCTTTCACACCACACCCTCCAGGGAAAAACAGGGGTCCCATTTATGGATTTCGTTGCGAGTGGATGGTTTCTGATAGAACCCGGTTCTTTCACGGTTTAGTTTCGTCACAACAACACTATAAGTTGGCGGTATTAAGGGTATAGTAATTTTTATGTTTCGGTCTTTTATTTGAGTTCGAATTCCTTGGAAGGTTTTTCTCGAAAGAGTTTTTTAATCCACCAAGAAGTTCGATAACTTCAGGAGTAAGTTTAGGAGTTCTATTAGGATCGGTCTTTCTTTTGAATCTATATATAGAGTCTGTCTGGTCCTTTATTTGCATCGAAAATTCAATAGACATCTTGTTTATTACCTTGTTTCCCTTGTCTGCAAAAGCAATCGTTCCTGCTGGCCGTGATAAGAACTCAGTTCTTATCATTGGTATCATAGCGGTTTCGCTCCTTGTATGACCAAAACCCGCGAACACAAGACAAAATTCATGGAGAAATTAACAGCTCATGTTACTGCGATGGCTACATCAAGCCACCGATTGACGGAACAATTGGAGAAGTTGTTGGAGAAAGACGCCGCATCAAACAGTGGATCTCGTAGTACACCTAAGAATGATGGAAAGGTGATTTTTCCGCGATTTGAGGGTACTGATCCTAAAGGTTGGTTATATAGAGCTGAATTGTACTTTCAGTTTTATGAAATACAACTAGCAAAACAGGTGCAGTTGGCAGGAATTACAGGGAGGTAGTCAAATAAGATTTCTATAGACTTTCATAGATTTTTTGTTCGAGTGACTCTCAGAGATTCTCTGAAAATATAGAGATTTCTAGTGATTCTCTGAGAGTGTTGTAGTGAGTCTTTGTGACTTGTAGAGACAAAAAAATGATATTTAAAAAGAGTCTTTGTGATTTGTAGAGAAATAAAAGTACAGTATCTAAATAAAAATTCAAAACATCTACTGATTTTTCTTATTATTCACGTTATAATGTTAATCAAAGTACCACGAATACATAGTAAAATATGTGTTAATTGTTAAAATAAATCTCATTGTTTTTTTTTCTCTACAAATCACAAAAGCTCTTTTCAAATCCCTTTTTTTTTATTATGCACGTTATAATGTTAATAAAAGTACCATGAATACCTAGTAAAATATGCGTCGTTGTCAAAATAAATCTCAATGTTGTCCTATGCCTAAGTTTTTATTATCTTTATTCCATTCATCCCACATTTTAATAAAAGTACACTAGTCAGCATATTCTTGTTGTAAATGGCCCATTCTTTGGTCATCAGCTCAAACAAAAAATGAGATTTTTTGTTTGTCATGCTCTCAAAAACAAGTATTCCCCATATTTCCAAGTCTCCCAAAATATCACCTCTTGGGAAGAGATTTCAACCATGCCTATTTTCCAAAAAAAGTCTCTCCAAATCTCTGAAAAACACAAATCAATGACTTTCAATTCTCATTCGAATAATAAGAGTGTTGGAGTGACTCTTATGAAATCCTAATCCAATAATATGGAGTTTCAGAGAATTTAAATGACTTAAAAAAAGTCTCTAACCAATAACTAGAGACATTCTGAGACTCTCTGAAAATCTCTATGGACTAACAGAAGATTTGGAAACTCCCCAGAAGTCATTTGAAATCACATTTGACTAACCCCCTGTTAATCTTGATGGGAAGGCGTTACAATGGTTTAAGTGGATGAAAAATATTTCTCCTAAACCTAATTGGGCAGGGTTCTCTGCATCATTTCTGACACGATTTGGACGTACTAAATATGATGACTCAGCAGCGGCTCAGGCCAAGATCAGTCAAGCAAGCTTTAATTCTATCGGAGGATATCAAGAAGAATTCGAACGGTTTTCAAATTTGGTAAGCAATATCCCAGAGACTTTTTTGGTTAGTTGTTATGTGGGTGGGTTGAAACCTGAGATCATATTAGAAGTACAAGCTTTAAGTCCAGAGTCCTTAGTTGAGACTATCGGCCTAGCTCGTTTGCAAGACGAAAAAGTTAACATAAGACGACAAGTTACAAGAACTGCAATGCGACATAATACTACAACGACAACACCAACAATTAAGACTAATCTTATTCCTCCAATCAAACGGCGGTAATACCGCAAGTTACCAGGCAAGTGCGGGT
This sequence comes from Papaver armeniacum, assembly GCA_023531295.1. Lineage (NCBI taxonomy): Eukaryota > Viridiplantae > Streptophyta > Magnoliopsida > Ranunculales > Papaveraceae > Papaver > Papaver armeniacum. The sequence continues at coordinate 4,631 of JAJJWW010000013.1, forward strand.
CGAACCACGAGAGAAGAGGAATTTCTAAGTAATGTGAGGAAAGACGGAAGAAAACTAGACTAAGGTTGTGTTATAAAGGTGATCATTCCACCCCCGATCTCATGCGATGAAAGATGGTTTCTAGTATGGAGGTCATCAAGGACTAATTAACAATCCTAATGTAAGTCAAAGACATTATTCCCGATCTAAGGTGAAGAGAACGTACATGCAATTGAAAATAAACCCTAACCCTAATTTCTTCAAAATCGAAGAAGACGAGGTTAATACATGGATGAGAAGTCGAGAGAGAAAACTTACACGAAGTTAGGGTGATTGTGGAAATATCCATGCATGCCTTAGCAGGATTAGTGACGCCACAAACCATGTGAATTGTGGGTCAAGTTAGGGTTGATGAAAAGCGCAGAGGATGTGGTTGAGAGAGTCACAATTCTTGTCGATTCTTGGGAAGTACTAAAAACAAAGAAATTACAGGAATCTGGGATAATATCGATTTATGAGCACAAAAGATGAGTAAAACAATTTACCCCAAACCTGAATTTTGGATCCCAGAGTGTAAAGAGTCCCAAGCCATTCAAAACAAGACACGTTGTAGGTAAGAAGGTTGGATATTGAGATAGTTAAAGATGAAGGGTTTGAAGTTATGATTGCTAAGGGTCTCGGATTCCATGTCTATTTGGGCATTTCCCTAACATTCATTTCATCTCGAAGTTCCTCCCTTTCCTCATTTAGTGCATCACAGATTTGACTCAATTTGAGTTCTAAGCTCGCAAACCTTTGGTCAGTTGACTTTTGATATTGCTCAAGGTTTTGCTCAAGGTTTTGACTAAATTCAAGAAGTTCATTATGTTGTTCAATGAAAGGAGAGTTTTCACTAGTGGGTATGCATTCCTCATATGGATATTCATTGTATGGTTGTGCATGAGGTTCACTAGAGAAGGGAAATTCAGACATGTTGCTATATGGATGGTCATGCATTGCATTCATTTCAAGCCTAGCATTTTGCTCCATGAGTGTATCCATTATTGATTGCAAACTAGGAGTTGGGGGAGTATAAAATTGTTCATCTCCCCACTGTGGTGAATGATGCATGTGTGCAGGTTGATTATGGTCCCAATAGTCACTTCTAGATACTTCGTACATTGGAATGTGAGATCGGGGCCTTGAGAAGGCCCATAAAATTCCCTAAAGTCACTATGGTATGTGGGGTGTTCATCCTGTGAAAGGTGCCCGTAAGCAAGCTCTAAAGGATTTATTTGTTCCATCCCAGGATGCGACCAAAATCGACATGATTTAATAACTCAAATTGAACTCAAAATTTAGTTTGGTTTATGTGGGCTTTGGTTTATTGGGATTTGGTTTCAATGGGATTCATTTGGTTTTGTTGGGAGCTTTGGTTTATGTGGGAAGCCCAAGTTGTTGTGGGCTCAATTTGGTTTTGGTTTGTTTGGGATTTGTTGTTTGAATGGGCTGATTTGGTTTATTGGGTTTTTGGTTGGTTGGGAAAGTCTGGCCCAGCTTGGTTGCACAGCCCAGGTGTGTAGCTTAGTCTTTTGCACGGCCCAGTTTTGTTGAAAAAGTGTAGCCCAGATTAGATTGAGTTGGGCTCGGTTTGGTTGCAGCCCAAGTGGTTGTATAGAACCTAGTTGTTTGTAGAGCCCAAGTTAGATGAACGAGTGCAGCCCAGCTTAGGTTGAGTTGGGCTCGGTTTGGTGCAAGCCCAAATTATGAAAAATGAAAATCGATTCAACTCGGTGAATCGCTGAGTTAGGATTGACTCGGCGATATAGGGAGTCAACTCAACTCTCGGCGGTTCAACTCGGTGAACATGCAGTTCACTCACTCGGCTCTCCACTCAGACTTTCACTCCAGATGAGTTAAAGTTTTCTAATGCTCGGGGTTTGGCTCACGGGTCTCAACAGGTTGACAGGGTCACAAGATGATGAACAATGTTTCAAAGCAATTTTAACAAAGATGGACTTGAGGAGCCGGAGTTAGATTGCACAACAACTTATACAAACAAAGACAGCTCGATTATCACAACTCACAACTCATTTAAATACCACAGGAGCACACACAATTTGCAAAAGGCTGATCCATTCATTCACACAAGCCACGAGATGAAGTCAATCGATTCACACACAGGTTGGCTCACGGACCACTCGAGCATGCACAAATTGAAAATTGGCGGTACCAAGGCTAGTAAGATTCACAAATGCACAATTTAGTGCTAGTTGGGCTAACCTCCTCCATGCGATTCAAAGCAACTGTGTGAGGGTAGTGTTTGTGCACATGAACACAACGAGACCAAGACACACAGACATGGCGGGGACACTCACCTGAAGTGCGGGAGTTGCTCAGCCAGTTTTCAAACCCAAGTTTTTCTCCTTCCACTCCTTGGGCTTGCTCGCCAGAGGGTATGAGTACCTGATTACTCAAGGGAGAAGATCGGTTCACGTAAATGTACAGTGAAGCACTTGATTTGAATACTCACCGGCACATGCATTTTGACTGACAGGAAACAAGGAGCAAGAGAGCTTGATCTGAAACGGTGTCAAAGCCAAGGTGCTCTTGAACCGAGATGCAAGGAAACAAGAAGCTACAAAAGCGAGATGAGGCGAGATGCAAACAATGATGAACCGAGATGCAAAACAAGAGAGAACAATTAAATTACACTAATGCAGGGTTAAAAATTAACTATAAAGGTGGTTATATACAGGGAGGGAAGGAAATCAGTTAAGCAAGAACAAAAATCACACAGGGCACACACCAAGTCCCCGGCAACGGCGCCAAAAACTTGGTGTATAAATATGCACTATTTGGCACTCATCATGGGTCAAGTTAAGAAAGCCAGAGTCACAATTCTTGTCGATTCGGGAAGTACTCACAATTTTATGGATCCTGCCATTCAAAACAGTTGGATATTGATATAGTTAAAGATGAAGGGTTTGAAGTTATGATTGCTAACGGGTCTCGGATTCCATGTCTAGGGCAGTGCGAAAAATTGGAATTTCGTCTTCAAAATACTCCTTTTGTGAGCGACTTCCATGTGTTGGCGTTAGGTGGTTGTGACATGGTTCTAGGAGTACAGTGGCTTCAAACTTTAGGACCAATTCGGTGGGATTTTAAAAACTTAACGATGGAGTTCAAGGTGGATGACCAAAATATACTACTGTTGGGACGTCCAACTAAGGCTAACCAACTAGCTTCGATGCACACAATGGAAAAGCTAATCAAACAGGGAACTCCAGCCTTAGTTTGTCGTGTTCAAAACATGGAAGCAAGTCTGACAACGTCCTTGTTACCAAGGGAGATCACACAATTAATTGCTCGTTACACTCCAGTAATTGCAACGCCCACCAAGTTGCCACCAAAGCGAGCTCATGACCATTAGATACCGTTGATATCAGGAGCTAAACCGGTGAATGTACGACCATACCGCTATGCGCACTGTCAAAAAGATGAAATTGAACGATTTGTTCAGGAGCTTTTGGATGTAGGTTTGATTAGACCAAGCATAAGTCCCTTCTCATCACCAGTCCTCTTGGTCAAGAAGAAGGATGGAACGTGGCAGATGTGCATCGACTATCGCTCTCTCAATCAAGTAACCGTTAAAGATAAGTTTCCTATACCTATAATCGATGACCTTCTTGACGAATTGCATGGGTCTACCTATTTTTCTAAATTAGATTTGCGTTCCGGTTATCACCAAATTAGGATGTATGATGAAGACATATTCAAAACTGCCTTTCGCACTCATGACGGGCATTATGAATTTTTGGTAATGTCGTTCGGTTTAGCTAATGCACCATCAACGTTTCAACACCTAATGAATGAGATCTTTCGACCACATTTACGAAATTTTGTTTTGGTGTTTTTTGATGATGTTTTGATTTACAGTCGAACTTGAGCGGAGCATTTGCAACATCTTGAAACTGTATTTCAGATTTTATTGGAAAATCAACTTGTGGTGAAACTTAGTAAATGCTCATTCGGAAGGGAGAGCACATGAATACCTTGGGCATATCATCACATCTAAAGGGGTTGCAGCTGATTCCTCCAAAATTGAGAGTATGCAGAATTGGCCAATGCCAAAAACGGTGAAGAGTCTCCGTGGATTTTTGGGATTAATCGGATACTATCGCAAGTTTGTAAAAAAATTATGGTTCGATATCGTATCCTTTAACTCAGTTATTGAAGAAAGACAGCTTCATCTGGTTCGATGAGGCGGAAAATGCATTCGTGTCCCTTAAAAAGGCCATGACAATAACGCCGGTTCTAGCACTCCCAAATTTTAATCAGAGTTTTGTTATTGAAACAGATGCCAGTGGGCATGGACTCGGGGCAGTACTAACGCAGAATCAACATCCAATCGTGTACACAAGCAAAGTACTTAGACCTCGCTATTTTAACTTATCAACTTACGAGAATGAGTTGTTAGCAATAGTACATGATGTATGTAAATGGAGGCCGTATATCCTGGGTAAGCATTTTACTATTTACACAGACCAACAAAGTCTGATACATTTTTTAGAAGCCAGGGATACTACACCGTCGCAACAAAAGTGGTTAGCTAAATTACTTGGCTATGATTAAGAAATTAAATACAAGAAAGGAGTGGAAAATATTGCAGCTAACGCATTATCTAGGATGCATAACAATCCGGAGAGTTGTGCTATTACGTATGTAAGTTGTATTTTGATGGAAGATCTGAAAAAGGAGTTATGAACTGATCCGTGGTTGCAGGAACGAGTGACAAAGATACAACAATCCAATTTCTCTGCCAATAACTATTCAGTGGAAGATGGGCTGCTTAAAATATCACCAGCAATGGGTATTAAATCCCAATTCTCGTTGGAAAGATCTACTATTGCAAGAATTTCATTCAACGCCGGCAGCGCAACATTCAGGTTATTTAAAAACAATGAAAAGGCTTTCAAAATTATTCTATTGGCAGGGAATGCGACAAGATATTAGAAATTATATAGCACACTGTGAAGTGTGTAAAAAAAATAAGTATGAGACGTTGTCGCCGGCCGGACTAATGCAACCATTGCTTATCCCAGATACTATTTGGGTAAATATATCAATGGATTTTGTAGACGGATTACCTAAATCACTCGGGAATACAATTATTTTTGTAGTGGTGGATAGATTAACCAAGTATGCACACTTCATGGCACTAAAATATCCGTATACCGCAACGTCAGTAGCGAAGATTTTCTTAGAATCTGTAGTAAAATTGCATGGATTTCCACAATCCATTGTGTCCCACAGAGATGTTGTATTCACTAGTAAATTTTGGAAGGAATTATTTCGACTTCAAGGAACCGAATTAAGAATGAGCTATTCTTATCAACCTCAAACGGACGGCCAAACAGAGGTGGTGAATCGGTGCTTAGAATCCTACTTGCGTTGCTTTGCTGGAGAGAAACCTAAGAGTTGGTCGTCGTGGCTACATTGGGCAGAATATTGGTATAACACGACTTACCATACATCTGCCCGGATGACCCCATTTGAGGCATTATATGGCATACCTCCTCTAGTTATGCACCATTATACCCTTGGAGAAGCAAGAAGTACACCGGTTGCAGAGGCATTATTGCGGAGAGATCAAATTATGTTGGCACTCAAGGAGAACCTAAGCGTTGCACAACATAGAATGAATCAAAGAGCTGATGCTAGGCGTGTAGAACGGGAATTTTAGGTAGGAGATTTTGTATACTTGAAGTTGCAACCATATCGACAACAGTCAACGGTTAGAAGAAGTAATCAAAAGCTTGCAGCAAAGTATTACGGTCCATTTAAGGTATTGCAAAGAATTGGCAAGGTTGCCTATGAGCTGGAGTTACCTAATGAGTCCTGAATCCATCCAGTGTTTCACGTTTCTTATCTTAAGCAAGCTTAACTACCTAATTATTTTTTTCGGAAAAGAGGCAAGCCTCAAATGATATATTGATAACACCGATTTAGGAAATCGAAAACCTTACAGAAAATATCAAGATCATACAAAAGCCATTCAATTTGTAGTAACTCCACCAATTCTAGCCTATCGAATCTATTCCTTCGGACCTAAAAACAGTTTCAGATGACCTTTTTCTCTCTCGAAATGGAGAGGACCAAACATCTAGGGCCAAACTGGTTTTGAAACCAAAACCAATATGTGTCAGAGCACAAGTCAATGACTGGAACAAATCCAACCCAATGTTCATCAGAGCATGCATATAACATGAACTTGAGTTTTTAAAGTTTAGATTGCCTAATGCAATCAAGGTAACCATGACCCAACTAACAGTAACAGTAGCCAAATAGTAACCAAAGTGTTTCATATAGTAACCAAAGTGTCTCAAGTAACGGTGGTAATCTGAATAGGTCTTCAAGTGTCTGTAACGGAATAAATCGGGCTGACTCGGCTTTGGAGATGTGGTAATAGTTGTAATGACGGATGAGCTTGATGAAGATCTTGAACGAGTAGATGTTGTCTTTGTTTTCCTTACTAATCCTAAAAAAGGTAAATCTAATCCTGAAAAAAGAAAAACTAACCAATTAATATTACAGACGAAAACTACAACAACATATAATGAAATCCTCTCAACACCACAATCATAGATAATAGCAGATTTGCAACGATTTGGTGGATTTAAAACCAGTGCTAAAGCTGTTGTTGAAACTTTTTTCGGCTCAATGATTAGAACGACTGAAGTTGCTGATATATTTTGATTACTTCTCAGCCACTAAACACCAATCATACCTGCGCTAATAACCTTTTTTGCATATGTATGATCCCTGTCTTCTTTAGCAGGTATAAAAGAAGTTCGTCGGAAATCTCTTTTGAACTTTTCTGCCCACCGGAAAAGAGGTTTATCATTACCCAAAGGGTATACAATAAGCAGACCACCACCAACAACCCCAACAGTCAAAATTAAAAGTAGGATCTCAAGATTTAAAAACAAATACAGTAAATCTAGCATTAAACCCATGAATCTAGTGCTGAAATCATACATCTGTAAACCTAAATCAAGTAAAAATAAAGATAACAAAGGAAATCTAATCATAAGTAGATCGATAAAACAACCAAAAGCTTGATGATTATATATTCCTAATTCATTAAATAATAAAACCTAATCACCACCAAAATCTAGGAAAGATGCAGAACTGCATAGATTTGGTGGAGAAGTTGCCGTTAATAAATCTGATGATGGTGCTTCCTTTTGATCAAAGATGGAAACCGAAGATGATGATAAGGTTTGATTTCTTTTTAGAAAAAGTTCCCAACCCATACCTTCACTAACAACTACAAATCTAAGAAACATATCCATCCGATTTTTTTTTAAGGGATGATTGCAACTAGGAGAAATAGAGTATTGATGATGGTTGATCTGCTCAGATCCGCTCCAAAGGAGCCGATCTGAGCAGAGAGGCGCTCAGTTTCTTTGGGTTTTCGTTGGGTTTTTTTTCAGGAGAGAGGGAGGAGAGGACTTTTCAGATTAGTTAAGTCGTTGTGTTTTCGTTGCATAGTGACTTACCTGAACCAATAGAAGATAACGACGGAGAGATGATTGTGTCATCACTGTGCCTTGAGGACAAGGAAGTTTCTAAGGGGTGTGGAATGATAGAACCCAGTTCTTTCACGGTTTGGTTTCGTCACATCAACACTATAAGTTGGCGGTATTAAGGGTCTAGTAATTTTTATGTTTCTGTCTTTTATTTGAGTTAGAATTCCTTGGAAGGTTTTTCTCGAAAGATTTTTTTAATCCACCAAGGAGTTCGATAACTTCAGGAGTAGGTTTAGGAGTTCTATTAGGATGAGTCTTTCTTTTGAATCTATATATAGAGTCTGTCTGGTCCTTTATTTGCATCGAAAATTCAATAGACATCTTGTTTATTACCTCGTCTCCCTTGTCTGTAAAAGCAATCGTTCCTGCTGGCCGTGATAAGAACTCAGTTCTTATCGGTTTCTATATAGTTCTGAATCACGGTTCAACAAGAATTTATAAACTTTGGTCCTTCGAGTACTTATGACCAAAGTAGTAATGGGAATAAAACCATACACTTCTCAATTGAAATTTTCAATATCGATAATAGGGGTACTGATTGCTAGGCAGTGTACCAAAATCTATGAAAGAGAAAACACTTCTAACACACGGATTGGTAAACTATCTAACAAATTGATACTCCTACTAGCAACCATGGTTATTTTTCAAGGCTGCTAATGGGGGGTGTCAGATTAGGTGGGGGTGTACCAAGACAAGGCAAAAACTGTTTTGTCATATATGAAAATTTGTTTTGTCTTATTATGGTTTTGGTACCCCCACCTAATCTGGTACCCCTATTAGTAATCTTGTTATTTTTGAGCCAAAAGTAGATTCCCTTGGTATGGTTATGCTTTGTGCCGGGGGATTCCCAGACTTTATATAAAGTTTATATATACATGTATATATAGTAAAGACAAATGCTATCCCGCCCCATTTTGCGTGAAGCTATCACGCTCAAGCGGCTTCTTTACCGTTAGATGATCGAATCAACGGTTGGATTCGCGTTCAGGAAAGGACCCACCACTTTCAGGAAAGGACCCACCATTTTTCCTAAAGGGTTCAAGGCTGTTGGATCTAGATTTTAGCGTGATCGAACGGCAAAGAAGCCGCTTGAGCGGGATAGCTTCCCGTAAAACGGTGCGGGACAGCACTGCTCGTTAGTAAATGGTAAAGAACATGGTTTCCACCAATGTAGAGATTGTGCACAGCTCATTACCTTACACCAAAGGCAAAAGGTACAGAAGAACCATATGTACACGGAAATCGAGGTAAAGCCGGTAACTTCACCAGGATACGACGGTCTATGTATGAGCAATGCATATACAACACTAGAAGACACAAACTTTACTGTCTAAAACTGGAGTTTCTATTGACCACAACTGCAAGTCATACCAATCAAATCAAATGAAATCACTTTTCTGAAACTTCAAATCAGATCACTTACTTCTTACCTTAATTTTCTTTTTCTACTTTTACCTTTTTTGACAATTACAAACTTTAGAATTGTACAGTACTTATCATAATAAACATGGCAGGATTCTTCCGTAAAAGGTCATTTGGTAAACTGAATTTCACATTTCCTTACCAATGTACCCCTGAACTGATTTTCTTTAAATAAAAAGTACCGTGAAAGGAGATAACCAAATAGGGTCGTTGCTTTGTTTTAAGGATCTGAGGAGGACGTTTACCTTGTTTATGAAATCGTCCTCCTACACCTAGACCGGGTTGTTGGATAAGCGTAGAGGCCAAATTTTTAATATTACTCCCCTGTCTCTAAAAGATAGGCAAGTTTCCTTATTTGGGTATGTCAAAAAAATAGGCTTGTTTCCATATGTGGAAAGTCAAATATTATGATTTTACTACTATACTCATAGAGGGACCACTTCTCTCTCTCCCTTTTCTCTCTTAATATTAAAGGGGAACCACTTCTCTCTCCCATCTCTCTTATAACAAATGAGTGGGGACCAAGGATATATTAGGAAAACACATGAAAAAGTGGCTATAATGATTGGTTTTCTTAATTTTTGTGAAAACCAAACTTGCCTATCTTTTAGAGACGGAGGGAGTATGATTAACTAGGAAGGAAATATAATCCCAAGAGTCCATGGACACTCTTAGATGGACAAGGTCGGACAAGATTTGCGTCATTTTCTCCGCAAAACCCAAACGATAATGAATTTAAGTCTAATATTTTGATGGTATATTCTTCTTATAAGACTCGACATTCCTACAAAAAATGAGCACAATTCGAGATGTATAAAACCACCATCCACCCCTTTGAATATCAGCCGTTCGAAATTAACGGTTAAAATTAAGACGGTAGATGGTCAGGTTTGCTATCTCGAATTGCATTCATTTTTGGTAGGAATATAAAGTCTTATAATAGGAACATATCATTAAAATATTAGACTTAAATTCATTGTAGTTTGAGTTTGCCAGAGAAAATGGTGCAAATCTTGTCCGACCTTGATAGAGGGAGGATCCATGGACACTCTTAGATGGACAAGGTCAGACAAGATTTGCGTCATTTTCTCCGCAAAACCCAAACGATAATGAATTTAAGTCTAATATTTTGATGGTATATTCTTCTTATAAGACTCTACATTCCTACAAAAATGAGCACAATTCGAGATGTATAAAACCACCATCTACCCCTTTGAATATCAGCCGTTCAAAATTAACGGTTAAAATTAAGATCGGTAGATGGTCAGGTTTGCTATCTCGAATTGCATTCATTTTTGGTAGGAATATAAAGTCTTATAATAGGAACATATCATTAAAATATATTGTAGTTGGAGTTTGCTAGAGAAAATGGTGCAAATCTTGTCCGACCTTGTCTATCTAAGAGTGTCCATGGATCCTCCCTCTTTATGATATTCCATGTTGGCTTTAGTCTGCTGTGGGGTTTGCAAGTGATAATTTTCACACTAAATGATACTCCTCCGTTTCAGAAAAAATGATACTTTCACTTTTCAATATGGCCTATTTTTAGGCAAAAATAAAAATTTGAAAGTATCATTTTTCTTGAAACGGAATAGTACATTTCTAGCATAATCTTTTTTAATAGCTAGTATTGTTAGATGTCTTTAGAAAATGTAATAATAAGATAATCATGTTTAATTTTACTCGAGGTCTTTTGAAAAAATTCCAATGTAAAATTTATAAATACTCCCTTTATTTTTCTATTTCCGTCATCTATTACATTTTCATTTTTGTCAATTTCGAAAACGTGACCGGCTTCCACTTATAGTTGTAGTTTCTCATTAAACGTGCCCAACTTGATGCTAGGCTGTCAACTAAAAGCTTTGTTTAATTTCTCTTATAATTTTGTATAATATTATACATTGACTAAATTTGAAATTATCTTCATAAATCGGAAAAAAAAAACACGTTTTATATCTTTTCTCTCTGTCTTTTCTTACCTATTGAAAGTAGAATACCAATTTTTTAGATTTCTCCGAATAAAAAGATTATTTTTTAGCATTTCTCATCGTATCCTTATAACCTTAGAAATTGCGTATAAAAGGAAAGAGAGAAAAAATCACCATTTCTCATTGTTTCCATCAAAAATGTGTATATGAGTATATGTTTTTAGCATTGGAACTTCTCACAAAAAGGTGAATCCCATTTTGTTTTTACTGTTGTGTGTAACTGATTAGATGCATGGTTATTTATCATTGAAAGCCTTAAATAAACATGAAACAGATGTTTTTTTCTTTTTCCTTTTTGTTTGTGCCATCGGAAAGCCCGCTAATCAAGCCCATGAAAGTAGATTCCAGAAATTTACAGGAGTCTAAGTTGCTTGCATATTAAGTTTACATCAAATTAGGGTTACATAAACTATATAAATACATGTATCATATACCCTAAGAAGATATGGAATCCTAGGTTAGCTAACCCGAAGAAATACAATTGTATTATGATCATCAATAAAATCTCTCCCAACGGGATTTCTCCGTGAATGTAGGCATCACTGTTATAAACCATTGTTTATTTACTAAGATGTCCCTATGTCTAACATTAGGGTTTCTTCTATCTATATAAATAGATGCCTAATCTCTTGTATTCTACACACATGAATAAGAAACCTCTCTCTTTTCCACTATATTTTCTAGGTTTATAAGAACCACGTTAAATTCTTTGTCTTCCTTATTTGTCTTCGATTCGTTTTCTAACCCTATTTCGCATCATCATCAACAAATCAATCAAGTTTAGCGCCTAAAAGTAATTTTGGGTACAAACACTTTTATATAATGTTGATGGTGGAACATATCCGGTTTTAAACCTGATAGCTAACTAAATCGTGTTACATATTAGGTAAATAACCAATAAATTTTTGGTAATAAAAAGAAAGTATTTTCACTTAATATACAACTTTTAGATCAAGTAATATTCTTCGGTGATTAATTTCAGTTTTTTAAATTATTTTGTGATCAAACTAAATGGAGTGGGTTTTAATAACTTTTAGCTAATAACATTTTCATTTTTGAGATCTAACCGAAATAAATTTAAACTCGAAATATGTTAATAATATTTTAAAATTTTGTATGATTGTCATATTACACAGTTATGTATGCAAAAAAAATCTGGTTAGGTGTAGTAGTTCAACTCGAATAAGCTATTTGTGCCCCAAATAGTTGCTCAATCCTACGCAACATTTGTATATTGATTAGTTGTTTTCATGTGAAACCCACCCTTCTTGAAAAGGAGATTTCATTGCCTAAAATTAAACTCGCCGGATTGGGCTATAAGTGGATTAACAACGTAAAGTTACCTTGTTGCACGTGACCTAATTAGAATTAAAAGTAGCCTACATTTCCTAAAATCAGTTTAACCCAAAAACCGAAACATTTTATCATCTTCTCCACTTTTTCATTTTTTTATCATTTCTCTCAAAATCACTATCACTTAATTTCTTCAAAAATGAGTGATAGGAAACAATTAAGTATCAAAACTGAAGCTACTACTGATATCAAAATCGCCAGATCAACTTAGAAAGGTAAACGAAAAATTAAAACCACTTATATTGTTAAAGAAATCACTGAACCTGTTGAAAAAAAGTTCACCAATGGCTAGACAAAGACGGTAAGTGATGATATAAACTCCATCATGTTACACTATTATACTATGATTGGAATATTATGTTAGAATATTGAGAATGGTGATTTACAGAGTTTTTATCGTCATGGTTTATCTACTCTCAACATGACGATTTTTTTTATATCGGAAGCCGTCATGGACGTTAGATGATGACCATGATGAATTTCGATAATGTTACCAATAACTGAGAGAACAACAACCAGCGTCATCATGGTCGTAATCCTTTAATTATGATGACTTTTGATAGTTGTTCTAGTCGTCCAGTTTAGATTATCTATGCCGTGACGACTAAATGTGTGAAACAATAATGTTTTTGTGTAAACTTGGTCACATTCGTCATGGTTTGAAAATTTAACTTTGATGACTGTGTAGCAAAACATATAGTCGGCATATTGTTTCAACTCCACCATGACGACTGAGACAAATGCTCCAACCCTCTCTTATGTGTTTACAACTAGTTGTGTATTGTTTTATTATTTATTTTCAGCAGAATAAGAAACTCAATGAAAAGGCTAGTCCTCATTCAAAAAATCCTTGTAAACTAACTGGAGAGGTAATTGCAGAATAAATTCTACCCAGGATGGCGAATGATCCGGATTTTGTAAGTTGGTTGAACAGTGATAAAATCCTAACAGTGATTAGGATCACCTCAAACTAAATTGAATTAGAGAATAAGAGGAAGATTATGATGCAAGACTGTTTTCCAGGGAATCAGACTTTAGTGGAGTAAACCCCGTATTACAATGAAAATGACGACTACGTAGGTCCTCCTTGTATTCTGCATCGGTATGCTTATGTCCAGAGAGATCCCTATCAACACTTAACAAATGCTTTAAATCATTACTTTCTTGTGTTCTTAAATTTGCAGTAGTTGGTCTACCTCTTGGATCTTGCTTCATTGATACTTCAAGATCTTCCATAAAAGGGTAAACAATCTGAAAAAGTGGGGGTCTAACAACCACACCCAATATTTTGCTTAGCAGTATGTATGGACTAACTCCAATATAATTCTGAGAGAACCAACTAATAAAGTGAGCTCAATCAAGATATATATCAAAGAGTTATATCTCTGTTTCACAATGTAATCATCAAATCAAACAGATAGAAATCCATGAGCCTGATTATTATGTTAAACAACTTGAACGGTACCAAAGACCAATGTTCAAGTGTCAATCAATTTATATCAACAACCAAATGTTGGATTATCTAATTAATTGAACTACGCACAACCTGTGATATTTTAATTATATAAACAAATATAATGTGGAAAAGAAATAACACAGACACCAGAAATTTTGTTAACGAGGAAACCGCAAATGCAGAAAAACCCCGGGACCTAGTCCAGATTTGAACACCACACTGTATTAAGCCGCTACGGACACTAGCCTACTCCAAGTTAACTTCGGACTGGAATGTAGTTGAGCCCTAATCAATCTAACACTGATCAAGGTACAGTTGCGTTCCTTTCGCCTCTTGAACCACGCCGAATTTTGCGCACTTGATTCCCTTAGATGATCTCACCTACAACTAAAAGTTGCTACGACACAAAGTCGAAGACTTGATAAACAAATCTGTATCACACAGAAAAGTCTATTGAATAGATAAATCTGTCTCCCACAGATATAACTATGAGTTTTGTTCCGTCTTTTGATAAATCAAGGTGAACAAGAACCAATTGATAAACGGGTCTTATATTCCCGAAGAACACCCTAGTATTATCAATCACCTCAATAATCTTAATCGATTAACGAAACAAGATATTGTGGAATCACAAACGATGAGACGAAGATGTTTGTGACTACTTTTCAATCTTGCCTATCGAAGATAAATCTCGAGCAAATCTTAAAGAAGATAGTACTCAATCATGATAGAAAACAGCAAGATCAGAACATGCAACTACAGAGAAATAGTTGGGTCTGGCTTCACAATCCCAATGAAGTCTTTAAGTCGTTAAGCTACATGGTTTTAGAAAAACCTAAGGTTAAAGGAGAATCGACTCTAGTCGCAACTAGTATCACACAGGAGGTGTGGGGATTAGGTTTCCCAGTTGCTAGAGTTCTCCTTTATATAGTCTCCAAATCAGGGTTTGCAATCAATGCTACCTTGGTAACAAAGCATTCAATATTCACCGTTAGATGAAAGCCTGATTAGATACAAGCTAATATCTTTCAACCGTTAGATCGAACTTAGCTTGTTATACACAAATGAAATGTACCAACATTTAGATAAAGGTAACCGTACCTAAACGCGTACACTTAGTTGGTTCAAAAATAATTAACCGAGGTTAGCCATATGAACACTTCCATATCAACCTAACTAGTTAGAGAGTTGTTCGATTGTTTATATTCTCATAAAAGTATACAAGACACCATTGAAGAAAAATCGACTTTGATTCACTCGAATCATTTCATGAACATTATAGCCACGGTTTGCAAAAGATTGCATTCCTTAATATATAAATGTATTAGTTTATGAACAACCGATTTTAAAACATAACCTACTCAAGTACGCAAACGGTTACGCATACTTAAGTAGCCGGAATGAGTTTGGTTTCGCCAGTACACGAACGTGTACGCATACTAGTACATTTCCAAACTCCAGCAGAAATTCACGGAACCTGAACTTGCACCAGTACGCGTACGGGTACGCATACCATGGTTCCCGGACTTGGGCTTACACAAATGTGAATACACACACTATGCTTATATCCAATCAGGGTTACATGTTCTAAAATCTCAATTCAATCATTGAAACATTCTTAGAAGACGAAAATATATGTCTCACACAACTATTAGCTCCAAAGCAATTTTCAAGTGATCGAATGATCAATACGAAACATTTCGAGTCTACACCAAATGATTGTCTCACACAAATCATGTAAGATGTTACAAGGTAATTTTCACATGATCATATTTTGACTTGCGTCAAGAATAAAAGATGAACTTGGTCAAAGCGAAAGCTTACCAACACATATTTCGAGAAATAGATAAGCAAGATAAACTCGGCTCGAAATATCAAATGTGTATAATTGAAGTCTATATAGCAATACGCCTTTTGTCTCAAATAGAAGATAGAGTAGATAGACTTTTGAGTGATAGATGAGTTCAAGTCTCCACATACCTTTTTGTTGATGAAGTTCCACAAGTTCCCTTGAGTAGTTCTTCGTCTTCATTCGATGAACGCCGTGAAGTCCAAAGCTCAACTACACTTTCTATCCTAATATGAGACTTAGCTATAAGTATACTAGAAATCAATACTTATAGTTTTGGTAACTAAACTTGACAAACAAGCTTGAGATAGCAATGCTTGCGAGTTCGAGCGAGCAGTGCTCTAACAATCTCCCCTTTGTCAATTTTAGTGACAAAACTATTAATACATATGGATTACAAAATAAATAAAATTTGTAGCTTCTCATACAAATGCTTGATCTCCTTGGTTCTTCAACATTACTCGAAATCTTCGTCACTTCCAAGTACTCCAATGATTCTTAATGTGTTCAACTCAGCATCATGGTTGTTGAAGATCCGTAGCTATAACAATAAGAAAACAGTTGTTCTCAATCATTGTTATACAGTGTCATAGAATTATTACACATCATCAAAGTTCAATTGTATCACAACTTTGACAACAATACTATGGTGATATGTATCACTCCCCCTTAGTCAATACTCATCTCACATGAAAACCACTCCCCCTTACATAATGATCCGTAAACCATATGTATTTGTAGTGTGAACTACACATTAATTCTCCCCCCTTTTTGTCAATATAAATTGGCAAAGGTACGAAAACTAGTGGGATCCTAATGAAATTTCCATAGAGATACTTCATGACCAAAAGAGAACATATCAACTTTGTTTAGATGCAATCATATAGTCGAAACTAAATGCATTCATCAAGGAGTTTATAAAGATACAAGATAAACCCTACAATATTCCACAGCCGCACTCCCCACAAAGATTTGGCAATTAAGCACAAGTTCAAATAAGAACTCCCCCCCATAAAATTTCATTCCCAAGGGAACAACAAGAGCGACCTTACTTTCACAAGAAAAGAAGGATTTCTTTGGACATTAACAAATCACGTGAAACATGAATTTGTATCCAAAATATCCAATTAAATTAACCACGGGAGTCACATGATTAATTTAATCGGAAATGCTCACATAAGAAAACTTACGGAGCCACACAGTAATAACACAAAGATGTGGATCAGGGAAAGATCAATACTGCGGAATATTCAAAGATTCATTCTATTTTTCATCACTATTTGCATAGAGACATGTTATAGACTTAATCTTTGCAAACAAAATTTCATATTATCTTCCATCAATATTTGCATAATGACATAATAGGCTTAACTTTTGTTGTCAAAAGTTTATTCTATCTTTTATTAATATTTGCATAATGACACATGATAAACTTGACTTTTGAGCACCTAAGGGACAATCATAGTTCACGGACGCAAACACACATATCCCATAACAAGTTGCAATATATAAAACCATAAAGATTAATACTGCAAAATCATCCTCCATATAAACTTTAGAATTTAAATAAATAAATCTAAAAACCTTGCAAGATGAAAATCGTTGGAAATATCTATGTGTAATCACAATAATGGCTATTCCTAACCATAGTTATCCTTCTTAACACAAGAATAAATTCTCATAAGAAGTTTCCTAGACATTAAGACCTTTAAAAAATTCTTTATCGTCCCCGAACTTCTTGTCGTCAACAGCCATTGGAACATAAGGTTCATGAAGATAGGAGTCAATTTCAACGAACCTTCTTGACTGATGTCGAACTAGGGCCTTCTGAATTTAAAGAGTCCTAAACACAAAAGCCTTTATTTGTTGCATCTCCTTTCTTAATTCCTTCAACTATTCAAGAACACCAGCAAACTTCTGAAGATTTGAAGGAACATCCCTTGGTTTTCTCACATTCCTCCTCTTTCTTTTCAAATTTGAGGGTAAAGGAGATATATATTTTTCCTTCATGATTGGTGGCTTAACAATCATATTAACATTTTTTCCATCAGAAGTCATGATGCTTGGAGTCTCCATAAAAATATGGGTTTGAGAAATTCACTGAACAAGCTCTACAAGCAGACTTGTGATGAAAAGAGTTTTTTAGAGAAGGAAAAAAGGAATGTAGGGTTACAGAACCTTTATACTAAGGTGATTCACGTACGCTCAATTCTCAACCCTAAAGAAGGTAGAATTGTCGATTTTAACCCTTATTTTAAAGAAAAGGGAAAGACCATTTCAATACCAATTTGTGATATGAAAGGATCAACCAATTTTTGAAACCAAACAAAAAAAAAAAAACAACCAAAAGAAAAGGATTTTTTTTTTTTAAAAAAAAAAAAACCTGAATGTGCTTAACTCTTGTCTCTTTGAAATCAGGCACTTGAGACAAGATGCACGGCCAACACAATTATGATGTGTTGGGGTGAACAATGTTTTGTCCACCATGAACTTTTTGGAAAGATTCCTAACTACTTCTTCCACAGAATGCTTAGACCTTGTTTTTTTTCTGGAGAGGTCTAATTGGTTCTTTAGAAATTAACCTTTTCAGAGAGGAATTTAGTTTACATACCTCGGACGTCTTCTGAAAAAGTTTAAGCTTGTTTGCTAATCGATTTGCTCTTCGTTGAAGTTTGTTGACATATATTACTTTTTGCTTGTACTTGAAACAATTAGAGAGTCCGTGACCCTTAAGAGTACAGTAAAAACATGTCAAGGTGGAGGATGGTTCAGACACCATAGCGGAACAAGCGGCTAGACACATTGTGGTACCTGAAACATTAGAAATAGAAT
This sequence comes from Papaver armeniacum, assembly GCA_023531295.1. NCBI lineage: Eukaryota > Viridiplantae > Streptophyta > Magnoliopsida > Ranunculales > Papaveraceae > Papaver > Papaver armeniacum. The sequence continues at coordinate 23,084 of JAJJWW010000013.1, forward strand.
TTCCAGTAGATAGAGAGAAATCCATTTTATCCTCCAAAACAGTTGAAGAAGTTTCTCTAGGAAGAATATCAAGATTGATGTGAGTATTGCTACATTTATCAAAATTAATATTTTCAGCAAGGAGTGCAAGACTTGATTTTTCTTCTTCATTTGAATCATAGTGATCAGACATTTCATCAAGAGTTGAAGCAAGACCTTTGTTCCCAGTGTATTTTCTACGATTTGGACACTCATTGGCAAAATGACCAAAACCTTTACACTTCAAGCACTGTGGCATGTCGTCGTCATCAGTATCGTCAGTATCCATGTTTTTAGGAGGAACACGATTATGGGGTTTAACTGAAAACTTAGGTCTATCTCTAGTGAACCGTTTACTTCTCTTAAAAAGAAAGTATTTTCACTTAATATACAACTTTTAGATCAAGTAATATTCTTCGGTGATTAATTTCAGTTTTTTAAATTATTTTGTGACCAAACTAAAAGGAGTGGGTTTTAATAACTTTTAGCTAATAACATTTTCATTTTTGAGATCTAATCAAAATAAATTTAAACTCGAAATATGTAAATTATATTTTAAAATTTTGTATGATTGTCATATTACAGAGTTAGGTATACAAAGAAAATCTGGTTAGGTGTAGTAGTTCACCTCGAATAAGCTATTCGTGCCCCAAATAGTTGCTCAATCCTACGCAACATTTGTATATTGATTAGTTGTTTTCATGTGAAACCCACCCTTCTTGAAAAGGAGATTTCATTGCCTAAAATTAAACTCGCCGGATTGGGCTATAAGTGGATTAACAACGTAAATTTACCTTGTTGCTCGTGACCTAATTAGAATTAAAAGTAGCCTACATTTCCTAAAATCAGTTTAACCCAAAAACTAAAACATTTTATCTTCCTCTCCACTTTTTCATTTTTTATCATTTCTCTCAAAATCACTATCATTTAATCTCTTCAAAAATGAGTGATAGGAAATAATTAAGTATCAAACCTGAAGCTACTACTGATATCAAAATCTACAGATCAACTTAGAAAGGTAAACAAAAAGTTAAAACCACTTATATTGTTAAAGAAATCACTGAACTTGTTGAAAAAAAGTTCACCAATGGCTAGACAAAGACGGTAAGTGATGATATAAAATCCATCATGTTACACTATTATACTATGATTGGAATATTATGTTAGACTATTGAGAATGGTGATTTACAGAGTTTTGATCTTCATGGTTTATCTACTCTCAACATGACGATTTTTTTTTATATCGGAAGCCATCATGGACGTTGGATGATGACCATGATGAATTTCGATAATGTTACCAATAACTGAGAGAACAACAACTAGCGTCATCATGGTCGTAATCCTTTAGTTATGATGACTTTTGATAGTTGTTCTAGTTGTCCAGTTTAGAATATTTATGCCGTGACGACTAAATGTGTGAAATAATAATGTTTCTGTGTAAACTTGGTCACATTCGTCATAGTTTGAAAATTTAACTTTGATGACTGTGTAGCAAAACATATAGTCGGCATATTGTTTCAACTCCACCATAACGACTGTGACAAATGTTCCAACCCTCTCTTATGTGTTTACAACTAGTTGTGTATTGTTTTATTATTTATCTTCAGCAGAATAAGAAACTCAATGAAAAGGCTAGTCCTCATTCAAAAAATCCTTGTAAAATAACTGGAGAGGTAATTGCAGAATAAATTCTAACTAGGATGGCGAATGATCCGGATTTTGTAAGTTGGTTGAACAGTGATGACAATCCTAACAATGATTAGGATCACCTCAAACTAAATTGAATTAGAGAAGAAGAGGAAGATTATGATGCAAGACTATTTTCCAGGGAATCAGACTTTAGTGGAGTAAACCTCGTATTACAATGAAAATGACGACTACGTAGGTCCTCCTTGTATTCTGCATCGGTATGCTCATGTCCAGAGAGATCCCTATCAACACTTAACAAATGCTTCAAATCATTACTTTCTTGTGTCCATAAATTTGCAGTAGTTGGTCTACCTCTTGGATCTTGCTTCATTGGTTCTTCAAGATCTTCCATAAAAGGGTAAACAATCTGAAAAAGCGGGGGTCTAACAACCACACCCAATATTTTGCTTAGCATTCTGTATGGACTAACTCGAATATAATTCTGAGAGCACCAAATAATAAAGTGAGTTCAATCAAGAAATATATCAAAGAGTTATATCTCTGTTTCACAATGTAATCAGCAAATCAAACAGATAGAAATCCGTGAGCGTGATTATTATGTGAAACAACTTGAACGGTACCAAAGACCAATGTTCAAGTGTCAATCAATTCATATCAACAACCAAAGGTTGGATTATCTAATTGATTGAAATACGCACAACCTGTGATATTTCAATTATATAAACAAATATAATGCGGAAAAGAAATAACACACACACCAGAAATTTTGTTAACGAGGAAACTGCAAATGCAGAAAAACCCCGGGACCTAGTCCAGATTTGAACACCACACTGTATTAAGCCCAGGGCCGTTCCTGATTATTTTTTTTGCCCTAAAGCGGAACCGAAAAATGTTGCCACCCTTATCTTAAAAGAACTACGATCAAAATCTTAGTTGTATAGGGTTGTTTATAAGGTGCTAGAATTTCATATCCATACTAAAATGGTAACATACTAATCAATAATTTATCATCTATGTATTCAAAAAGGGAAACGCGTACATGTATAGTGTCTGGATATAAAAGAATGGCGAAGAAAGAAGGCCAAAATGCATATGAGTAGAATGTAACCCCGTAGTGGTAAAATAGTCTACATGCCGTATATGGCATCTTATATGATTCTAGCAAGTTCATAAAACCAGAAAACTGGTAATATAGTCTACATGCCGTATATGGCATCTTGTGTGATTCTAGCAAGTTCATAAAACCAGAAAACTTATCGTGATAGATAGAGAGATCAAAAATATTCCAAAACATAAATCCTAACATTACCAACTGAAGTCGATTTTCTTGTCGTGAGAGATATAAAGAGCTCAAAAACTATTTCAAAATAAAAACTACCTCCAAACAAATATCCTAGCACCATAGAAAGACCAGCTTAAGTCAATTTTCTTATTGTGAAAGATATAGAGATCAAAACTATTTCAGAACAAAAGTCCTAACAACAACTAAAAGTCGACTTTCATTTGATGAGAAATCAAACTGCTTCTCCAATATTCGTATTCGTCCGAATAAGATTTGACAAAAACAAAAACTCCTAATTTGTTGCCTCTCTAGGCTTGTTGCCCCAAACTGGGGCTTTCCCTGATTCCCCGTCAGGACCGGCCCTGATTAAGCCGCTACAGACACTAGCCTACTCTAAGTTAACTTCGGACTGGAATGTAGTTGGGCCCTAATCAATCTCACACTGATCAAGGTACAGTTGTGTTCCTTACGCCTCTTGAACCACGCCGGATTCTGCGCACTTGATTCCCTTAGCTGATCTCACCCACAACTAAGAGTTGCTACGAATCTCCTTGTCCACTCACGAACAATCAAGGAAAAACCAGTATTAGTCTTTTCAGAAATGAAAGATGCATCAATATTAATTTTAATCCAGTTAACATGCAGTTTTTTCCATTTTTCAACATGAGTAATGCAATGCATGTTTGGATATGAATCCTTATATATAAGTTTAAGTAATTCATAATTTTATGCACAATGCTACTAGGATGATGTTGTTTGTTTTCAAAAACTCTTTCACATCTGCTTTTCAAATTTGCCACAACGTGCAAGCAACAATATTTTCCAGATGCTTATTGGCAATCCAATGCTTCAGAGATGATTGTCTTGATTCGGAATGTTGTAGAGCAGTTGAAACCCCAAACCATATCAAATCTGTGAAGTGACATTTGATGAACAAGTGTGTGCTTGCATATTCTTCTTGATTGCATAAAGGACATATATTACTTATATTTTTCTTATATTTGCTAATTCTTTGGTTAACATGAAGAATCTCCAAACAACATTTCCATAAAAACTGTTGCACTTTATAAGGAACTTCCATATGCCACAATTTTAGCCAATGAGCCTCCCGAATTTGATTGAAATTATTGTTGTGATTTTTCTACCTTATAAGCTTTTTGTAAGTAGAATTGGTGGTAAAGTTTCCACACTTAGTTAGGGACCATCTTAACTTATCTTTCCCACTCTTAAAAATTCTTATAGTTGAGATTTTGTGCACTTGAGCTTGACTGAAACTGGTGTTAAGCTTTGAACGTCCCGAACTTTGTTGTTGTTATCAATGAATTTTGAAACCTTTGAATAAGCATTTGTAGTGACTTGAGAGTTCCAATTTATAAAACTTGAATCATGTGAGACTTGAAACCACCTGTGCTTGTGAGATTTAATAGCATTGTCATTACCGACTTCCCAAATATAATGATTCTTGACTACTTGAAGGCCTGTTTGTATACTCTACCAAACCCACGAACATTTTTTCTTTATAAGTATCATCAGCTAATAAATATTTGCCTTCAACATACCTTGCTTCTATAATTTGGGCCCAGTTCGAATTAGGATCATTAATTAGCCTCCAAGCAAGTTTAGCAATAAGAGATATATCGAACATTTATTGAATCTTATGACCAAGACCTCCAAATCTCTTTCGGTTACAAACTTTAGACCGGGATATAAGATTATATCCTTTGCTTTTGTTTTGCACCAGAAGTAATTTATTAGAATCATGTTTATTTTTGCACGAGTAATGTCAGGAGCCTCAAAGATGCCCATTTGATAATTAGTTGTAGTACTTACGGAAGCTTGAACTTGGGTGGTTCCACCTGTTTGAGAAGTAAGCTGACCATGCCAAGTTTGATTTGCATACTCTCCACATTGTTATATAAAAAAATTAAAAAAAAATATACTTGCTTCTTGGAGTGTGCAACTGTGTGCCCAAATACTTTTCATTTTTCTCCATAAGCTTCATCTGTAGCATTTTTTATATATATTCACAAGTCTTCTAGATACTTTTGGTCATGAAGTATCTCTATGAAAATTTCATGAGGATCCCACTAGTTTTCGTACCTTTGCCAATTTATATTGACAAAAGGGGGAGAATTAATGTGTAGTTTCATACTACAAATACATATGGTTTACGGATCATTATGTAAGTGGAAGTGGTTTTCATGTTGAGATGAAGTATTGACTAAGGGGGAGTGATACATATCGCCATAGTATTGTTGTCAAAGTTGTGATTGGTAGGCTCTGAAAGATGTTTTCCTACGTGTAATACTGCAAGTGCACAGCGCCTGTTGGAGGCGTGGCAAGTACAGGTCGATCCACAGGGAAATGGAGTGTGCTAAGTTGAACTAAAGCTTTGCTAGACTGATTTCAAGGAAGGTAACACAACTGTGGTTTGGTTGTCGAAACGACTGAATTGTTGTGACTCTAAACTAAGGTGCAAATAGATTGTAAAGCACTAGGATGGTTGATTCCACCACCTGATCTTATGCTAAGGCAACTCAACTAAGATTGTGTTCTTGTGCCTTCACTTGAAGGTCTAAGGTAGATGTTCATTAACTGATTCTACTAACTCCCCCCTAGTATGAGTTGTCTTCTTACAGTACAACTCATCACAGGCTCATAAGCTTCATCACTTAATTACTAATCCTAACATATTATAACACAACAAGAATAAAACCCAAGATAGATATGCTTGTCATGAAAATCAGGGGTTTCATCAACACCCCAGTAAATCAAATTAGAACATAATAAAGACAATTACAACACAAACTAAACTAGAGTTGGTGCACTTGCTAGTCCAGGCATGAGTTCTAACATCTTCACCTCCACTCTATTTATACATGCAAAAATAAAAACCCTAATTCACTTCAAAACAGAAATTAAATGAATACCCTTTCGCCCACACCCTCTGAATTTGCTGTCGGCTCTGTGAATTCGGCGCTGAAACTCTATTACTCTGATTTTCTCTCCCACTGTGAAGAACCCTAACCCTAACTCTTCCTATCTCTCACTTAGCCTCTAGGGAAGAAGCTATGGAAGAGATAGAGGGAGATTAGGAGGCGGAGATGGCGGCGCTATTGCTGTGGTTGTCGGGAGAGACGGTGAAGGAGATGGTGGCTCTGCTCAGAGCTTGGTCGGGAGAGAAGGAGAGGTGGAGTTCTGCAACTGTCGGGGAAAGAAAGAGAAGAGAAATGGGATTTGGTTCGATGGGTGTAGGTATAGGCGGATGTGGTGTTGAGCGGGCACATCAAGGATTGATGCAAGGGATGGAGCGACCGTAGGATCCAGGGGTATAAGATCTCACGGCTCAGGATAAGATGGGCTATGGATCCGGGTTATGGGCCGGGTCTTGGACTGCTCAAGCCCATGTTTTGTAAGTTGGGTTGCCTCTTGTTGGGTTGCAACTGATGCGCGCGCGAGCTTTGGCTTTCTGCTCCATAGACGCTCGCCTCCAATTTTCTGCTCTTTTGGCTCCTTAATTTCTCCGAGCTTTATTTATTATCTAAAAACACAAAATTAATTAGTACAAATATTTATTCTTGAAAACAAAGAAAATACGAGAACTGGGATAATATTCGATTTTGAGCACAAAAGATGAGTTAAATGCCAATAAATAGATGTAGAAATATGCAATATTTGGCACTCATCAAATACCCCCAAACCTGAATTTACTTGTCCTCAAGTGAAACAGAAATTAAGAAATCCTAACTATACCACTGTCGCTGGTCTCTCGAATGCATTTAGCGTATGCACTAAGCCTTTAAACCCCTAGGTGTCCCTAGTGGACGAGTTGTAGTCTCGTGAGGGTTTACCAGAGGTGTACCCACAAAAACTTCTCCAACTTCAGAGTGTAAAAGAGTCTCAAGCATCCAAAAATCTATGAGGACATAGAGTTTCTGCATGCTAGTAACACGAAGTTAGAACTACCAAAGAACGCATTCTCATCCTTAAGTGCTGAGCGAGAAATAACCATACCATATGAAAGAATTCGGGTTCGATAGTGATCATAAGCCTCGACTTCTGCCTCACCAATAGGGTTTTATGATAATTGCACTCAAAAAGACCGCTTTTTTAGTCTCTCATGTGTGCAGCAGGAATAAAGAGAGAAATCCCGCACACGTTGAAGATGAGAAGGATAACCTTCCGAAATAATTTCGGAGACTCCACGAGTTGTGGATAAAAAGAATCTTTTTCGATGATCTCTAAGAAAGGAAATCAACCATTAGCAAGGATGGGAGTACTCACTTACCTTCTCACCCGATCGGCAATTAATATCACTCTCTCTCAGTATTCATAGAAACGTCTTCAATCTTCGGTCTTCGGTCTTCAATAGCTGATGATGAACTTCTGAACTTCACAAAAACTTGACAAACACATTTATTTTATTTATTTTATTATTTATTTTATTTTTTTGAATTGAACATTGTGGTAACTAGACTCAGAAAATAAATTAACTACAACAATTTTTTTTTTTTTTTTTTTTTTTTTGAATTACATGAAATAAAAATAACAATAAAACTCAATTTTCCACACTTGTATTGTCTTGATTTCACAAACTTCATTAATTCTCATCCTATTTTCTTTTCTCTTCTTTGTTGCATGTAAACCTTGGACTATTTTTCTTCAAATATTCTGGTGATGCTCCGCTTGCTGACGATGATGTGTTTCTATGAATCTGTTGATGTGTTGAGGGAGAGAGTGATGCTAACAACAAATCGAACTACAAGAAGGAGTTTTCATCTTTAAACGTCACCCTCATGATTGACGAAATTAGCACTCAAGAGATCAAAAGTAGTGCTGAAAGTGGTGCGAAGTTGGGTAGCTCACCATTCCTACCTGGAATTGACGTACGGTGACACACACTCTAACAGATTTTTTAGAAAGTCACAAAAAATGAAGGTCGGTGCCTCGCTTGGTGTAAAAATGGGTAGTCTCCACTATGGGTGATCACAATTCTACTACCGAATATCTAAATAGCACCTAATTTGCCCTCCGGTATGGTTAAATCCAACTTTAACGCTCTAATCAACTAAGAAACCCGATTGTGTTCTCCAGTACTTCCAAGTTCTGTTATTTCGGTCAGACTCTCTATGTAAACATAGCTAGATGCATGCTAGTGACTCTAAGATCTCTAAAAGTTGGAGGTTTTTATGCAAGTATTTACAAAGAGTTTTGAATTTTTTTTTTTTTTTTTTTTAAATTAAAAGACTAAAAACTCTAAATGCAAATGCAAATGCACCCCCAAACCTAAATCAAACATTGTCCTCAATGTGTCAACAGATAATAAGAATTCAAAAAGTCACATACCAAGAGAACTATGTTGAGTAGAGAAAAGGGAAGAGATTACCGGATGTCGGCGAAAGCAAGGTTAGAGCTTCATTAGTCAAGGCTAGAATCCAACATTCTCAGCTGAGATCTTATTGGATTAGCACAATATATACAAAAGAAGACTCAACTGATTCAAGAAAGAAGAGTTAACAAGACCTACTGGATTATATACAATGAAAATTCACCATACACCAATAACCTAAAGAGTTGAGGATCAACCCAAAAGAAAATATGCAGAGACATCAACAGCCTTACACAAATATAACATGAGAGCGCATGTAAGACTGCATATGTGAACGATTTTCCCCCAAACCTAAACTTGTCAACATATGTGTTTGTGAGCACAAAATCTTGCAAATTTAAAGGTACATCATGCACAAGGTCTAACTCAAAATGAGTTTTGCTAAGAACAGGCAGACATACACATTCCAACTGTGGTTCCCTAAAGGTGTTATACTTTGATGCAAAATAGTCCAAGAGGACTTGGGAAGCACAAAGCTCTAGGCCTAAATTAGGCATTTTCAGAAAAGTTGGTTTTGCAATTTTGTTACAAACTACACCTAGGTTTGGTGGAGGAGTTTCAATCGGTGACTTAGGAAAGAGATTAGGTACATCTAAGTTGTTTTCATGTATAAGATCATTTGCACCATTACACACTTCCCTAAAGTCAGAAGAAGGTGAAACATGTTCACTTGCATAGAACAATTCATCAATCTCCATGTCATAATCATCATTATCCAAAATTTCAATCTCATGCATAAGATAATCAGGAGAAACAGGTGATATAGCATGCTCACTTTCACAGGACAATTGCACAGGCCCACACTCAGGGTTAACATCACATGTATGAATGTTAGAAGAAGTATCATTCATAGGGTTCATAGAAGAGAAGTTTAATGTCTCTGAACCCAAAGATTTCACCATATTTTCATCATACACATGCTCTTCTAACATATCATATTCATCATCATCATCATAACAAAAATGCATTTCCCTATTCAAAATTGTAGCATTTCTAGTGTACTCATTTACCTCTAGATTAGGTTCATATTCAGTGTCATTTGCATGAGTAAGAAAACTATTTTCAAAACTTACTTTATTAGGGACAACAAACATCTTATCATGAGATTCCTTCCATTCTTCATTTTGTAAATCGAATCGGAGTTCATTTGAAGAATCATAGTGAGCTGTTCAATTGAAGGAGAGTCTTCACTAGTGGGTATGCATGCCTCATATGGATATTCACTGCATGGTTGTGCATGAGGTTCACTAGAGAAGGGAAATTCAGACATGTTGCTATATGGATGATCATGCATTGCATTCAATTCAAATATAGCATTGTTTTGCTCTATGATTTTGAGGTTCTCCATTATAGACTGCATGCAAGGGTTCACTGGAGGATAGCATTGTTCAACCTCCCATGGCGGTTGATGACACATGTGCTCATAATGATTAGGGTGTGTGTATTCAAGGTCAGGGCCCTGAGAAGATTCATAGTACTCCCTAAAGTCATTGACATCATGGTCTGTGGGGGGTTCATATTGTGAAGCATGCCCGTAAGCAAGTTCTCTGATGGATTTGTTTTCATCCCCAGTTGCAGACCAAAATCCTGACATGATCTAGCAACTCAATTTGAACTCAAAAAGAAGCAATCATAGCCAAGCACACATCAAATCATATCAACACAGAGAAGCAAAAATGATACAAGAAAATGGCACCCAATTTTTAGAATTAAGCACACAGGAGTGCTTGGTGTTCCTGCAAATGTGCAGCCCAGGTTATGTGCAGCCCAGGTTACGTGGGCTTCAGTTTGTTGCACAGCCCAGTTTATGTAAAGATGCACAGCCCAGTGGTAATGCAAAGCCCAGTTTACGTGGGCTTCAGCCTATGAACAACCCAGTTTATGTGCAAGACAGGTTGTGTGGGCTTCAGCCCAGGCTATGTGTATGGTTCGAAATGATGCACTGATCAGCAGAGCATTGTGCAGATCAGGGGAATTAGGGTCTATGACAATCAGATTTCAGGGATTCAGAGAAACACACTGACTCAGGCTTAGCACATCGAAACAATGAGTTCAGCTAACATAGATTTCACTCAAGTGCCACAGATTGATGCACAAAGATACCCTGGCAACTAGTTCATAATCAAGCACTAATGGCAATCAGCCAAGGCAGAGCAATAATCAAGATATTATCAGATAACCAAGCAACTCATACACAGGGAGCAATACATGTGAAATTCCAAGGCCAGAGATTATGCACACAGATATGCGGATATTAGTAGGGGTTTTGGTGATCATAGGTAAGAACTAGTCTCTCATGTGAGTATGGCAAACCATTCAAAACATCAACAGGTTAACAGGTCAGCTCAATGTAGATTTACAACTTCACAGATGCAACAGATTGGCCAAAAATTATTCAGACAAGTAGTTTTCAGCACTCTTACAACACTCTTGACATGAAACAGAGTGTCAACACGGTGAGTTGATGTTATAATTTTCACAGATTATGCTCAGGGATACATGGCAGAGTACAGCTCAAATCTTACTGAAATACAACTCAACAGGGTCACACAGATGGCCTAGCATTCGACTAGTGAAGATGACAAAGCAAGTAAAGATGATCTAGCATCGTTTGGTAGTCACACGAGATGTGGCGACGACTTTAGTTGACAGAGTGAAACATGCTAAGGGTACAGGGCAGATGAAGTCAACTATCTCAGTTGATATCAACTATATCAGTTGATGTCAATTAGGGCTTGCAGCAAACTTGGTTAACCAAGTTGCAGCTCAGTCTCTACAAACTGTGGCTGGAGCTGAGCACAGGCTTTGTTGAAGCCAAGTGGTTCACAGAGAAAAGACAAATAGTTCAGCCAATTTCCATCAACACACAGGTTACACACAAGCACACATTTCAGATTTTCAAAGTTTGCTCAAGTGTCACAGAGATATTCAGGCAACTAATTCAGCAGATTTGGCTACCTTAGTTTTCACAGATCATGGGAATGAGAATCAGCAATGCACAATGCGCAAGGCAATGGTAACAACTTCACACCTATGCACATACTGATACAGTTCAGCTATAGCAGTTTCAGCTAACAAATGTGTAGTTCAGATATCAAGGAATCATGCAAATTAATACCAGATGTTGCAGGGGTTTCGCAATGGTTAATGAGCACTAGTTCAGGGAGCATACAAGGGCAACAGTCAAGGCAGAGCATCAATCAATTTGGGCTATCAGGCAACCAAGCAATATGAAACTCAGGGGAACAAGGAATTATGCAGCACAGATGTCAAACTATGCATGCAAATATTCAATTACTAACAGTCCTTATGTAAAGAGAAGCATACCCAGAGAGATGACAAATTAAGCATGTAAGAATGTTGCTCAGATATCACAGAATAATGCTCAAAAGGTACTCTATGTTGCGGGGTTTGGACAATGCTTCGTTAAGCGGCTAGGTTATCGGAGATCACGGTTCATCATTCATACAAATATGAAGTACAAGGAAGTTCTAGAATGACCAACCGGTTTTAGCTCCAATAACAATTGTGTTCGCTCCTTTTCTTTCCTTGTTTCTTCGAGAGATGTTGCAGGTACTGCTGGTGCAGGACTAGATGTAAGCAAGGTAGATAGACGTGTTATGCCCCTTTTCACTCCGTTTTGACTTTCACAACAGAAGTTCAGGTACCTGGTTTCTCGTGAGAAGATTTTAGTACACAAAAATTGTAAATACACAGGAAGTGTGAAACTGCTGCTACAAACTGAGCTTGAAATATTTGGTTGCAGGAAGACCAAAAAGTGTGTGCTAGATAAAGTCACACGTAGTGCACAGATGGACAGTGGTCTTTGAGAAGCTTTACATCGCTAGCTAACTAGTAGTACCACACTTGGTGCTACGACTATTGATAAAAATAATCGACTTTCACTGCAAATTAATGGTGCAACAACGAGTATTATGCAGTGGCATGGGGAAGAATTAGTTCTGCAGATTGGCTAGCACAACCAAAGGTTCGGCGATTTCACGGGAGTGTCACAACACCTTTGAGATATGAAAAACTCAGGCTTTGAAGTTTCAAGCTTAAGTGCGTGTGACAAGAATTTAGCAATTGTGGTTAAACCATATGCCGAGTGAAACAACGTGTATCAACAAGGTGACTAAGAAAAGTTAAACACTACAATAGTAAACTTCTTTGGTGATATGTACAGATGGGAGTATGCTCAAGGCGGGAAGTCTAGAGAATTAACTAATGTTCCAACTAAGCTACGAGATCTTGAAAATGATGCAAAGATGTTAACAAGATGATTACACTAAGTGACATTACTAGGCAAAGATGCAGAGCTTGTGAGTGTAAGCTACATATGAATTAAACAAGAACAAACAGAACACTAATGATTTAACAATGTAACAATGCAAAGAAAGTGCAATAAGATAATGCAATAAAGGATACAAAAATGTAAACTAACAGATGATTACAACTAAGTTACACTAATAATGACTAAACACAAATATTCAAAGCATGTATATACAATGATGAACTGAAAATCAGTGCAGCAAGCTAATAATCAAGACAGCAACACTACCAAATCCCCGGCAGTGGCGCCAAAAACTTGGTAGGCTCTGAAAGATGTTTTCCTACGTGTAATACTGCAAGTGCACATCGCCTGTTGGAGGCGTGGCAAGTACAGGTCGATCCACGGGAAATGGAGTGTGCTAAGTTGAACTAAAGCTTTGCTAGACTGATTTCAAGGAAGGTAACACAACTGTGGTTTGGTTGTCGAAACGACTGAATTGTTGTGACTCTAAACTAAGGTGCAAATAGATTGTAAAGCACTAGGATGGTTGATTCCACCACATGATCTTATGCTAAGGCAACTCAACTAAGATTGTGTTCTTGTGCCTTCACTTGAAGGTCTAAGGTAGATGTTCATTAACTGATTCTACTAACTCCCCCTAGTATGAGTTGTCTTCTTACAAGTACAACTCATCACAGCTCATAAGCTTCATCACTTAATTACTAATCCTAACATATTATAACACAAAGAAGAATAAAACCCAAGATAGATATGCTTGTCATGAAAATCAGGGGTTTCATCAACACCCCAGTAAATCAAATTAGAACATCATAAAGACAATTACAACACAAACTAAACTAGAGTTGGTGCACTGGCTAGTCCAGGCATGAGTTCTAACATCTTCACCTCCACTCTATTTATACATGCAAAAATAAAAACCCTAATTCACTTCAAAACAGAAATTAAATGAATACCCTTTCGCCCACACCCTCTGAATTTGCTGTCGGCTCTGTGAATTCGGCGCTAAAACTCTATTACTCTGATTTTCTCTCCCACTGTGAAGAACCCTAACCCTAACTCTTCCTATCTCTCACTTAGACTCTAGGGAAGAAGCTATGGAAGAGATAGAGGGAGATTAGGAGGCGGAGATGGCGGCGATGTTGCTGTGGTTGTCGGGAGAGACGGTGAAGGAGATGGTGGCTCTGCTCAGAGCTTGGTCGGGAGAGAAGGAGAGGTGGAGTTCTGCAACTGTCGGGGAAAGAAAGAGAAGATAAATGGAGAAATGGGATTTGGTTCGATGGGTGTAGGTATAGGCGGATGTGGTGTTGAGCGGGCACAGCAAGGATTGATGCAAGGGATGGAGCGACCGTAGGATCCAGGGGTATAAGATCTCACGGCTCAGGATAAGATGGGCTATGGATCCGGGTTATGGGCTGGGTCTTGGATTGCTCAAGCCCATGTTTTGTAAGTTGGGTTGCCTCTTGTTGGGTTGCAACTGATGCGCGCGCGGGCTTTGGCTTTCTGCTCCATAGACGCTCGCCTCCAATTTTCTGCTCTTTTGGCTCCTTAATTTCTCCGAGCTTTATTTATTATCTAAAAACACAAAATTAATTAGTACAAATATTTATTCTTGAAAACAAAGAAAATACAGAATCTAGGATAATATCTGATTTTTGAGCACAAAAGATGAGTTAAATGCCAATAAATAGATGTAGAAATATGCAATATTTGGCACTCATCAGTGATACAATTGAACTTTGATGTTGTGTAATAATACTATGACACTGTATAACAATGATTGAGAGCATTTGTTTTCTCATTGTTATCGCTACAGATCTTCAACAACTATGATGCTGAGTTGAACACGTTTAGAATCATGGAGTACTTGGAAGTGACGAAGTTTTCGAGTCGTGTTGAAGATGCCAAGGAGATCAAGCATTTGGATGAGAAGCTACAAATTTTTATTTATTTTGTAATCCATATGTATTGATATTTTTGTCACTAAAATTGACAAAGGGGGAGATTGTTAGAGCACTGCTCAGTCGAACTCACATGTGTTGCTATCTCAAGCATGTTTGTCAATATTTTTGATCAAAACTATAAGTCTTGATTTCTAGCCTATTTATAGATGTCTCGGACTAGGACATAGATTGTGTAGTTGAGCTTAGACTTCACGACGTTCATCATTTGAAGACAAAGAACTACTAAGGGGAGATTGTGGAACTTCATCGACAAAAGGTATGTGGAGACTTAAACTCATCTATCACTTGGAAAGTCTATTTCTACTCTATCTCCTATATTGAGAAATAAGTCGTATTACGATATAGTTTTCTATATACACATTTGAGATTTCGAGCTGAGTTTATCTCGCTTACATATTTCTCGAAATATGTGTTGGCAAGCTTTCGCTTCGACCAAGTTCATATTATATCATGTGAAAATTGCCGAGTAACATCTTACATGGTTTGTGTGATACAATCATTTGGTGTTGTCTTGGAATGTTTCGTTATGATTATTTCAATAACTTGAAAATTGTTTTGCTACTAATAGTGTGTGAAAACGGTTATTGTCATCCTCTAAGAAAATTTTAATGATTGAAATAAGAGTTTAGAACACTTAACCCTTATTGGATATGTCATGTTGTGCACTCTTGAACATATGTAATCCATGTCTGGGAACCATAGTATGCGCACCCGTTTGCGTACCTGTTGGTTTGAGAAATCCGGGAACCTAAGTATGCGTACCCGTTTGCGTACTGGTATACAGGTTCTTGTCCGAGAATTTCTACAGGGATTTAAAGTTCGCGCACCCGTTTGCATACTGGTGTAACTCAATCGTAGTCCGGGTATTTCAAGTATGCGTACACGTTTGCATACTTGAAGGTTAAAGTTCTAAAATCGGTTATGAACATGAACATGAACATAAACATTTATATAATAAGGAATGCAATATTTGCAAACCGTGGCTATAATGTTCATGATTGATTCGAGTGAATCAAACAGATTTTGCTTCAATTGTGTTCTTGTGTAATTCTATGAGAATATAGCAATTGAACAACTCTTTAACTAGTTTCATTTGAGTCATTTGAACTAGTTATGGTTAAGATGAATAAGGTTGATATGATGGTTGTGTACTGAAACTTTGTTTTTCTGAAGAGTGAAGAGTAATGTTTAGATCACCAAGAATGACCCATGAAATGTTGAGTTTCTTTCCAAGATGGTTAAGATATCTCCATTATTCCTTTCTTTCATTGTTATGTGTAGAACCATACATACAAGATAAAAACCATGTGATATTACGCAGAGCACAATTCACAGTTAAATGCATCATGTTATTAGTAATATGGATAATATTAACACCCAAAACATCCTTCCACATGAGTGATAATCCCCAAGCTCTACCAACTGTTTGACATTTAATGTTTGGATAACCAGATGACTAATAAATTTCATAACTTTTTCAGATTTTTTCTTGGTTTCTGACATAAATATGATATCTGGATTATAGTTATACATGTATTACTTAGGTGATGCCTAGTTCTCTTATTAAATACGCCTTGGACATTCCAGGCCAAAACTTTCATATTTTTTTATGATAATGAAATAAGAATATATCAAGTCATATATAAGATGGATAATGAAATCAAGTATGAAAAAGTAGCAAACTAGTAGAATATATATTTACTAAATAAGAAAAAGACTATTGAATAAAAAAGTAGTTTTGAACTAGTTGTAATGTTACCCTTCGTTAGAATCTATGCCACTTTGAGTACCCACTACCTTTCTCCAATTCCTATCCCTGAATGTGCACAAGAAAGAACCCCAAGGAGCTTTCAGCCCTATTCACTTCGGATTAATCACTCAATGGGGTTTGGCTACTAGAGGAAGCTACAATCTAGACTTTGTTAGAGCATTGCTCGGTTGAACCCACCAAGCGTTGGTATGTCAAGTTTGGTTGTCATATATTAGTATCAAAACACAATTAGAGTCGCTTGATTAAATATACTAGAGACCAACTTCGTTTAGGTTAGACTAGAAAGTCTAGGAATGTTGAGACATAGAAGTATTACTCTGAAGATCTGAAGACGCGAAGACATGTCGACTACAATGAAGACATCATCCTTCCACTTGAGGTATTGTGATACTGACTTGACTTGTTTCCATTCCTACGTTGCTTTCTGTTAGAACATAGCTCGGTTGAACCCACCAAGCGTTGGTATGTCAAGTTTGGTTGTCATATTTTAGTGAATCAAAACTCACTTTAAGAGTCGCTTGATTATGTACTAGAGTCAACTTCGTATAGGTTAGCTTGAAAGTATTAGGATATGAGACATTACAAGTATTGCGAAGAAGTGAAGAAGTAAGAAGCTACAACGACAACATCATCCTTCCACTTGAGGTTAGTGATATTTGACTTGAACTGTTTCATTCCCTAACGTATCTTTCAAGTCGTGCATATTGAAAATGAAACTGCGAAGCATGAACACTCTAGATAGACATAGTATTAAGGAATACAATATGAAGTTTATTGCTTAACCATTAAACTTTGTAGATAAGACATCGACATAATCTTTTGAATGCTATTGATTATGTATGGGTATGAGGTGAGGATTTCATCCTAGGAAACAATGTTTTACATGTGGTTTAAGGAAGTAAGTTCATAAACTTGTTTATGAATCGAAAAGGAAATCGCCAGGCGTTATTGGGATTGTTATTCATTGCATATCTTGTGAACATCCAATATGTGTGATTTAGTACAACCGCTCATGACTTGTTTGTGTTCTTGGTAAAACTATTCACAAAGGCCTGACTTATGTATTGGTATGACTTTTATTAGTGAAACCGATCTTAAGTAATCACCTGAGATGGTATGATCGAGTTTGTGTTTGGTTGAACCGAATCTGGGTAAATGGGAACCTATCCTATGAAGAGGTGCAACACATCACAAAGGGGAATCGATCCTTGTATGAGGTGCAGCAATGTTTATAGCAAAAAGGGGAACCGATCCTATGGACATGTGCAACACGTTTTTAGGCAAAGGGGAACCGATCCTATGGAATGTGCAACACATATAAGTTAGATACCATATATATGTGGGGAATCGATCCTAGTACCTAGTCAAATGAATTTTGGAAAGCTGGTGTGACTATGCACAATACTCACATGGTGGTAGAACCGAAACTTGTTTTGGTAGAACCGTTAAACCCATGATTTGTGATTGAGTGTTTCTTAATCAATCGCATAGTTCTTGAAAGTCAGATGAACCAATTCTAAACTTGTTTGGAAGTGTGGCAAATCGGTTTCAAGGAAGTATGAAAGAGGACTTACAAAGTAAGGATGTCGGCATACTTTGAACACGTGCAGTAATGTCTATATTTTATTGTTCAAAGTTATTCCTTAATAGCTACGGGAAGAAAATCCCAGGATCGAAATAAATAAGTTGAGAATCTTTTATTTAAGGTTGTTAATTTTATTTTAGGAAAATAAGAATTAGTAATGTGCATTTACTAGTTGAGATTTTCCAGAGAGATTTTCGATCATTATTTTGGGTGAGCATTTCCAGGAATTATGAAAACCGAATTTGGAATGTATTGAATATCTTTGAGAATATTTTCGGTTTTGGAAATTCCTTGGTGTCCAAACTTCCTTGTCTATAAATACTTGAAGTTTGCATTTCTAGCAAACTAATCCTTCGTGACAGCAAACTTCCTCGGTTGTGTTGTTACTGGTGTAGCCGCCTATTCGGAGAGAAGAGTAACCTAATTAGGCGAAATCTCTTACGGTCGCTCAGTTTAAAGTCTTCATTGGGATTGAGAAGCTCTAAGAGTACCTTTGGTGGGAAACTAGATAATTGCGGTTTATCTTTTGTTTTCGATTGATTTGATTGACTATCGGTGGTTGAACTTTGATTGCACCTAGTTTGTTTACACTTGAGAATCTTCTCTTCAGATATAAGATTCACTCAAACTAGATGGAAGTTTCGACAGGGATCTTTAGACTGTTGTTATTGCTAAAGACGATCTTGTGATAATTTATTGTTAACAGACTCCGTTATGTACGTGATTGATCACAAGAGATTCAAGTTGTTGTGTGCAGGTGTTTATTGAAGATCTAAGAAGATTTGAAGACAACGAAGATATTGAAGATTTCTGATTTGGGGTTCATAATCTTTGGTGTGCACAATACTTGTTTCGGTATAAGAGGATCCAACTATAATCAGTTTATCCTTGTGGTAGATTGGATTGATTAGTTGTGTAGATCGGCATCAAGACAACTCTTTGTGATTAAAAGTATTGATTGCAAAATCTTAACAATTACTTCGGTAGTTGAGTATAAGATAGATGTAAGAACCTGACGAAGGAGTTTATGTTAAGATAAACAGAAGAGCCTTTGTCTAACTCACATCACTTGGTTGAAGAGAGTTGATACCAAATAGATTTGTTGTTCCTTTAGTGTTTGGAATACGAACCAAAGGAATTGTTCCAAGTACGTGACTTATTCATAAGTTGGAGGCGTGGGAATACAGACGGAACTAGGTGAACTATAGGTTTAGTTGCTTGGTCTCAACTATACGAAGTTAGGTTTAATTTTGTGTAGTGGCTTAATCCTGAGAGTATCCAATTCTGGACAAGGTCCCGGGGTTTTTCTGTATTTGCGGTTTCCTCGTTAACAAAATATTGTTGTGTCATTTACTTTATATTTCCGCATTATAATTATTTTATTATAATTAAAGTAAATTACACAAACGTTAATTCCTATTTACTTGATAACAATCCTATTGTGTTTGGTTAAGTCCGAACCCTTTATCAAGTAAACATACTTCGTTGTTGTATTGTCTCGATCTCGTATCCATAGACGATCACATGAAGTGTGAACCGATTAGTTGCATTGTCTCGACTCAGTCCATAAACAATCACTTTCGGAGAAAGGACTTATATGTAGGAAAAGTTTTAGCTTGAGGTATATTTGGGTACCCTCGCCTTTTCACTTTCAAGTCATTTAAGATTGAAAACATAACATGCGAGGTTATATTTAATACTCTAGTATTCGACTTGATCATTTTAGTATGATCAAAGTGTCAAGGATGAATATTTGATTACGAAGTATAACGTTTATATTTTGAACTTTGTAAATGTGACATCGACATAATCTATGTAACTCGTTACTTGATTTTATTGGATATAGGTGTAATTTCATCATATGAAACTATGTTTGATTATATATGTTTAAAGGAAGTACATATACGAAACTTGTTTCGTAATCGAAAGGATATCCATAGGCTTTTTGGTCCCGTTTTCATTGAAGAATCTATTGGATGACCAATTCGAAACCTGGGTAATAACTTTGGTAGAACCGATATTGACTTTTGTTGAGAACCTTGATAGAACCGATCCTTACCTAGTTTGGGATATGCGGTAGAACCGATCTTGACTTATGTTGAGAACCTTGATAGAACCAATCCTTACCTATTTTGGGATACATGGTAGAACCGATCCTAGCTATTGTTGGGAGTCATGGTAGAACCGATCCCTACCTATATTCGAAGACTTGGTAAAACCGATATTAACCTATGTTAGGAGTCATGGTAGAACCGGTCCCAAGAGCAAAATCGATCCTACATATTCACATATTACTTTACGGTTTTGTGTGAGTTTGGAATTAGGGTTTGCTAATTAGGAAATTTCCAGTTGTCGATATAATTTGGACATGAATACAAATCTTATCTTTTATTGTCCAAAGATATTCCTTGATACTCAAGGTGATCCCAATCTGAAATATTGAGAATCTTTTAATTAAGAATTTTCGATTTTATGCTTTTGATTTTCCAACAAATCAAAACATAACTCTTGGAAAGTTATATTATGAAAAGACGAGGTACCCAAATACACCACAATCTTTAATTTATCCACCTATAAGTCCTCTTACCGAAAGTGATTGTCTATGGACAGATTCGAGACAATACTACAAATCGGTATTCACTCTTTGTGTGATTGTTTATGGATACGAAATCGAGACAATACAACAATCAAAGTGTGATTACTTGATAATAGGTTCAGACTTAACCAAACTATATAGGATCACTAATACGGAGTTAACGTTTGTGTATTTTACTTTTAATTATAATAAACAATTATAATTGCCGAAATAGAAAAGTAAAAGACACATCAAGATTTTATTAACGAGGAAACCGCAAATGCAGAAAAACCCCGGGACCTAGTCCAGAATTGAATACACTCAGAATTAAGCCACTATACAAAATTAAACCAACTTCGTATAGTTGAGACCAAGAAACTAAACCTATAGTTCACCTAGTTTCTTCAGTATCCCTGCACTTCCGACATTCAATAAGTGCACGCACTGGAACAATTCCTTTGGATCGTATTCCAAACAGTAAAGGAACAACAAATGTGTTTGGTAACAACTCTCTTGATTCTTTCAGATGAAGGTATCTCAAGTCATATGCAAAGGCTCTTTCTTTTAACAAATAAACTCCTTTGTCTGGTCAGATCAATCTATCCAACAAATACCGAAGTAGCAGAGTTTAGATTTGCTATCAATCAATATAGAATCAAACAAGAAAATATAAGGTGATACCGATCTTACATAACTAAACAATCGAATAAATCCGATTCTAGCTGGATTCCAACCGATTAGGGTTTGTGCACACCCAAAGATATAGAAACTAAATCAGAAATCTTCTTTGTCTTCAAATCTTCTTTAATCTTCAATAAACACGTGCACAACACCACTTGAATCTCTTGTGATCAATCACACACAGAACGGAGTCTATTAACAATGGATTATCACAAGATGTCTTTAGATCTACAAACATTTCTAAAGATCCCGTCGACACTTCGATCTAGTTTGAGTGAATCTTATATCAGAAGAGAAGATTCTCAAGAATAAACAAACTAGGTGCAATCAAAGTTCAACAACCGTTAGTCAATCAAATCAATCGAAAACTAAAACTGCAATTATCTAGTTTCCCACCAACAGTACTCGTAGAGCTTCTTGATCCCACAGAAGTCTTTAAACGAGTGGTCGTAAGAGATTTCGCCTAATTAGGGTACTTTCCTCTCCGGATAGACGGCTCCACCAGAAACAACAAAAAGATGAAGTTTTCATGGCTCTTAGGATAGTTTGCTTGAAATGAAAACTTGGGTACCAAGGATGTTTGGACACCAAAGAATTTCCAAAATCGAATTATTCTTAAGATATGCAATAAATGCCCAAAATCGGTTTTCATGATTCCTGGAAATACTTTGTCCAATATTTCCGAAATCTCTCATAGAAAATCTCCAATTAGTAAATGCACATTACCAATTTTTATTTTCTAGAGATATGCATTTAATTGCTGGTAATTAAAGCATATAAAACTAACAACCTTAATTAAAAGATTCTTAATTTATTTCGGACCGGGATCTCCTTGAGTTATTATGGAGTATCTTTGAACAATAAAAGATAAGAGTTACTGATCATGTTCAAAGTATGTCGACATCTTTTCTTTGTAAATCCTCTTTCATATTTACAATCTTGGAATCGATTATACCACACTTCCAAACAAGTTTAGAATTAGTTCATATGTATTCCAAGACAACTATGTGATTGATCAAATATCAATTCACTAATCATGGGTTTATGGTTTTACCAAACACAAGGATAGGTTTTACCTTAATATGGTTACTGGGACCGGTTACATCAGTTACCAGGACCGGTTACCATATTCTCATGGTATTACTTGTGATCTGTTACACCAATTACCAGGATCGGTTACACCAATTACCAGGACCGGTTACGCCAATTACAAGGATCGATTACACAACTCTTTCGTGATATGTCACACCATTTATAAATATAGATCATACCATCTTAGGTGATTACTTAGGATCGGTTACACTAATAAAAGTCATACCAATACATAAGTCAGGCACTGCGATTAGTTTTACCAAGATACATAACAAGTTATGATCGGTTCTACTAACTCACACATATTGGCAATCCAAAGATATGCAATGAATAACAATACCAATAAGCCTAGCGATTTCCCTTTCGATTCATAAAACAAGTTCATGAATGTACTTCCTTTAAACAAATGTAAACATTGTTTCCTAGGAGGAAATCTTCACCTTTACCATACACATAATCGCAATAGCATTCATGTGATTATGTCGATATCATATATACGAAGTTCAAAAGATAAGTGTTATACTTCGTATCCTAATTCCTTAACACTATGATCATGTGATCATGTCTTACTACTAGAGTATAATCATTCACAGCTTCGCAGTTATGTTTTCAATATAGCACGACTTTAAAGATACATTAGGAATGAGACAGTTCAAGTCAAATATTACTAACCTCAAGAGAAAGGATGATGTCGTCGTTGTAGCTTGTTACTTCTTCACATTCTTCAAGTCTTCGAGTAATACTTGTATGTCTCATAATCCTAGACTTTCTAGTCTAACCTATACGAAGTTATCTCTAGTACATAATCAAGCGACTCTTAGATGAGTTTTGATTCACTAAAATATGACAACCAAACTTGACATACCAACGCTTGGTGGGTTCAACCGAGCTATGCTCTAACATATTAGTTAAGTGCTAAACTAATATTAGATATTTTCTAATGAGAGATTTCGGAATTATAGGTTGGATATTAGTTGGAAATAGGAAAACCGAAATTAGGTACTTATTGCATATCTTGAGAATATTTTCGGTTTTGGAATTTCCTCGTTGTCCAAATAACCTTGGTCTATAAATAGTTGAGTTTGCATTTCTCTCAAACTATCGTAAGAGCTAGGAAAACTTCACTTGTGTTGTTTCTGGTGGAGCCGTCTATCCGGAGAAGAAAGTACCCTAATTAGCGAAATCTCTTACGACCGCTCGTTTAAAGACTTTTGTGGGATCAATAAGCTCTACGAGTACCATTGGTGGGAAACTAGATAATTGCATTGTTATTTTAGGTTTCGATTATTGATTTGATTAACTAACGGTTATTGAAACTTTGATTGCACCTAGTTTGATTATTCTTGAGAGCCTTCTCATCTAACATAAGGATCACTCAAACTATATCAAAATATTAACGGGATCTTTAGAATTGTTTTTAGGTCTAAAGACATCTTGTGATAATCCATTGTTAACAGACTCCGTTCTGTGCGTGATTGATCACAAGAGGATTCAAGTTTGTGTTGTGCATGTTATTTAAGAAGGCAATTGAAGATTTGAAAACAAAAAGATTTTTTCTTATTTGTTTTTGTATCTCGTGATTTGTGCACACATCTTGATCGGCTTGGATCTGATTTAGATTAGATTTTTCTGATCATAAAGTCGTTTAGATCGACAACTATCATTTGGTGGTATTCTTCAATATCCGAATCTGATAGTTGTGAATCTGAATCTTAGTTGCTGATTCAAATTGATCTTACCCGACAAAGGATTTTATTAAATTGAACATAAGAGCCTTTGTCATAACTCAACAAATATTTTTCTAAAAGATTATTGGAGTAGATACCAAACAGATTTGTTCCTTTACTTTTTGGAAGACGATCAAAAGGAGTTGGATGCTTAATACTTTACATCGGCAAAGCAACTCAAGATTGATTTTCGGTCTTGGGATTCACGTGCGTGACCGGTAGGTTGTAAACGCAGGCATACTTAAGGAACTAAGTAACTATGGGTATTTTACTTGGTCTCAACTATACGAAATTGGCATTGTACTTTGTGTAGCGGCTTAATTCTGAGAGTATTCAAAACTGGACTAGGTCCCGGGGTTTTTCTGCATTTGCGGTTTCCTCGTTAACAAAATCTTGATGTGTCATTTACTTTACTTCCACATTATAACTGTCTTATTATAATGAAGTAAATTACACTTGCACGTTAATCCTAATCACTTGACTTTGATCCTATAGTCAGTCGGTCTTATTCTGTAACTATTGTCAAGTGAATATCAAGTTTTCGTATTGTCACTACTTTGTCCATAGACGATCATACTTGGTATCGGACTTATAGGTTGAAATAAAAATATTATGGTGTATTTGCGTACCCTCGTCTTTTCAGACTTGACAAGGACTATTAACTACCACTATTTAGTCGTCCTAGACCAGTTTGAGTAAAAGTTAAAGAATACCTGGTCATTATGCCATCCTTAGTTCCTTAAATGTTGTGGAATAAGATTGTCCCGATTTCCTTTTGCATTCTCAAAAATTTGGTTGTTTTAAGTCTCCATATTCTGGTTGATTTCTTGATTAAACTGCTGAAAAATGTCATCTTGAAAATACTGGATGAGTTGTGCTCTTCCTGATGAAGTTTCTGACTTGTAAAGCTTAATTGAGATGAACTTCCTTATTCTCCAGTCCTTTTATTTCTTCTAGCAGTTGAACACTCTGGAGCATTAGAAGAACCTTGAGAGTATATGTTCGAAATAAGCTGGCCATCCTCAGGGATAACAAAAGCTATTTTGGAACTATTCATTCTTTTGTTATTTTTCTTTAGAGAAATATGAATTGTTTCCCCTATAACAAACTCAGGATTTTTCTTCCTTCGATCAATCACCTCTCCAAAATCTTCTCTAAATTTGATGATGTAGCCTGCAATGATCTGAACATGTCTTGATTTTTAATCACACTCCCCCTCCACATGATTGGAAATAAGACAAGATGGACATAACTTTGTTGGCTGCTTTTGAAAGTATATAGGAATCCATTGAGTATATTTTGCTGCATTCTCTGCCAGAATACCCTATAGCATTGGGTTGTTGATGTTAAACTCTATTAAAGCACTTACATAATTTGTGTCAACTGGATTCCCATCTTCTGGCTTAACTCTACCCACAATACTAGCTAGTATTTGATTAACCACTTCTGCATTCAGAAATTTTGGGGGGCATTTTTTCGATATTCATCTGTTATTGTTGAATGTTTAAGTCTATATTCCTTGGATCTATAGTTGGGTTCCACTCTTTGAGAACAATGAGATATACATCCAAGTTCCATGGAGATCCGACCAGAATGTCATTATATTCTCTCCAATTATCAAAAGTAAAAGTGAAGATATTGGTACCCCTTTGCCTGATTTGAAAGTGACTGTGACCTCATGCCAGAATTGCTTCATATTCCATTTTACCGATATACATTGGCAGTTCATTGAAACCTTTTCCTATAAGACTCTTCTCACGTTTCTTAATTCCCCTGCTTAGTTTGATATGAGGATAACATATTACTCTTCTAACATCTTTTTTTTCATCAAGCCTAGTTGAATCGATTCTACCAGTTAGATCAGAAACTTATCTATATGATACATTATCGGATATTTTGAAGTGAAAGATAAGAATGAAGAGACAACCGATGATGGAAATTTGAATAAACCAGTTCCAATTTATAGCTGGATTGCATGGTTTTTTCTTGCAACGTGTTTTGATATTCAGAAACTTTTCAACAAGTTCAATTCTTTGCAAAGATTTCTTTACAAATGTCCAAAGACGGAAAAACCTAGAACTTGGACTTTGATATACTAACCGGAAAATTTTAAAATCCTCATATTTCGATGACACTTTTCCACTAGTTTCCATTAAATCAACCTTTGGAGATTGCAACTAACGTGAAAGGACAGGAACCTGTAGATGACAGAAGACCAGATGAAAGCACTACATCACCCAGTAAACAACAAGAGAATGATTAAAAACTATTGAAAATCGCATGCTAGAGAGAATCAATCAAATAATATGATTGAAAATTTTACTGAGTTGACTCGAAAAATTTGGCTGAGTCAATGGCCCGATTAACAGAGCTTAACCTATGGTTCCAATGGTCGATGGGTTTCTTATAACTCCAATGAAACATACATGACTAATGGATATTGTTGAAGAATAAACCAAGACACTATGAAGAAGACATAAGTAATCAACAAGTGTTGTTGATACAGAAGTATGGATCAACTATGAGAGTTGACAGAATGTGGTTGGATCAACTGATATAGTTGACATGAAGTGAATGGATCAACAAGTATTGTTGACACGTAGTACGGTATTTAGAAGTTAACTTGGGTTGCAAGTATTACTGGTTTTAGAGTCTGTTTACGTAAGAATATTCTAGAAGAGTCTTTGTTAGAGTTTGATTAAGTTAGGAAAGTGTTTATTACTTGAGAGTCAAGTTTATAAACATATAAATAGGCTGCTAAGCCGTAAGTTTCAATTATACATCAATTAAGAGAAGTATTTTCGAGTATCTTGTTCTGTTTTCATTAAGTCTTTGATATCAGATTTTCTACATCTGGTATCAGAGCACTGGTATCAGGTTCTAGGGCTGTGGGTTTGAGTTGTTAAGTTGAAGAAGATGACGAATTTAAGTTCAATTAAGGTACCTGTGTTTGAAGGTAAAAACTTTAAACACTGAAGGTTGCAGATGGAGAATATATTCATATACCAAGAGGTATGGGGATATTATGAAGGACGGTTATGTAGAACCAGCAAAAGGAGCTGCGCAAACTCAATTAACTAAAAACATAAAGAAGAATTCTAAAGCAACATATATTCTTCATCAGGGTATTCATGAATCTCTCATGGATAGAGTTATCTACATCAAAGAAGTTAAAATAGCATGGGATGGTTTGATAAGCTAGTACACAGGATCTGACAAGGTCAAGAAGGTTAGATTAAAAACTTTGAAAAGAAAATATGAATTATTGCAGATGGAGACAACTTAAACAATTTCAGAGTTTTTCTCAAAGACACTGAATCTTGTTAATGAGATGAAGGCCAATGGTGATACCATAGAAGATTCAGCCATTGTAGAGAAGATTTTAAGAAGCTTGCCTGAGAAGTTTGAATCAAAGGTTACTGCTATAGAGGAATGCAACACAGTTGCAACTATGACTCTTAATGAGTTGTTAGGTTCATTATAAGCTTATGAACAAAGATTGCTAGAAAAAAAGAGCAGCTGAAAAAAAAGTTAAAGAGGCACTTCAGAGTCAAGTCAACTGGAGAAGTAATCAAGGAAAATACAACAATGGAGGAAGATCTAATGCTGGAAGTTTTCAAGGAAGATACAACAATGGAGGAAGATCTAATGATGGAAGTTATAGGAAGCCATTAGACAGATCAAGAATACAATGTTATAATTGTGGAGATTTTGGACACATTGCTACTGAGTGTCCAAAACCAAGAAAGACAGTTGCTAATAATTACAAAGCAAATTTCAAAGCTAATATTGCAGAAAGTCAAGAAGACGAAGAAAAAAAGAAGGATGAAAACATGTTACTTGCATGTCACATAGCAGAAGAACAACCACAACTCAAGTGGTACTTAGATACTGGTTGTAGTAGGGCTGTCAATGGGTACCCATTACCCGGAACCGGAACCGGACCCGGTAGATTTGGGTCCTGTTTCGGGTCCTAAAATTGGACCCATTAACAACCTAGGACCCGGCGGGTAATTACCCGATTGGACCCAATCTAAACGGGTCCAAACGGGTAATACCCGTTGGGTACCCGCGGATATCGGGTACCCGATCAAATTTGTATGACACCCTAACAAAACGATATATTCGTTAATAAACCTATATGGAAACTTGAATTTTCTTTGTTATTATAATATAATATCGTCTTTTCTTTTCTCTTTCTTAGACTTAGTTTTCAATTTGGTCATCTTTTCATTTTTATTCAGGAGCAATACCACATTTAATCAGTTAATTAATTAATGGATGTTGTAATGCTACAACTAAAAGCACCACTACTGTTATTACGTTGTTATTAGTTTCGTGACACGACATTCCAAAATAACTAATCCTTCTGTAGTGTTAAGAAATCTAATGTAGAAACTAATTACTTAGTCAATTAATGAGTTTTGTGGCTAAGCTTTACTTTCAATTACTTTCTTTAGCTTTGGTTATGATTAAGACACAGGACTTGTAGTCTTTACAGGAATTAAGATTTCTTTTTTACCTGGATGTATATACTCCCTCCGTTCCATTTTACTTGATGTTTTAGGGATTTCTTTGTGTTCCAAAATAGATGATAGTTTTAGTATTTTTCTCATATTCTCACCGATTTGCCCTTGCTTTGGAATCACACAATATCATTAATTTTTATTGTAATCAGTACTCTAGTATTAAATCTACTCTATTTTTTTATTATGTTCCAAAATGATGGAGAATTTGGTAGTACATCCTAAGTAAATCACTACGGGATTGATAAATTTTCCTAGAATCTAGAAACTAAAAACTAGGTCATTTAAATTTTTAAGAAGAATTAATATGGGTAGAATTGGGAAGATTTTATTCTCTATGATATTTCTTAATCTCCGTGAAAAACTCTACAACGTCAAGTAAATCGGAACGGAGGGAGTATTAATTTCCTTCTTATATATGTAGTCTTTGTTGGTTTTAAGATGTAGATTGTAGAGTACCACTTGATTCTTAATCCGTATAAAAAATAGATCTAGATTTTGAACGTATGAGTTTGGTTGTTTTTGGTAAATACCAATTAATTACCCGGAACCGGTGAGTACCCGGCTGTTTAATACGGTCCGGTTCTGGGTCTACTTATTTAGGAACCGGACCCGGAACCGTTAGGACCCGGAACCGCTAAAAATAATCGGGTCCGGTTCCGGGTAGTATGATACCTGGAAGGAACCGGACCCATTGACAGCCCTAGGTTGTAGCAATCATATGTGTGGCAGAAAAGATTTATTTGATAAGCTTGATGAGTCTGTTAGATCAACAGTAAAGTTTGGTAACAATTCTACAATTCCAGTTATGGGAAAAGGAAGAATTGAAATTGTTCTTAAGAATGGTTCAAAAGCATATATCATGTATGTGTTTTATGTACCAGTTTTACATCAAAACTTGTTGAGTATAGGTCAACTATCTAAAAGAGGATATTCTATGAATATATATAATGCTTTTTGTTTCATTAGAGATAGAAGAAGAAGGTTGATAGCAAAAGTACATATGACCAAAAACAGATTATTTCCTTTGAATATTCAACATCAAAAGGAAAGTTGCTACATCAATAGTGTGCATAATGATTCTTGGTTATGGCATAAGAGAATGGGACATGTAAACTTTAATGAGTTTACAAACCTTGGCAAAGAAGGAGATGGTGTCAGGATTACCTTTCATTGAACTTCCAGAATCAAGATGTGAAAATTACATCTTTGGCAAGCAAAGACGTAAATCCATTCCCGACCAACAAAGCCAGAAGAGCAAATCAACAATTGGATATTGTTCATAGTGATTTGTGTGGTCCTATTGAAGTAACTTCACATGGAGGTAATAATTATTTTATAACTTTCATTGATGATTTTAGTAGGAAGGCATGGGTTTATTTGCTTAAACAAAAGAGTAATGCATTTCAAGCTTTTAGAAGTTTCAAAGCTTATGCTGAGAAACAAATTGGTAAGAGTATCAAGATCTTGAGAACTGATAGAGGCAAAGAATATACTGTTGTTGATAAGTTTATGGAAGAGCATGGCATTCAACATCAATTAACTGCTAGATATACATCACAACAAAATGGAGTTGCAGAAAGAAAGAATAGAACTATAATGGAGATGGAAGAACAAAAGATTTACCAAAGAATTTCTGGGAATATGCAGTTGACACAACAGTTTACTTATTCAACAGATGTCCTACAAGTAGTTTGAATAATGTGACACCAGAAGAAGCATGGAGAGGTTCAAGACCTAGTGTAAGACATCTGAAAGTTTTGGGGTGCATTGCATATGCACATGTACCTAAAGAACTTAGAAAAGGTTGGATGATAAAAGTGAGAAGTGTATTCTAGTTGGTTATAGTTCAGTAATCAAAGGATATGAGTTGTTTAATCCAGAAACAGGAAAAGTGATCACAAGTAGAGATGTGATCTTTGATGAAGATTCACAATGGAATTGGAATAATGGATCAACAAACAATGTTGATCCAAATTATGGGTCAACAAGGAATGTTGATCCACATACTGGGTCAACAAGGAGAGTTGATCCACCTACTACTGCCAGAACAGTTCCAATTGTAGTTGAAGAAGAGGAATTGCAGATTCAAGACAATGTTGAAGAACATCATGAAGAAGTAAGAACAGAAGCTGTACAACAACAAGAAACTACAAGATCAAGAAGAAAATATGTCATACCTGCTAGGTTAAATGATTATGTAATATCAAGAGATGATGAAGACATTGATGAGGATGTGGTGAACTTTGCTTTATTTGGAGATTGTGATCCTGTAGCTTATGAAGAAGCATCAAAAGAACGAGGTTGGATTCAAGCTATGAATGAAGAACTGAAGTCAATTGAGAAGAATGACACATGGGAATTGACAACACTTCCACCAGGAAAGAAACCTATTGGAGTTAAGAAATACAAGTCAAATGATGAAATAGATAGACTGAAAGAAAGGTTAGTTGCTAAAGGATATAGACAAAGACAAGGAGTAGATTACTCAGAAGTATTTGCACCAGTTGCAAGACTTGATACGGTAAGAATGATAATTGATTTAGCTGCACAAAAGCATTGGAAGATTTTTCAGATGGATGTTAAGTTAGCATTCTTGAATGGAGTTTTGGAAGAAGAAGTTTATGTTGAACAACCAGCAGGTTACATTATGGAGGGGAAGGAGAATGAAGTATACAAGCTAAACAAAGCTTTGTATGGTTTGAAACAAGCACCAAGAGCTTGGTATACAAGAATAGATTCTTACTTCATTAAGAAAGGATTTACAAGATGTCCACATGAGCATACTTTATATTTGAAAGCTGATACTCTTGGCAATCATATAATAGTATGTTTGTATGTAGATGATCTTATTTTTACTGGAAATAGTTCTGAGATGATCAATGAATTTAGGGAGGATATGGTGAAGGAGTTTGAGATGACAAATCTTGGTCTACTGTCATATTTTCTTGGCATAGAAGTACAACAAACTTAAAAGGGAATTTTTATTAATCAGTAAAGATATGCAGAGTGTATACTAAAGCGTTTCAAGATGGATAATTGCAATCCAATCTTGACACCAGTAGAAGAGAGATTGAAGTTGACAAGAGAAGGCTCATGATAACTTGTGAATTCAACAGACTTTAAAGGTCTTGTTGGATGTCTGAGATATTTGACTGCTACAAGACCTGATATTATGTATGTAGTTGGATTGGTTAGTAAGTTTATGGAAGAACCTAGACAATCACATTTGCAAGCTGCAAAACGTATTCTGAGATATGTTAGAGGAAAAGCTAGTTTGGTAATTCTCTATAATGTTTCAGAAGATCCAAAATTAGTTGGTTTCACTGATAGTGATTGGGCTGGAGATACAGATGGAAGAAAGAGCACATCTGGTTATGGATTTCATTTAGGAACATGATTGTTCTCTTGGTCATCTAAGAAGCAACAAGTTGTTGCATTATCTACAACAGAAGCTGAGTATATAGCTGCTAGCAATTGTGCTACACAAGTTGTGTGGTTGAGAATGATGCTGAAGTCATTGTTTCAAGAACAGAAGACACCAACAACAATAGTTTGTGATAACAAGTCTACAATTTCATTAACTAAGAATCATGTGCTTCATGGAAGGAGTAAGCACATTGATATTAAGTTTCATTACATCAGAGAGCTTGTAAGCAATAAGGAGATAGTTGTGGAGTTTGTTGAGAGTGAAGAGCAAGTGGAAGATATTTTCACCAAGTCTTTGAAGTCTAACACTTTTATTTACTTGCGTGGAAAGTTGGGAATAATTAGCAAAGAGTATCTTGGTTTAAGGGAGGATGTTGAAGAATAAACCAAGATACTATGAAGAACACAGAAGTAATCAACAAGTGTTGTTGATGCAAAAGTATGAATCAACTATGAGAGTTGACAGAATGTGGTTGGATCAACTGATACAGTTGACATGAAGT
Organism: Papaver armeniacum; assembly: GCA_023531295.1. Classification (NCBI taxonomy): domain Eukaryota; kingdom Viridiplantae; phylum Streptophyta; class Magnoliopsida; order Ranunculales; family Papaveraceae; genus Papaver; species Papaver armeniacum. Next base: position 55,567 of record JAJJWW010000013.1, read on the forward strand.
GAATGGATCAACAAGTATTGTTGACACGTAGTACGGTATTTAGAAGTTAGCTTGGATTGCAAGTATTACTGGTTTTAGAGTCTGTTTACGTAAGAATATTCTAGAAGAGTCTTTGTTAGAGTTTGATTAAGTTAGGAAAGTGTTTATTACTTGAGAGTCAAGTTTGTAAACATATAAATAGGTTGCTAAGCCGTGAGTTTCAATTACATCAATTAAGAAAAGTATTTTCGAGTATCTTGTTCTGTTTTCATTAAGTCTTTGATATCAGATTTTCTACAGATACTACCTTCTTAAGCCAGCAAAGTTCAGTTATTAAAACCACAACCTCGGTCTTTGCCAACTAACCTATTAAGCATTGGTCATTAGCTTTCTAACAAACATTTAATAGAGAAGGGTACTCCTGTTTTCTATCATATCATTTTATGGCTTACTAGTCCATATGAGAATGATACTAATTACAACTAGATGCACATACAAATAAGTAGGAGAACTGTGTTATCACGAATTTCTTTATTTTGATGAAAGTTATGAAACTATTGAAATGTTTATCTTCACATGTCATACGACTTTGCAATAAACTGTTTTGATATTGTGCAGTTGCTACTATACCTCCTATACAATGAAATGGTTGGAATCCCAACAGAGATACATAATTTTTGTAATACATAAAAGAAAAATCACCTAAAAATTGGGTAGTTAATTGTGGTTTTCTCCCAGTTTGCTGATGTCATAAAGAGCCAAATGGGTGACCATAGTGCTGCTAGATCAAAAATGATCTAACAGTGCGAGAGCAACTAATAATTATATACATTAATTAGTTCTAATTAAACAAGAGAAATTTTGCCATTAGTGAAGATATATGGTTAAGGGGCTTCGGAATATACTTTCAAATGACCTATTTTGTTTTATTCCCTCGCCCCCAATTAATTCGCATATCCGAATCCAGTCAATAGAATTAAGGTTTAGATAGCGGCGAAGAACTAGACGACATATTCTAGGCGACGGTTATACGAATTTATCAGATTCAGATTGGGCTAATGTTTTATTGCCAGTCATGATCATCTTGCCCTTGTGCCAAGGTCATAAAGCTTTGAAGAGCAAAATTTTCAGGGGTCATGTGAAAACTTTGTTAATTTTGTTTCTTATTGGATGTCCCTACTGTAACCATTTTATACATATGGATATGGTACTGCATGTTTCCTTCATAAAGAAAAAAAAACAAGTTATTTCAAAAAAAAAAGAAAAAAGATTAAAGAAAAAACAAGTACCATCCATCCGTTTGTAGTATTATTTTTCGGGGAAGGATCCGTTGACATGGTTATCATTTTTTCTACCAAACCCAACCGGCAATGAATTTAAAGTTAATATTCTGGCGACATGTTTCTCGTATAAAACTCTACATTCCTACTAAAAATGAGAGAATTCCGAAATACGAAACTTCACCATCCACATATTTTAATTTCAACCGTTAATTTTCAACGGTTGATATTCAAAATGGTAGATGGTGGTCTTATACATCTCGGAATGATCTCATTTTTTGTGGGAGTGTAGAGACTTATAAGAAGAACATGTCATCAAAAAATTAGCCTCGAATTCATTGCCCGTTGGGTTTGGTAGAGAAAATGGCGTTAAAATGTCAAGATTATGTCATTATAACCATGTCAACGGATCCTACCTTTTTTTTTTTTCCTTTAAAGAACTTACACATTTAACTTGTTTTGATTAATATGTCGATCTCCCATCATAGAGTAGTCGACCTAAACGTACTATACTAATCTGGATTGGATGGATCATGATTTTGAATGAAAAGAAGTGGGAGTGGAGGTGCTAGGTTAAGCACTATTTGCTTTGAAATATTTACGAGGATTGCCAAAAATTAGTAAATTGTGGAGACATGAAATGACTAATGATATCCCATCCCAAATAGTGAATGTCTAGAGGTTAATTTTCTAATAATTCTATACCAGTGTCACTAATCTCTTCACCACCAAAAGATTTATTTGTATTTTTTATTTTGTTCTTTGAGTCCACATAATATTTCAGGGATAATTCTATACCAGTGTCACTAATCTCTTCACCACTAAAAAGATTTGTTTGTATTTTTTATTTTGTTCTTTTGAGTCCACATAATATTTCAGGGATAAGCATGAAACAGTGTTTACATCATTTGCCATTTTCATGAGAATACGAGGTAGGCATCCTTAAAGCCTCATTCACTATTCAAAGAGAACTAGTGATAGCCTAGGCTCCAGATGGGTTCCTAGGTAGTACTGTGGAACTAAACCTAGTACACACACGGATGCTTAGGTTCAATGAATAGTATCTTTTGACAAAAAGAAGGGCATTACATCTCAGTAATATCATCAAAAAATACAACAAAGATCGGCCACTCCACTCCACTATTCTTGCAACAATTTTATCATCATTACATTATTAAGGATGGCAGGCCAGCTTCTCCCTGTTTCATCATCATTATCTTTGGCATACTCATTCTGGCACCAAAGTCAGATTCCAGTACTATTAACCGATCCAGATATTACTGTGAGCACTCGAGTGAACCTCGAAAGAGAGATATCAATATGATCGTCTGGCATGAGAAGTGAATTTACATGGTAACATGTCAAATAGACGCTATTGAGGCAACAAAAACTATAGTCGATCAGTAGCATTATTATTTGAAATCAATTATTGTACCTATGCGGGGTAGTAAATAGTGTCTTATCCTTTTAGAGGACCCTCCTCCAATGTGGTTAATTGGGAAGCTTTTGATGTGAGATACTGTGGTTTGTCTTTTGAATTTGGTCAGTTGGTTCCTCCTGCATTATCTTGATATATACTACAGTAATTGCCAATCGTCTGGAGTACTTTTTGTCAATATAAAAATGCATTTTTCCCGTTCACAGATAATGGGAGTAGAGATAATTTGGATACGTTATTGCTTTGATAAAAGGTAATAGTCCATCTTCTTAAAGTCAAGGTGATATTAGATATTATTTTTTGCTTTAAATTGCCTAGAATGATGTGATCGATTTGGATTATCAGGGATCTACTTTACTTAGCGGAGAGACATGAGCTTTTCCAAGCTGCTGCGAGAAGAGCTTTAGAGCAAGTCCAGTGGTGTGGGTAAATGGGCAAATTTACCCATTCTCACCAAGTCCAGTGGGGTGGGTAAATGGGAAAATTTACCCATTCTAGCCAAGTCCAGTGGTGTGGGTAAATGGGCAAATTTACCCATTCTCACCCACCCTACAGTGGAGCAGGTAAACTGGCAAACTGATGGACAAAGGCCCAGAAGTTGACCATCCCGTCTCAAGTTGAGTTGATCGGTTCAACTTGAGATAGTTAGTTGAATCTTAGCCGATCGGTCAAGTCTAGGACGAGACTTGGCTCAAAGTTGAGACGATCGACCTAGACTGGGCCAATAACGGCTAGTTCATCCAACAACTTTAATTTCTCCATCTATAAATTCACACATAATCTCAACGAAATCTCTTCCAAAATCAAACAAATATCTTTCAATCTCAGAAGAAAATAAAAAATCCAAAAAAAATGGCAAGTTCATCACAGACACAAAATGCTCTAGCCGAAAATGCTGAATCACCAAAAATTTGTTGTGCGAAGTATAGTCAGGATGAAGATACATCAATTTGACAAGCTTATGTAGTTTTTACGATTGATCCTATCAATGGTGTTCAATAACAACATAACACTCTTTGGGGAAATAATTTTAAGCAATTTAGTCAAGAAACTGGGAATTCAAAAAGTCGTGATGTTGTTGGGTTCTTTTAATATAATCAACATAGACATTAACAATTGGGTAGCTTTGATGATGCAAATGAATCCTTGCAGAGTGAGCGATGAAACTGAAGTTGATGCGGTAAGTCGTATTTGAATTTATTTAATTGATATTTATAATGTGTCATGTTTGTTATAATACCTTGAATTTATTTAATTGATATTTATAATGTGTTATGTTTGTTATAATACCTAATTAATAAAAAAATCAAGCTGCAGCAACGAAAAACTCGAGAGGAATGGGAAAAAAATACGAGTTTTAAGTTAGAAGCCGGTTTCCACATCCTTAGAAAGCTGAACCGATATAACCCTGATCTGTTGGCAGAATATCAAATACCAAAAGAATCACCATACAAGATTATAAATGCTTCTCAACAGTATGGGTCTTCTTATTCTTCACCAGAAATAAAATAAAACCACCAACAGAACACTAGTAGATCCCAATATGATAATCCTAATCTTAATGTTAAGAGAAATGTTGATAGATGGGATGGACTAGGTGTCAGTAGAGAAAAAAATAACAGAAAGGTAGCTCAAGATGCTGCACAATCATCAACTTCAGAATTCAAAATTCAAGATTTTTTTGAGAAACAATAAAAAGCTGATATTGTTAGAATATAGAGTATAAAAAAATGGCTGCAGAAATGTAGAAAATTCGTGGTTGAAAGGAACTATTTAATGCGCAGATGAGAGGAATCCTGGGAATGGACACGTCAAGGATGACTCCTTGACAACTACGAGTCTGGCAAGCTAAATTTGATGAACTTAGGCAGAGAAGGTACGACTACACCCAACAACAAGTGACATTGATTCTGATCTTGACGATCCCTTAGATGAGGATATCAATGATGACATTACACTGGTTTAGTTATTAGTGTTAATTTGGACGTAATAGTTCGTTCTTTCGTTTCCTTTTCGATGTAATAGTTTTTTTGAATTTAAGTGTAATCCTTAGTTTGAATTTGAATGTAATTTCAATGTTTGTTTAATTCAAATGTAATCTTTAAAATTCTCGCCTTAAAAAGGATTGTTCATTACACAAATCTAATTATATTAGAACAACTAAAATGATTGAAATGATAACTAAAAAGAAAAAAAAAATCAATCCTGTAATGGTTTCTTATTCCGAATTCATCATAATTGTGCGCATTGATACCATCCCTTAAACCTCTGTTTTAAGTTTTCTCTTCTACCATTCTATACTTTGTTGCGGGCACTGCATAACGGGTTCAAATATTAAGCCTCAAATCTGTATCTAGATAACTTGTCTAACTGGTGCCCGTCGACTTTTCTCGATTACCATAATATGCAAAATGATACATGTGAACATAATCCTTATTAATTTCTTATGTTTTAATTAGATGAACGATATGATCCACAAATTATGTGGAACTTATTATTCAAAATTCCAAATGCTCATTCGACATCCTTCTGGCATCCCACCTGTATCTTGTTGAAGTACCTTATATCACAGTTCTCCTCGTGTTTTGATATCTCAGTGGAAGCTTGAACCAACGTTGACCATGCTGAATAAATTTCATCCTCCAGAAAATACCCCATGTTATAGTTATTGTCGTTAACGGTGAAATTTACAGTTGGAGCAATTCCAAAATTCAGTTATTTCTACAAAATACTGATATAGTTATTTGAACCCAAAAGTCCAAAAAAGCATGTCATATCCAACAATTATAAGAAGCCGCTGCTTCCAGAACAACAGTTGAGTTTGTGTAGTGTCTCTTATACTGACCTTTCCAAGCATAACGACATCTATTCCACACCCAACGCATGAAATTAAGGATACCCAGCATTCCAGGAAAGTCCCTCTTCGCATTTTCTTTTAGTATTTGTTCGACATCATTTTGCCTTGGTAGTCGTAAAAAACGTGGACAGAAATGGTTGACTACAATTTCGGAAAACACATTGAGATTTTCGTATGTAATTGTTTTTGACATACAAATGTAAATATCACAGGCATCCGTTGGACACCCATAAAATAGAATCCTTTAGGATGCAATGATATTTTGTTCAGGACTTTGTCCTCGTAATTATCGTGCATCAAATTGATAGTTGAATTTGAGGTTTAACCGACAAAGCTCTTCAATAATCCTAATGACCAGGTGTTGTAGGATTGCGAAAACGACGTTGAAAATCTTTATCAAAGTACACACATCCATCAATAAATAATCACGCATCATCTGCTGGTGTCCTTTTTATGGCAATCTCCACATATATCTTCTTTTCAATGCTTTTGTTGGTTCTTGAACTCATGGTGTTTGCCCTGTGTATAAATGTATCATGGTATTGGTGATCGTTCACTTATTGTCTTAATCTTCATTCATTTGATCCAATTACCGCAACACTACCGCATTGGTATATGTTTCCTCATCTTTCAAATTAGGATCCATAAGAAATGATTGAAAAGAGTAAAAACAAGTAATACAGTGTAGAAATTGGACAAATTTTTATGAAAATAGAAAATAGATAATAGTTATGTGTGTTAATAGTTGGATGAGAGGACATTTACATATATAGGTAGAAGGGAGATATAATCATTGGATAACGGTTAAAATTGTAGTCATTGTAGAATAAACCTTGGCCGACCAGATTTAGTTGAACCGGTGCACGATTCAAGTTGAACCGAGCCCCAAATTAATTTGGGACCATCGACCATGGTTTGACCGGTAGATTCAATTATCTTTGAGAAGTTTTACTCTAGTGCACAAAAATGGGTTCTCCCATCCACGTTGGTAGTCAAATTTTTCGTCCCCACAGGACGTGCCATTAATTTATAGCACTGTGTTACTCCAATTATGATTTATGACTCTAATGATACTTCCTGATAATTTATTGATATGGGAAATCTCAACAACTTTATATCCATAACTAATAGGTTTTTTAGATCATGCATAAACTAGAGTAAAATGCATGCACATGAAAGGCAAGGTTTCCGAAACGTGTAGATATAAGGCCAAGACGAGCTATATTTATGTGGTGTTTGTACTTTTCATACGCGGAAGATGTAACTTTTCGACTTAAAGAAAAAGAGAGTTAATACGAAAATTCAATTTTAGAATAACTTTTAAAAATTAAGCAAATGTAATTCTTATTAACTTATATCCATGTGGACAATTTAAAGTCTATGAAAAAAAAATTAATTTTTGGTACATGTTTTTACAATTCTATTTAGGTATTGTAAATTTCTACTTCCGGTTACCACTTCCTTAGGATTAATGGAAATAACTTCAAAATACAACCATTTTTTGTTAAGTAGTATTTAAACGTCGTTTTTGATAATTTTTTTGACACTAGTACGTTACGGCATAAAAACAATAACTTTAACAAGGGGGCAAGGATTTAGTGAAACTCCCAGGTTCCCACCATGATGTTAGAGCATTGCTTAGTTAAACCTTCATGCGCTGGTATGTTAAGTCTGGGATTGTCAAATTTAGATACCAAAACTATACACTTGGAATCAAAATACTAAGTCACTTAAAAATATCATATAAGAGTCAACTTTGGAATATGTGATTCATGTGGTAGAGGTATAGGATAGAACACTTCGAGTTACCTTTGAAGAACACACGAAAACATCTTCCTTCAAACAAGGTTGGTAACTGAAGATTGAATTTCCTTCCCATGTGTTAGAGCACTGCTCGTTCGAACTCGCAAGCGTTGTTATCTCAAGCTTGTTTGTCAAGTTTAGTTGTCAAAACTATAAGTCTAGATTTCTAGTCTACTTATAGCTATGTCTCGGATTAGGATAGAATGTGTAGTTAAGCTTTAGAATTCACGACGTTCATCGATTGAAGACGAAGAACTACTAAGGGAAGCTTGTGGAACTTCATCAACAAAAGGTATGTGGAGACTTAAACTCATCTATCACTCAGAAGTCTATTTCTATCCTATCTCCTATTGAGACAAATTCGTATAGCTATATAGACTCTAAATTATACACCTTTGATATTTCGAGCTGAGTTTAACTCGCTTATATATTTCTCGAAATATGTGTTGGTAAACTTTCACTTTAACCAAGTTCATCTTTTATTCTTGACGAAAGTCAAAAGATAATTATGTGAAAATCGCCTGGTAATATCTTACATGATTTGTGTGAGACAATCATTTGATGTAGACTCATAATGTTTCGTATTGATCATTTGATTACTTGAAAATTGCTTTGAATCTAATAGTTTGTGTGAGACAGCTATTCTCGTCTTCTAAGAATGTTTCAATGATTAAAATGGGAGTTTAGAATAATTAACCATTGATTGGATATAGCATAGTATGCATACTTGTATGCTAACTGTTGCAAGTGTATTCCAAGTCCGGGAATTTAGTATGCATACCCGTATGCGTAATGATTCAACAGTTGAAGTCCGGGAACTATAGTATGTGTACACGTATGCGTACTAATTTCAAATGAGTTTGGTCGTGAACGACAGTATGCGTACATGTTTGCATACTGGCGAACAGACCAAGTTCGGAACTCTAAGTATGCGTACCCGTTTGCATAATTGATTGGGTTAAGTTCTAAAATCGCTTAAGTATGTTTACATATTCATGAACAAGTACATTTATATAATAAGGAACTGATCGTTGTCGTAGGCGTCAAAAATAAATTACACTTTCTTACTACTCAAAATATATAATGAAGCAAGGGCAAGAAAGGATCGTTCCCACATAGAGGACTTAGGTTGTCAATATGTTTCGGTATCTTATAAGTAACACGGGGGATTTTCTGATTTTTTTATAAACAAAAATAAAATAAAAGCAAAATAATAAAAAGTAAACACGCAAATCAAGGATGTGAAATATTGGGTAAAGGTTTCATCTTCATTAGCAAACAAGTTTTGAATGTATGAATAGAATTCGTATTTAATCTCGCTATCATCAAAAGCCCTAGAATATCTTATTGCAAGAATACTCCATAAATTTCCTAAGTCATCAACACACACATTAGAGCTGCCTATGTGAATTCTACTTAAAGAATAACCTAACGCCTTGCGCTAATTAAGTTCAATTCCTAGGAGCATTAAGTTTCAGAAATAGGCTAATCAATGCAATTGTAATACATTGCGCACACAATTCGAACAAAGGTCAATTTCTACATATGACTACAAGAGTGTATCACTACAAACCGTAATCATATCATGCTACTCGTATTCAAGGTTATCGCTCGATGATGAACCCTAAAATAGCTATAGATATGGATGTGAGTTCAATCAATTCTAGACTTAACTAAACAAACATTCAATCATATTGCAATACATCAATCATGCAATTATTATAACCCGTAGAAATCAAACGATAATATTGAGAGAAAACTAATTCATAAAAATCATAACTTGGTTGCAAAATCCAACTACATCTTTAACCAATAAAAATAAATCAACTACTTGGGTTTTTGGAAATCATCACAAAGAGTTTAGAAGAATCTATCATGTGAAACCCTAGAAAACAAGTAGAAGCCTCCCTAATGGAGATATCTAGGTTTTGAGAAAGAGTTTTCTATTTATATGCTTCTCCCATTCCAAAAGAATACTCTTTCCAAATTTAGGTCTTCTCAAAACCCATCTCCAATTGGTCCACCAAGCCCATGTGTGGAAAATACCCGTGTGAAAATTATGTCCAAAAAGTGGTCGCCGGCAAACTGGTATCGCTGGTCGGAACTTGGCCGGGAAGTTGTCGGCAATCAGTTTCAGGTGACCGGCAAAGTATAAACCACCCGGTCATCGGTCAAATGATTCAACTTGGATCACCTGAGTCAACACCGGGTCAGCTGAGTCAGAGAGTCAGCCAGGTAGATGATTGAGAGTCAGCATCTGACTAGTCTGAGTTAATTCTGGCCAAAGCCGTTGCACATGCCATATCTTATGATGCGCCATAATGACCCTGCACAACCACAACTCCCATTGGCAACAAATGTAGCTTAACTGCAACACTGCAGCTCTGCCTCATACCACTACCATCACTTCCACAATCTGCAAACTCCACTTCAGGCCATGCTATTTGCCAATGTTGCGACTTCAACATGCCTTCCTTACCAGCTCCATCATTCAATTGCCATCACCAGCAAACTGCGGCATTTCACAGTTCCGTACCCTTGTGCATCTTTCTCAGGTTCGAAAGCAAGCAAACTCCACCAGCATTAACATACAATCTCATCCATGGCAACACACTGAACCTTCATGCAATTACTCATCAATTCAACTTCAGCTGCAACTTCATTCTTGCCATTCCAGTTTCACAATCTCTGCATCTCTCCCTGGCTCAATACGAACAACATCAATTCCTCTTCTAACTAGCTGCACCCTTGATTCCAGCACATCCATTCTTCATGTCTCAGCTCAATATCTGCACTGCAGTTAAACCTCTGGCCAATCACCAGCCCATGACCTGCAATTGCAGTTCACAAGCAAATCAACACCACCAGTGTATCTTCTTTGTGATATGTATAGCAGCAACACCTCCAGTATCGCCAGAACCATCAACCTGTACCCACTCAAACCACTCCTAAAGCATTTATAGACCAGCCTTTCTCATCTCAGACTCATGTTTCACTCCATTGATGTTTCAATTAACAACACCAGACGTATAATTTCATAATCTGCAACCTGAGCTACATGTCTCTCAGCTACAGAACTCAAACAAGCCATTCCAACCATTTGTTCCTTATATTTTCTTCCCTCCGCTCACATCTTTTGCCTCGAGCCATGACCGGTGAAAGCAAAGCACCAATACTTGCAATCTTCCATTGCCTGCAAGTACACAAGCCTAGCACTACCCATTCTCACACACAGAACACGACAAAGAACATACTTCCATCTCGCTACTTCTTGCAAGCCACCAACACAAAGCACCAACACCTCGCACATAAACATACATCTAACCATTCATTCAAACACCAAAGAACCTCAACTCTTCCATCCATTCTCCGCCCTGCACCTGAATCTTCACCACTGAACATCATCAACATCAAATGCCTGGCCATCTCCATCTACATCAGAAACCCTTTTTCAATATCATCTCAAACAGCAATTTCTTCCATTAGTTTTTTCAAACCCTGTTTTCATCCATACTTCCCTCTAAAGCATAACATGCAACATACATAGTTGAATCCATTCTTGCAGTTCATCATCTCTAATCCTAGCAGCAGCCACCAATATATCATACTCTGGTTTCAATATCATCAACAGCAAACCAAAACCCAAATCTGAAATCAATCCATCTAGCACAATCCTTGCAATTTCATCACCAGAGACAACTCCCATTTCAGTTCTTCTCTCCAATCGAACTCACAATCAACAACATCAAAATTTCAAAGCTCCAATTCTTGGCAACATCAAACCCTAACTCTTTCTGTTAATCGATTGCAGCAACAAGCCTGGCTGATTTCTTCTCCCCATGAGCTATGAACGTATTTTCTTCCTCTGGTTTCAACTCGAGCTTAAACCCATCTTCATCATATCACAGTGTCGTTCTTCAATTGCAGAGACGAACCCTAATTTCTTCATTTCTTCAATTTAATCACCAGAATCGATCTCTGGTCTCAGTTCTTCTCTAAATCTCTCGATCTGTATTAATAGAAAACCCTAAGTTTCTTTATTTCTGATTCATCTTCTACAGTTCATCGCCATCTCTGATTTTTTCTCCCCGAGCTTCAGCAAATATCAGTTTTACAGCAACCATCTCTCTCTCTCTCTCTGTGTTGATTTCAGGTGAGGCTCGAAATGAAAAGAGAATAATTTCTCTTAATATTAAAGCCTGGTAATGATGCAAACTATTATTAGCGCCCAGAAACTGGATACGGGCCACCAAATAATCTTCTTGTACTTTCATTCCTAGGGAACTGACGAGCTTAACCGTTGACTCTGCTCGTAACCTTCTCATACGGCATCGGATTGACCTCATTCTTTCGTCATTAACTTCATATTTTCGTGCTCTTCAGCATGATGAGAAGGAATCCACGATTTGAGCGAATTCCACTTCTTTTTGCTCCAATGACTCCAAAATACCCGTAAGACTCAAAACAAACGTAAAATACATAATTCATAAGCAAACATAACAAAGAAAGCATAAACTATAGATAAATATCAAGGTGTTTACGATACCTATCAGGAACGCAATCTTTGCAAACCACTTCTATGAGAATATAAACAATTGAACAACTCTATAACTAGTTGCATTTGAGTCATTTGAACTAGTTGTGTTAAGATGAACAAGGTTGATATGAAAGTGGTCATATGGCTAACTTCGGTTAACTATTGTTGAGACAACTAAGTTTACACGTTTAGGTACGGTTACCCATATCTAAATGAAGGTACATTTAATTTGTGTGTAACAAGCTAAAACCATCTAACGGTGGAGAGATATTGCTTTGGTTTCAAGCAAACTTAGCTTGACTCTTAGATCAGATGTTCATCTAACAGTGCATATTGATTGCTTTGTTTCAAAGTTATCAAACCCTGATTTGAAGACTATATAAGGGATAACTATAGCAACTGGGAAACCTAATCCCCACACCTCATGTGTGATACTAGTTGCGACTAGAGTCGATTCTCCTATAACCTAGGTTTTTCCTAAAACCATTATAGGTTAACGACTTAAAGACTCCATTGAGATTCTGAAGCCAGATCCAACTATTTTCTCCGTAGTTGCGTGTTCTGATCTTACTTTGTTCTATCGTATTGAGCACTATCTTCTCTAATATTTGCTCGAGATTTATCTCCGATAGGTAAGATATAAAAGTAGTCACAAACATCTTCGTCTCATCGTTTGTGATTCCACAATAACTTGTTATACTACCATATGGTTAAGTTATTGTGAGGTGATTGATATTACTAAGTTGTTCTTCAGGATTATAAGTCTTGTGTATTAATTGGTTCCTGTTCACCTTGATTTATCAAAAGAGGGAACAAAACTCGTAGGTATTTCTGTGGGTGACAGATTTATCTATTCAATAGTCTTTTCTATGTGAGACAGATTTGTTTATCAAGTCTTCGACTTTGGGGCGTAGCAACTCATAGTTATAGGCTAGATCAGCTAAGGGAATCGATTGCGTAGAGTCCTGCTGGGATTCAGAGACGTAAGGAATGCGACTGTACCTTGATCAATGTGATATTGGTTAGGGCACAATTATAATCCAGTCCGAAGTTAACATGTAGTAGGCTAGTGTTTGTAGCGGCTTAATACAGTGTGGTGTTCAAATTTGGACTAGGTCCCGGGGTTTTTCTGCATTTGCAGTTTCCTCGTTAACAAAATTTCTGGTGTCTGTGTTATTTATTTTTCGCATTATATTTGTTATTATAATTGAAATATCATAGGTTGTGCGTAAGTTCAATCAATTTGTGAATCCGACCTTTGGGGTGTCGATTGAATTGATTGACACTTGGATATTGGTTTTTGATACCGTCCAAGTTATTTCTCATAATCAATCGGGCTCGCAAATTCCTATTTGTTTGATTGCAGATTGAATTGAGAAATATAGATATAACTCTTGGATATACTTTTCCTTGATTGAGTCTGACTGTCTAGTTGATTTTCATGAAAGTATATTGGAGTTAGTCCATACATATTGCCTAAACGAAATATTGGGTGTGGTTGTTAGACCCCCGCTTTTTCAATTGGTATCAGAGCAGGCAAACACATTTTAGACCTCATAAGTCCGTGTTTGTAGCAATCTGTTTTCTGTGGATAAAAGATTGTCTCAGTTTTACGCACATAAATGTCTTCCAAACTTTTTGATTATGCCAAATATCTTGGGATTACCTCAAAGGATAAATCCTTAGTTGATTCTTCCCGAATCCCGAGGTAAAAATTTTTTGCTATCAGATTCTGATAACATTCCCTCTGATGAGAAGCTGAAATGGAACTCACTAGAACTTTAAAAAATCTGCTGAGATTATTGATTTTCAAGATTCTAGAATAAAGTCTCTTAAAGAAAAACATGCTCAGCTCATTGATGAACTTGAAAAGTCTCTTGATCGAGAACGGGAACTCTACAACATCGTTAAGTCATTCTCTAACAATATCGAAAAACTTGTCCAAGAAACTACCCTACAAAGATGAAAAGATTAGTGTTCTTGAAGATATTGTTAAAGAAGATTCAATTAAAGAAAAACGTTTGATCGAGAATCATTCATCAGATCTGAATAGCATCCGTGTTGATAAAGAGAAACTGGTTGCTTCACTTTTTCTAGCCCTGGAACAGTGCAAATCCTTGAAAAAGGAAAACCATGTTTTAATGAGTAAGTCTTCCTCCATGCCAATCACTAATTCTCATGTGGAATTACAGTACATGAAGAAAAATAATCCAAAGGAAGCTCCTGCTAAGAAATGTTTACATAACTTGCAGGGTTCTAATGGGGTTATGAATTTAAAGCAGGTTCCTTCCGATGTCTCTCTTCCACGAACCTGTTCTTTATGTGGGAAAAAGAATCACAATGCTCTACATTGTTTTGCTAGAGAAAAAAACAGATTTCTGATCTTCAAAATCTACTTCTTTTTACTATCGAGAGAGTAAATTGTCTGACGACATCTACAATGGATTTCATTCCTGCAGAAAACCAGAACTCCCATAAAAAGAATTTCAATGATCACTCATCTCAAAATCTCTACAGGAATCGTGTTCCTCCTTTTGGTGCAAATTCTTACACCAAAAATTTACATATTTCCAGTGTTTATGAGAATAAGACTGGTAGATCTAAGTCTAGGAGGTGGAAATCTCACAATTCTGATCCTCTGGAACCTATCTCTAGAGGTCCTAGACTTAATCTTCAGAAAAATCCTTCTAATGGATATTCTTTAAGGTTTGTATCTAATTCCTCTGGAATAAGAAATAACCAAAGGGAAGCAAGGAATACAAGGATCAAACATACAACTTATCTCTCAATATTCATGGTGGGATTACATCTCACTTTGTTACCTAGCTATAGGTAATTTCATCCTTGTATCTTTTGATGGTGGTTTTTAGTTTAGGGAGAAAACTATAAAAGTCTGTCTACCTGACCCGGCATCATAAGTAGTAGACCTTGATATGTCTATATTCCGTAAGGAATTTGAAGAATATATCAAAATCTGATGAGTTCCTATGTCTCTCTTCATATTATATTGAAACTCAAGGTCCTAGATGAATTGTTCACTAGTACAGAGCCTAATGAGTATTTAAGCTCCTAGATGCATTATTCACTAATACCGTGGCCTGCTACATAATAAGCTCCTAGCTGCATTATTCACTAATGCCGGAGCCTGCTGAGTATCTATTGTATGCTATGTTCCCCATCTAAACTCTTGATATTGACATGACATGACAATTAATGTTCGCTCGCAGCTGAGTTGCATGAATTTCCCGAAGTGTCAGGATTAAGATCTGCATGAAAGTAGTCAATCGGAGGTACGCAAATTGCGCTGCTCTCTGAGAATAAAATTAGTGATTTTGTGTCAACACACAAAATTCACCAAATTTGATTAATTTTGTGTCAGCTCGCAAAATTCAATTTTTTAACCTAATTTTGTCAATTTACAAAAATTAGGTTTTTGCGGCCTGCGCAATATCTCGATCCCTATTGGTCGAGACTAAACCTAGGTAAGCTAGGAAATTGACCACCATGTACTAGTAGGAGCAAAATCCTACCAAAAGTTGAAAAACAAGAAATAAAAAGGAATTGCGGCAAATAAAGGCTGTAGCAAAAGGGGCGTGGCTGCGCCACTTCACTGGCCGGTTCTCCCTAGCTTGCGTCGTCGTACCATCGGCCGGCCATGCCCATATTGATGCCCGTCGGCCCCTCTTTCCCACCGACCAATCAAATTGCTCTAAATGCGCAGCCTATAATTTTAATTAAAGGTGGAAGTTGGCTGGTCGACACACCTAATTCCTTAAGGAATCGAATATAGGCTGCCCATGTCAGTCTCAAAAATAATCGCCGCACGATTTGGCCGACTAATTTATCAAGGCTAGCCGCCTCCTAACACGACCGGAAAAGCTCCGTGGTACATACCGGCGGGTCCACTCATACTTCAGCCAATCAAAACCCTCCTAGCCTGCAAGCAGAGCCTCAAACCGATTGCTCAAAGTGGGTTGGCTGCGCGGCTTAAAAAAACCTAACTTATGTTAGCGGCAGCACATTACTGCCGCAAAACAATCTCGACCGTCCAACTTGGCTAGCCAAGTAGACCGGCCTGGATCCGATTTTAGGAAGCCAATGAGGTGCAATCGTGATTACCGGCCGCCCCCCTCCTATAAGAACCGATCGGCCCATCCCCGGCATGCTCGAAAAGTTCCTGGCAGCTGCCCAAAGATGGCTAGTCGCGCTGCCTACATGGGTCTTAAATGAATTCAACGGCAGCCAATAACTGCCACAATCTCAGCCACTCAATTTGGCTATCCAACTTAACCAGTATCGATCTAATTTAGGTCGACCAATAGAATGTCAAAATGGCTACCAACCATCACTCTCCTATAAGGACCAACCGGCTCACCTTTAATGTACAAGGATGGCTCCTGACAGCTTCCTGAAGATGGACGGTCATGCTCCTTTTAAGACATTAAGCTTCGCGACTAATTTAAACAAGCTTTATACAACGATGCTTCATGAGCATTGATTATTTTGAGCTGCTTGCTTAAAAGCGATGCTTTATATGCATCGATTACAATTCTATAAATATCGACTTCACAAATAATTTAATTGTTTAACCTAAAAGCATTATGTGTTATTTTTTGCGGCAAGTCTCACAACTTGACTTGTCACACATGACTGCCAGCCGCCTAGCTTGCACGTGATTGGTCAAAATAATTAGGTCTTGTAAGCAAGACCCACTCAGCAGCCTGCTGCATATTTTCTACAAAAATACTCGAGACATCAAACATGTCACAAACTGGGGGATGTTCATCAGGGTATTGGTCTGGCGGTTTACAGCATGCGGCGTGCAACACACCCATTACGAGAAAGTGTCAGGAAAGGCGGACAGTTAGTGATAGTAGAGAAGTAGTTGGAATAAAACCAACCAGTCTTCCCCTCATAATAGGGACGTGGTTTTCACCATTCTACACGATCTCCACTTCTCCATCACTCAACTACTTCCACTTCATATGAGATCAGGGTGCGTTCAACTATGACTTGTATAAATAGGTTTTCAACCTATTTCAACAAAGGAATAGTGTTATTAACACAAGTATCCAAAAAACACCAAGAACTTATAGGTTACATTCCACAAACAAGTTCTACATTCTGATACAAGTCATAAAACAACCACACCTCATAGAATTCATCATTCTGATCTCAACACCTTCTCTGCTTTCCTCCCTAAGATCAACCCTTATCCTTCATTTTGTGACCGAAGCAAGGCTGGAACGGCCATTTCTTGGTTTAGGACAGAATTGTACAGATTGATCTCTCGAATCTAAAGTACTCTTGTGCAGTACATTTGTTTAGGGTTTAGATTCGTTCCTCGACGGCACACCCAAATTACCATTTCCAGCAGAATTAGTTTTTACCCCCAAAACAACTGGCGACCACAGTGGGAGATTAATCTCTCGGTTGCAAAAATCATTTTCCCAATTTCATTTTCAATTTCCTAAATTTCTCTAGATGGTTGATCTAATTAGGAATGGTTCAGAAACCCTCAATCCCAATTTTACTTCTCCTAGCACCAACAATACTTCACATGTTATTCATGAATCTATTCTTTCATTCAAAACCCTTGTCGAGGCTATGGAGTCTAAATATTTAACAACTATTCACGATTTGATGAAAATCCTGAATGATATTGTTAGGGATCAAGCTATTATTGTCAAGACGCGGGACAAAGTATTTACGCTTTGGAAAGTCCTCACGGATCAACTATCAAAGGAACCAACACGTATTCATTCTGGAGGAAACGCTATCAACAATTCATTTTGGATCAATACTGATGGCAGTAGTCCTTCTTCCAAGATTCATATTCCTGGTGAGGAAGATGAAGTCTATGCTCATGTTGAACGGAAATGTAACCACCAACCTAACTTCTCTGGTCATGAAGATTAAGAGATATTTCCTCAAACTCCGATAGAAGACTCCTAGAATTTATCACGTCCTCATCAGAGTCCTTGCGATGAAAAGAATGAAGAAGCTCGTAAAGATGTTCAGGAAATCAGGCGCCCTTCCAATAAAAGATCCAACCTCCAATCAATCACTAGTGAGGGTGGAAAGAGAAAGCATTTAGGGAATAACTATCAACAATCTAAGCGTCCGACTCCCATTTCACATAGATGAAATGAGACTCTATCATTCCCAGATTTTCCCTTTCCAGTAGAAGAGGTGATTGAACTCTTGGAGGTCTGGATACAAGATGGCGTCATCAAGCTACCTCGTGTCAGACGTCCTCCAACCAAATAAGAAATGGAAGATCCCAAGTACTGCCACCTCCATAGGTTCGTCAACCACCCTACAAGTGACTGCAACAAATTGAAGCGCATCTTCCAGGAAAAGATCGACTCAGGGAAACTTCAACTGGGTACTGAAGGAGTATACACAGACCATCTTCCTATTAGAAGCTGTTGCATGCTTTCTGGGGACTCCGTCTACAAAACTGTACACTCAACCATAGAGCATGTGTGTGAAATTCTCTATTTCTCCGAGGTACAACGTCAAGATATCTTTTCCACTCTAAATTGTGTTGTATCGGGCAAGCGACTAACTTCGATCGATGAAGCTTCCCCCAAGCCTAAATCTCTCCTGGAAGACATGATTGGCATATACGGCTGGAGAATCTTAACCACTGCTTATCTTAGAGATGTCGAGTTGGGAAAAGCGCTAATTGACGCAGGCACTTATCTCAACATTGTCACTATCCATACTCTGAAGGCTGCAGGGATTCTAAAGTGAGGAGTTGCTCGCTGTCCAAACATAGTTTGGGACAACGAAAATAAGTCCAGAAGCGCCTACGGCTGCATCACTCTTGAAAATGCAAGATCGTACATCCAGAGGCTCCACGCACAAGTAAGTCTTATCGAACAACCTCTTTTACAGTCGGCTTATCCTCATCTCATCAAGAACTGGGGACTTGATCCGATCATCAACCCAACTGCGACTAGGCGGTGTGAAGAGGAAGCTGGTCCCTGTCAATATTTTATCAAATGTTTAAAAGAAGTCTCGATCGAGGATAAGAAGTCTGGAAGTAAAGTAGCAGGAGCCTTACCTAGTTTTCGAAATCATACAAGGTGACTATTGCAAGCTCCTTGGTACTGACAAGCTGGAAGGAGTAGCAATACACGCTAGATAGCTCCCGTCAGTGCCTAAAACGTTATATTGTCATTTCCCTAGTATTTCCCTTGTTTTCATACAATGTTTACAATTCCTCCAAAATGTTTGCACTAATTTGCATTCATAGTTAGGATTTTAGTCTATTAACCAAGTGAAACATCATTTCTTTCACAAAACAAAAACCTCTATTCTTTCAAGAGTAGCCGCCTACCTGTTCAAAACCAAATCAAACCTCAAAGGAACGTCCTATCATTCCAAAACACCTAAAGGGAAAAGTCCTGGGAGGGAAATAAAAGCATTTAAGGGAAATCATTCGGCAACAGTTCATCTTTTTTAGAAAACACTTTTCATACCCCGAAGAGCAGCCTGCTTCAACTTCAACTCCTGAGACAGCTTCTTAATTTCCGATTCTTTATGATTAATGAGATTCATGGAAGGAAGCCTATCCATTTCAGTTCGCGAATGTTGGATTTTGGAGATCCCTTCACATAACAAGGAAACATTAAACCCGAAGTCTACACACATTTCTTGATGATACTCTCGATTTTTGATCACTCATTCGGAAACAACATGCCTGATCATACCACATTTGGTCGTGGCAATGTGTCCATACTTCTTCCATATTCGGGCGTACAACTCGGCATACTTGGCTGACACGCTGAGCCCTCCAATTAACACATGATCTACAAGAGGAGTATAAAATTGAGGGACGAGGGCGCAGTCACATCCTCAACATCTTCGGTCGCCTCCATCTCTGGATTATCCTGCAACGTCATCCCAAATAATGGAGAGTGCTGCCTTCATTGCCATTGGATCCTGAATCTGTTCGTCTTCATATGGAAGCGACTCGGTCAAAATCAAAGAGAACTTAATTCAATTTTTCCATGGAAACGGTGTTTTAGTGAATTCTCCCCGGGACTGGTATCCCCAGAGTTCTCCTTTTCTTCTGAAGGTTTCTTGAACGCATTGTCATCTCGGCTACCTGCATCTAGCGCAATTCCAACAAAGGCGTTCATCTTCTCAAAGCACTAAAACTACGAAATAATTTGAGCAAGATTAGTTCAAAGTTATCCATATAAGATTAGTCAAACAGAGCAAAACATGTACATACATGTACATCCGAAGAATTGAAGATCATTGTAGCTACTCAAGTGCCACATGTAATCCTCTCTGATAGAACCTATTTCTCCTGGGGACTGCCTCCACCTTTTCTAGAGGATACCAGTCAAATGCCCACCAAACAACTTAAAGTCAAGGCCTCTTGCAATTGTAGGGATCAACAACGCAGCTACACTCTCCAAGATTATCCCTGACATGATCATTGTCGAACATATATCTCATCCATCCATCCCAGGAGCACAATGGAGTTTGGAAAATTTTGAAATCCAGTGGAGAGGCTGGATACTCATTCTTCTAGAGACAGAACCTTATTACACATTTCGGAGAAGATTGATGGTACAACTTCTACGCCCTGTGGTCCAGGAAGAAGAATCGTCACGTGATTAAGATGAGTCCTAAAAATCGTATATGACACCTCAGAGAAGTCATCATCCATATTTGGCATGTCTTTGGAATCATTAATGCCTCTTTGGCTTAGCATCGGAAATACCTCCAGGTGACATCTTATCCAACTAACAAAAAAAATTTACGCTCCTAGTTACTGTTGGGTGGCTACATGTGAAAAAAATAAAATAACACCTACCTTGAGTTCTCCTTGCTCGCATTGCTGCTGATCATAACCATTGGAGATATCTTTGTTGCCGTTGATACTCGTTCTACCGCAGCTAACAAAGAAAGTCATTCATACCGAGCTAAAATGTTCAAGTTTGATCAACTACTCGTGGATATTACATTCATAGCTAAAATACGAAGACGAGATGAACTTACCTTACTGCTGGTTGGCGTACACGAAGATGGGGTTGGTCCTGATGTTCGTGCAAAACAGGATAGAGCAGAAACTCCCTTTATACCCAACAAATTTCTAAATCCGAAAAGGGTTTCTTCCTCTCGCTCACACGAACGGGATTAGGAGAACCCGGTTGAGCTCCAAGGCCTTGACCGGATATGCTCGCTTTACTTTTCCTACCATTGATGTTCGATGAGCAAGAGCGGTAATTTGTTAGTAGACCCTGATTGAAAGCTGTTTCACCAGTACGACTGCCAAGGAAGTTCAAACCAACTGATATCTCTCTGGTAACATCTATATACTTCATCTTATTAATTTTTATTTTTCGTCTGTCACCATCTAGTGCTTACCCCGCAACAATGTCACTGTTACGTGCTAAGCATGGGACTTAATGTTGATGGTGGTTTTTAGTTTAGGGCAAAAATTGTAAAAGTCTGTCTACCTGACCCGACATCAGAAGTAGTAGATCTTGATATGTCTATATTCCGCAAGGAATTTGAAGAATATATCAAAATCTGATGAGTGCCTATGTCTCTCTTCATATTATATTGAAACTCAAGGTCCTAGATAAATTGTTCACTAGTACAGAGCCTAATGAGTATCTAAGCTCTTAACTGTATTATTCATTAATGTCGGGGCCTGCTACATAATAAGCTCCTAGATGCATTATTCACTAATGCCGGAGCCTGCTGAGTATCTATTATATGCTATGTTCCCCATCTAAACTCTTGATATTGACATGACATGACAATTAATGTTCGCTCGTGGCTGAGTAGCATGAATGTCCCGAAGTGTCAGGATTAAGATCTGCATGAAAGTACTCAATCGGAGGTACGCAAATTGCGCTGCTCTTTGAGAATAAAATTAGTGATTTTGTGTCAACACAAAAAATTCACCAAATTTGATTAATTTTGTGTCACCTCGTAAAATTCAAATTTTTAACCTAATTTTGTCAATTTACAAAAATTAGGTTTTTACGGCCTGCGCAATATCTCGATCCCTATTGGTCGAGACTAAACCTAGGCAAGCTAGGAAATTGATCCACCATGGACTAGTAGGAGCAAAATCCTACCAAAAGTTGAAAGAACAAGAAATAAAAATGAATTGCGGCAAATAAAGGCTATAGCAAAAGGGGCGCGGCCGCACCACTTTGCCGGCCGGTTCGCCCTAGCTTGCGCTGCAGTACCATCGGCCGGCCATGCCCATATTGCTGCCTACCGGCCCCTCTTTCCTACCGACCAATAAAATCGCTCTAAATGTGCATCCTATAATTTTAATTAAAGGTTGAAGTTGGCTGGTCGACACACCTAATTCCTTAAAGAGTCGAATATAGGCTGCCTATGTCAGTCTCAAAAATAATCGCGACCGCACGATTTGGCCGACTACTTTATCAATGAGAGCCGCCTCTTAACACGACCGGACAAGCTCCATGGTACACACCGGCGGGCCCACTCATACTTCAGCCAATCGGATCCCTCCCAGCCTGCAAGCATAGCCTTAAACCGATTGCTTAAAATGGGTTGGCTGCGAGGCTCAAAAAAACCTAACTTATGTTAGCGGCAGCACATCACTGCCGCAAAACAATCTCGGTCGTCCAACTTGGTTATCCAAGTCGACCGACCTGGATCCTATTTTAAGCAATCAATGAGGTTCCATCGTGATTACCGGCTGCCCCCTCCTATAGGAACCGATCATCCCATCCTCAGCCTGCTCGAACTGTTCCTGGCATCTGCCCAAAGATGGCTAGTCGCGCTACCTACATGGGTCTTAAATGAATTCAACGGCAGCCAATAACTGTCGAAAATCATCTCAGCCACTCAATTTGACTAGCGAACTTAACCGGTCTCGATCTAATTTAGGCCGACCAATAGGATGTCAGAATGTCTACCCTCCATCACTCTCCTATAAGGACCAACCGGCTCACCTTTAATGTACAAGGATGGCTCCTGGCAGCTTCTTGAAGATGGACGGTCATGCTCCTTTGAAGACATTAAACTACGCGACTAATTTAAACAAGCTTTATACAACGATGCTTCATGAGCATCGATTATTTTGAGATGCTTGCTTAAAAGCGATGCTTTATATGCATCGATTACAAACGATGTTCTATAAATATCGACTTTATAAATAATTTAATTGTTTAACCTAAAAGCATTATGTGATATTTTTTGCGGCAAGTCTCACAACTTGACTTGTCACACATGACTGCCCGCCGCCTAGCTTGCGCGTGATTGGTCAATATAATTAGGTCTTGTAAGCAAGACCCACTAAAGACTTTCTTTGCATATTTTCTACAAAAATACTCGAGACATCAAACATGTCACAAACTGGGGGATGTTCATCAGGGTATTGGTCTGGCGGTTTACAACGTGCGGCGTGCAACACGCCCATTACGAGAAAGTGTCAGGAAAGGCGGAAAGTTAGTGATAGTAGAGAAGTAGTGGGAATAAAACCAACCAGTCTTCCCCTCATAATAGGGACGTTGTTTTCACCATTGTACACGATCTCTAATTCTCCATCACTCAACTACTTCCACTTCCTATGAGATCAGGGTGCATTGAACTATGACTTGTATAAATAGGTTTTCAACCTATTTCAACAAAGGAACAGTGTTATTAACACAAGTATCCAGAAAACACCAAGAACGTATAGGTTACATTCTACAAGCAAGTTCTACATTCTGATACAAGTCATAAAATAACCACACCCCATAGAATTCATCATTCTGATCTCAACACCTTCTCTGCTTCCCTCCCTAAGATCAACCCTCCTCCTTCATTTTATGACCGAAGCAAGGCTAGAACGGCCATTTCTTGGTTTAGGCAGAATTGTACAGATTGATCTCTCGAATCTAAAGTACTCATGTGGAGTACATTTGTTTAGGGTTTAGATTCGTTTCTGGGCGGCACACCCAAATTACCATTTTCAGCAGAAACAGTTTCTACCCCAAAATAATATCTAACTTGAGAGTTGTAAGGATGATATTTGCGGGATGCTCAAGTCTTTGTAGGTTACTATCTTTCTTATGTTTAAAATAACTGTTTTCTACTGCTGAGTATCTGAAAACTGAGTGTCTTTCCTTATTATTGGATCTTTTCTGATCCATTTACCTTCCATACCTGGTCCACGAACATCCATGTCTTCTTGGGAGTATTTAGGGTATCCTTAACAAGGGTGTCCTTCTCTTGTTCTTAAACATATAAATATTATACTGTTTTTCCATCCCTAATAAAAAGAATGGAGAACTCTTCAAGACCTCAGGAAGTGGTTAATCTTGAGATGGAAGAAGACATTAAAGGATGCGATTCAGTTCAAGAACTTGTCTTGAAAAAGATGATTACAAGGAAAGAGTACAAAACTTGGATTGGTGAATTTGTCAAGGATTTAATCCACTTTCACAATGACTCAAAAGTCGAATTTGCAAATCTTCAACTACAAATAAATCATCTTATTGATGAACAGACTAAAATCCTTGAAAATAAAAGAGTCTTGATACGGAATCAGAAGAAGCTCATCGTGGACTGCGTCAAAGCTAGGCAGCTTGCTCGCGTAGTTGATCAAAAAGTAAATGTTTTAACTCATGAACGTGGAATCTCCACGGTCAAAAGAATCAAGGATATCAGTGATACCTTTTATGATGGAGCTTTTCAAAGGTATGAAGTTATCAAAGAAACTTGATTTATAATGTCTAGGAAACTTCTTATGAGAATTTATTCTTGTGTTTTAAGAAGGATAACTAGGGTTTGGAATAGAAATTATTGTGATTACACATAGCTATTGCCAACGATTTCATCTTGCAATGTTTTTAGATTTATTTATTTAAATTCTAAAGGTTATTTGGAAGATGATTTTTGCAGTATTAATCATTATTGATTTTATATATTGCAAACTTGGTATGGGATATGTGTGTTTACGTCCGTGAACTATAAGTGTCCCATATATACTCAAAAGTTAAGTCTATAATATATCATTATGCAAATATTAATAGAAAATAGAATGAACTTTTGATGACAAAGATTAAGTCTATGGTATCATTATGCAAATTTTGATGAAAAATAGAATGAATCTTTGTATATTCTGCAGTATTGATCTTTCCCTGATCCACTTCTATGTGAAAGTACTGTTCGGCTCCGTAAGTTTTCTTATGTTGAGCATTTCCGATTAAATTAATCATTGAGGTTCTCTTGTGGTTAATTTAGTTGAGTTTTCTGGATACAAATTCATGTCTCATGTAAGGTCGCTCTTGTTGTTCTTTCGGGGATGACATTTTATGGGGGTTAGTTCTTAATTGAACTTGTGTTTAATTTCCAAATCTTTGTGGGGAGTGCGGCTGTGGAATTTTGTAGGAGTTATCTTATATCTTTATAAACTCCTTGATGAATACACTAAGTTTCGACTATGTGAAATCATCAAAACAAAGTTGATATGTTCTCTTTTAGTCATGAAGTATCTTTTTGAGAATTCCATTATGACCCCGCTAGTTTTCGTACCTTTGCCAATTTATATTGACAAAATGGGGGAGAATTATTATGTAGTTCACACTACAAATACATATGGTTTACGGATCATTATGTAAGGGGGAGTGGTTTTCATTGTGAGATGAAGTATTGACTAAGGGGGAGTGATACATATCACCATAGAATTATTGTCAAAGTTGTGATACAATTGAACTTTGATGCTATGTAATAATACTATGACACTATATAACAATGATTGAGAACAACTGTTTTCTTATTGTTATGGCTACAGATCTTCAACAACTATGATGCTGAGTTGAACATGTTCAGAATCACTGGAGTACTTGGAAGTGACGAAGATTTCGAGTAATGTTAAAGAATCAAGGAAATCAAGCATTTGGATGAGAAGCTACAAATTTTATTTATTTTGTAATCCATATGTATTGATAGTTTTGTCACTAAAATTTACAAAGAGGGAGATTGTTAGAGCACTGCTCGGTCGAACTCGCAAGCGTTGCTATCTCAAGCTTGTTTGTCAAGTTTAGTTGTCAAAACTATAAGTCTTGATTTCTAGTCTACTTATAGCTATGTCTCGGATTAGGATAGAATGTGTAGTTGAGCTTTAGACTTCACGACGTTCATCAATTGAAGACGAAGAACTACTAAAGGGAGCTTGTGGAACTTCATCAACAAAAGGTATGTGGAGACTTAAACTCATCTATCACTCGAAAGTCTATTTCTATTCTATCTCCTATTGAGACAAAGTCGTGTAGCTATATCGACTCTAAATTATACATATTTGATATTTCGAGCTGAGTTTAACTCGCTTACATATTTCTCGAAATATGTGTTGGTAAGCTTTCACTTTAACCAAGTTCATCTTTTATTCTTGACAAAAGTCAAAAGATGATTATGTGTGAGACAACTATTCTCGTTTTCTAAGAATGTTTCAATGATTAAAATGGGAGTTTAGAACAATTAACCATTGATTGGATATAACACAGTATGCGTACTTGTATGCTAACTGTTGTAAGTGTATTCCAAGTCCGGGAATTTAGTATGCGTACACGTATGCCTACTGATTCAACAGTTGAAGTCCGGGAACTATAGTATGCGTACTGATTTCAACTGAGTTCGGTCGTGAACGACAATATGCGTACACGTTTGCATACTGGCGAACATACCAAGTCCGGAACTTTAAGTATGCGTTCACGTTTGCATACTTGAGTGGGTTAAGTTCTAAAATTGGTTAAGTATGTTTACATACTCATGAAAAAATACATTTATATAATAAGGAATGCAATCTTTGCAAACCGTGGCTATAATGTTCATGAATTGATTCGAGTGAATCAAAACCGATTTTGCTTCAATTGTGTCTTGTATACTTCTATGAGAATATAAACAATTGAACAACTCTATAACTAGTTTCTTTTGAGTCATTTGAACTATTGTGTTAATATGAACAAGGTTGACCTGAAAGTGTTCATATGGCTAACTTCGGTTAACTATTGCTGGCCCAACTAAGTGTACACGTTTACGGCTACCCATATCTAAATGATGGTACATTTCATTTGTATGTAACAAGCTAAGACCATCTAACGGTGGAGAGATATTGATTTGGTTTCAAGCAAACTTAGCTTGACTCTTAGATCAGGTGTTCATCTAATGGTGTGCTTGATTTCTTTGTTTCAAAGTTATCAAACCCTGATTTGAAGACTATATAAGGGAGAACTCTAGTAACTGGGAAACCTAATCCCAACACCTCATGTGTGATACTAGTTGCGACTAGAGTCGATTATCCTTTAACCTAGGTTTTTCCTAAAACCATTATAGGTTAACGACTTAAAGACTTCATTGGGATTCTGAAGCCAGACCCAACTATTTTCTTTGTAGTTGCGTGTTCTGATGTTACTTTGTTCTACAAATTGAGTACTATCTTCTCTAAGATTTGCTCGATATTTATCTCCGATAGGTAAGATATAAAAGTAGTCACAAACATCTTCGTCTCATCGTTTGTGATTCCACAATAACTTGTTCTAATACCATATAGTTAAGTTATTGTGAGGTGATTGTTATTAATAGGCTGTTCTTCGGGAATATAAGTCTGGTGTATCAATTGGTTCTTGTTCACCTTGATTTATCAAAAGACGGAACAAAACTCGTAGGTATTTCTGTGGGAGACAGATTTATCTATTCAATAGACTTTTCTGTGTGAGACAGATTTGTTTATCAAGTCTTTGACTTTGGTTCGTAGAAACTCTTAGATGTGGGTGAGATCAGCTAAGGGAATCAAGTGCGTTGAGTCCTGATGGGATTCAGAGACGTAAGGAACACGACTGTACCTTGATCAATGTGAGATTGGTTAGGGCTCAACTACATTCCAGTCTGAATTCAATTTATAGTAGGCTAGTGTCTGTAGCGGCTTAATACAGTGTGGTGTTCAAATCTGGACTAGATCCCGGGGTTTTTCTGCATTTGCGGTTTCCTCGTTAACAAAATTTCTGGTATCTGTGTTATTTCCTTTCCGCATTATATTTGTTTATATAATTGAAATATCACAGGTTGTGCGTATGTTCAATCAATTTGTGAATCCGACCTTTTGGTTGTTGATTGAATTGATTGACACTTGGATATTGGTTTTTGATACTATCCAAGTTATTTCTCATAATCAATCGGGCTCGCAAATTCCTATTTGTTTGATTGCAGATTGAATTTAGAAATAGAGATATAACTCTTGGATATACTTTTACTGTAGGATCCAAATATCGCACAACACATTTTATTAGTGTGCGAGATTTAATTATTTTCTTAGCTTGAGAGAATGTAGCAGAGCTTGCGAAATTATAGAGAGAGAGCCTGCGAAATTATAAAGAGAGCCTGAGAGAACGTAGCACGGGATCCTAAAATAGGGGAAATATGAGCTGTATGTGAGCTGTCATCCATTATGTAAATACCTATATAAAGAGAAAGGCATGAGAGAACTTTTAAAGGCGGAGAGAAAGTTTTGAGGAGAGAGAAAGTTTAGAGTAGCAATTATATTCTTGATTTCATTTCCTTCTTGTAAAATCTCTAACTCAATTAATAAAAAGGTTGATTGTTGATCTTAAAGATGTGTTAAATATTATGAATTCTTATGAGGAATGTGTTGTAGGAATTCCTGCAACTACGTTTACTTGATTGATTCTGACTGTTTAGTTGATTCTCTTGAAAGTATATTGGAGTTAGTCCATATAGATTGCCTAAACGAAATATTGGGTGTGGTTGTTAGACCCCCGCTTTTTCACTATGATTATCTTCACTCACAATCTATCAATCGGTCTATCGAAAAAACGCAATCTTGACTATATGACTTAAGTAAGCCAAACTTGATTATTGAAAATGATCAAAGTGTTGAAGAAATGAAGAACAAGAATTATGTTCTACTATTCTCCGTATAGTATTCAAGCATTAGCTTGCTAAACTTTTCCAATGGCATGCCAACAAAGGATGCACAATAAGTCCTTAGGGTCTGCTTAGCAGCTTGGAAACAGAACAACATATTCTAAGTAGAGATATCCTTAATCAAATTAAGACTTTGGAATTTTTTAGCTTAAATGGTGTTTGTCTCAAATTTTATCTTATCCTGGATTAACATAGAAGTTGTTTGTTTAACATTCAATTACACACTTGGATAACTTGAATCATGTTTGTTTCACTCTCTAATTTAAACAACAGTCTAGTATCAACTATTTTCACAAAATAAACAGTACATTAAACATTAACCGCGGCGGCGACGCTGATAATCATTCTACATTACATCTGCAATTGAAGTATGAAGTTCGGATGCTATTTCTCGTTGTCTATTCCTGCATAGTATTGGGCATTCATTGTCTAGCTGCGCGCGTTCTTGGATCGGTTTCTGATAAGATTTTTAAGTTCTCATCATCAAAAATCAAGTCATTGATGCACTCTCTGCGGATGTGGTTATGAAGGATGCAACATGCAAGTACAATTTTCACTTGTGATTCGAATGAATATTGTGGCTGAACATACACAATAATCAAAAGACAACATACACAATAATAAGAAGAATGATAAATGTTCATGCATAAACAAAGATGATAAGGAAAAGAAAGATGATGAAGATGGTACCAGCAACTTGTAATTGATTCGTAGCAAACCCTCTGTAAAAAAAAAAAAAGATTTGCTTGATAACAAATTGAATCATAGAAATTGTAAAAAACCCAAACCAGATTTTCTTGATAACAAATTGAATCATAGAAATTATCATGTGCTAAAATAGATTAGAAAAGAAGTATACCTTATATAGATTTCATGTAGAAATGATAAAGATTCACATCAGTATATATATAGAAAAAAAAGGTATGAAAAACCATATCGTGGGTTTAGTGGAGGTGATAGATTTACTAGTGGTGATACTGGTATTTGTGGGTTCAATAATAGGACTGTGCCATTCTATTCTTGGCGAGGAAATGGGAAAAACATGTATTTGAGAGAATACCATAATCGCACTTTTTTAGGCTGCGAAAATTACGATAGGTTTTGCTATTCTTAAGTTGGAATTGATGGGAGAAAAACACGATATAACAGTTTTATCTAGATAATCCATCCTAGGATGGGGATATCCCATCTACCAAACACTATGTTTTGAATTGGAAGATGTGACTTCTGAAAACTGTCAGCTTTCGTTTCCGAAAATAGTTGAAAAGTTAAAATATGTTGCTCGTTACCATGCTTTTGAAAACTGGTAACCTTGTTTCCGGGAACTGGAAAGTAAAATATATTTAATTGGTCGTTGCGTTTCTCTGAAAAATCCATACATCTAGTTTACAACAAATTGATATCCGAAACATATTTAGAGATGTTTTTGAAAAACCAAGATGTAGGATTCGAAAAATGAAGACAAAAACTGTGTTTTGCACTTCTCTGTGTAGATCTTGAGTAGATGATTCCAGTGAGCCAAAAATCACTCGATTTTGACACGGAACGTAAAATTTATGACCAAAACAATAAAAACATTTGCCTAAATTGTTGTGATTTCAAAAACCGGTAGTGATGTTTTTGAAAACTTACTAGATTTTTTTGTTGCTGGTGTTTTGATTATTTTCTTCACTTAAAGCTAGATGATCTATATGATCCTATAAATCATTCTCGACTACTTTGGAGACATCGGAAAATTATCTCACTTTCATCTGAGGTATGTTTCATCTCGTGATAGGAACAGAGCTGTTTATTAGGAACAGGGCTATTTATTAGCCAAATGTAAATTGTATTAATATCAAGAACTGTTGTTGCAAGCATTTGTGGACTTGTCATACTTAGCTCGTGCCATAATTAGTAGCCGCACACACCAATATTGCCGTACCCCACGAAAAAGAAGCATCCGTACACGCAACTGAAGCATTTGGTAACTCCGCGTTTACCACTGTCAATGTCTGCATATACAGCTACACATCTCTAGAGATTCCATCACCGCCGCACACACTCACCAATTACAAATCAAACACATCCTCCTCCTCCTTTTCCCTGTTCATCAAAACCGTTGACCACTACTATTCATCCCATCCGCCGATCTTACACCTTTTTTATAGCAACTTTTTGTTTTCCACTTATAAAACTGGCGTAAAGATTGGGGTATACCCAAACTAATTGGGGTATACCCAATAAGATTTGTCTAAAAAAATAGGTTGATTTTACTTCAATACCCTTGAACTAATTAACTTAAAATTAAACCCTAAAATTAAAAAATTAAAAAACTCATAATCTTCCCTAATCTCTCTTCTCTAATCTCTCTGCTCTTCCCCTCATCTTCTTCCATTTCTTACATCAAACGAAAATCTTGAACTTTGATTTTCCAAAAAATCGTTGACTCTACCAAAAAAGTAAAAAAGACTATAAATGATGTTTAAACTCAAACCCATCATTGTGTTGTGTGATTTGATTGTTATATTAGGTTAGAAATCGAAAATTATGATTTTGTGTTTTTGGTAACAAGGTCGTAACATGCATATCTTGCCGACTTTTCATAATGACCATGGATTAATTGATCAGTAATTTTTTTCAACAGTAGGAAGGGTATTTTTTGAATACCTCACGGCCAAACAAATAGGAAGGGTATTTCTAAAATACCTTCTTAGGCCAAAAAAAAAGGAAGGGTATTTTTAAATACCTTGCCAGGCCAATGTTTTTTCAACAATCGGCGGGGTATTTTTGAAGACCTAGGCTAATAAATTTTTTTCTCGTGCCTCTCTGTGTGTCAAAAAAATAAAAGTCGGCAAGGATCGACGAATGAAGATCATCCGCCAAAGTTTGGTAGGCATGATCTTCATTAAATCGACCTTCGCGACTTTTTATACTTTCGTAAGCGAAAGTGTTGATTTTTGATCTAATTTTGAGTATGATTTCATACAATGACTTTCATAATCCCTTTTTAGAAGTGTTTGGGTCGTGTCTTTCATTTAGTTGCAAAAGATTTTCTCAAAACAAATTTTTTCATAAAAATCTTCCCAAATAAGTTCAATGAAAAACAAAATTTCAATTCATAAGTTTTAATCCACTCAATTAATCAATCTAAACTCAATTAATTAAGCTAATCGATTTTTTTAGTGTTAATTAAACAAGGGTATATTAGCCATTTAGAAAAATATATTGCTAAGGGTGGCTTCTTTTACTTCAAAATGACCATATTTTGTCTTATTGGGTATACCCCAATTAGTTTGGGTATACCACAATCTCGCCAGGTTATAAAATCTCTCGTTTTGACAAACAAATTTCTTCTAGAAGCAAATGGGCAAAAAAAAAAAAAAAAACCGTAATTTTAAAAAGAAACCCTAACCCTTCTAGTAAATTCCCCGATTTCCTAATCTCGAGAAAACAGGCCACGTAATTATAATTATAGTATTAATTTATGTTTTTCTTACCAAATTTCTCACAAGGACTATAAAACAAGACACTTGTTGATGGTCACCATTATTTCACTCTGCAAAGTTTGAGTTTTAAGGTTTATTTTAATGGCGGAGTAAACAATCTTAGACACGCGTCTAAGAATTTCTGTACTTTTATACCAGAGAGTCTAGAGGAAAGTATTAGAATATACAGAGTGAGAATTTTCCACCTAACAAATAGTCTCTATAAAACCAACTCTCTGTTTGGATTCAACAATGGAGTCACTAAAACAGTCATTAAAATCTCTGGGCAGCAGTGTAGGTAAAAACAAGCATTCTTCTTCTTCTCCACACGAGAAACTACCTATATTACTTCAGCAAGATAACATTGGTTCAATGGAGAGAAAAGAAGTCATGGTAAAAATCGATGACAGTGATGATGAAAGCAGTCACAGTGGAAACAGGATTTGGAGAAGATCAAGTTATGATTTCCGGAATGATAATAACAATAATGGCAGTGGTGGTGGTAATGAAGCTCCAAGTTCATCAGCCATTGATGAATTCAATTTCATACAAGCACAGCAGCAGCAACTACAGTCAGACAGATTGAAAGATGATCCACCATTAAAACTGATTAATCAGTTTTTACATAAACAGCAAGCTTCTGGTGAAATTTCATTAGATATGGATTTAGAGATGGATGAACTTGTCAATGACCATAAAAACAATACTGGTTTGCCAATTATTGAAGAAAATCCATATGAACCACCACCAAAAACTCCATTCCCACCACCTTCTTCTACAAATTCTCCTACATTAACCCAAAAAGCTCCACAAACCATTCCTCAACCTGTTCATCAGCCAATTAGGAGAAGAAGTAAAGGCGATGAAATTCAGAATCGCGAGTCTCCACATTTTGGAGGAGGAGATACTGATGAAGTGGTAAGATGTTCTTCAAATGATGCCTTGAAGAGGAACTCCAATTCTTCCTTTAAGAGGACCTCAAGTTTTTTGAGGACTAAGACTATGAAATCAAGACTACTGGATCCACCACCAGATATCATGAAGTCAGGAAGAGTACCAGGAAAATCAGGGCAATTAAGATCTGGGTTTATAGGTAAATCATCAAGATTAATGGAAGATGATGATGAAGATCCTTTTGCTGAAGAGGATATACCAGATAAGTATAAGAAATCAAAGTTTTTTAGTCCATTAGTTATTCTTCAATGGCTTAGTCTTATATTAATTTTGGGTGCACTTGTTTGTTCACTCACTATTCATGATCTTAGGAAGAGAACAGTATGGGCACTTCCTTTATGGAAATGGGAGATATTAGTACTTGTTTTGATTTGTGGGAGATTAGTGTCTGGTTGGGGAATTAGAATAGCTGTTTTCTTTATTGAGAGAAATTTTATTTTGAGGAAAAGGGTTTTGTATTTTGTTTATGGGTTGAGAAAGGCTGTGCAGAATTGTTTATGGTTAGGTCTGGTTTTATTAGCTTGGCATTACTTGTTTGATGCAAAAGTTTCCAGAGAAGTCAATGATAGAACTATACCGGTTTTCGTTACCAAGTTTTTGATCCTTTTGTTAGTGGGTACATTGTTATGGCTTGTGAAGACTCTTCTGGTTAAGGTTTTGGCTTCATCTTTTCATGTAAGCACTTACTTTGATCGGATTCAAGAGTCACTGTTTACTCAGTATGTGATTGAAACATTATCCGGTCCGCCGATGATTGAGATTCAGAGGAACCAGGAAGAAGAGGAACAACTAATGGCTGAAGTGCAGAATCTTCAGAATGCAGGGGCTACTATGCCAGCTGATCTTAAGGAAACAGCTTTGCCACCAATGAAGAGTCCTAAGGTTAAAACTGGAGGAAGTGGAGGAATTCAAAATAGTCCAAAGGTTATAAGTGGCAGAGCTTCAGGAAATGCTCCATGTAAGAAAGAGGAGGGTATTAGCATTGATGAATTGCACAGATTGAACCAGAAAAATATTTCTGCTTGGAAAATGAAGAGGTTGATGAATATAATTCGTCATGGTGTAATCACTACACTTGATGAGCAGATACAGGACTCGTGTAATGAAGAGGAGTCAGCAACGACAATCAGAAGCGAATTCGAAGCCAAGTGTGCAGCAAGGAAGATATTCAACAATGTGGCTAAGCCCTATTCCAAGTGAGTCCTCTACTTTTCTTTTTTCATTTCAAATGCTCAGATGCTCAAATGATTTCTTCACTGTGTTATGAGTTTGTATCAATTCATTTCATGGATTAGGGCTATTTATATATCAGGGTAATTTGCATTCATCTCTTTGTTGTGCATCAGTAAAAACAGGACGTGACCAAATTTTATGGTTGATTGCTTTACGTGGGCTAATTCTGTTACTTGAGTAATAGTAGGAAATTACCAAAATTTAAACACTCAACATTACCGTTCCTTCTACTATATTTGGTGCACTGACTTATTGAACATATAGTTGACCCATGTATGAGACTCATGGTGAAATTCAAGAGTTGCTAGTGCCTAGTGGGTTTCTGTCCTGCGTGAAAATACCATTTGGATTCAGTCTTGGGCTAAGCATAGTGGAGCACACTATTAAAAAAGATAAAAATGGTGTTGAACCATGAGGCTCATGCACGAGTCAAATATGGAATGTCATGCTTACATTATGTTTTGACCCTTTTGGCTAATGGTTTGATTACTGTGTAAAGTTGCATTTGTTAACCGTGTAATGAGTTTTCCAACAATGTAGGACTTGTTCCATTAAGTCTTGATTTTTATTGATTTATTTGTATCATTTTTTTTTCCTAATAGGTTTATCCACCTCGAGGATATAATGCGCTTCATGAAAGAAGAGGAAGCCGAGAAGACTATGAATCAATTTGAAGGAGCAATTGAAACCAACAGAGTCAGCAAGAAATCTCTGAAAAACTGGGTGGTAACATTCTTTTCTCTTTAGCTTTTTAGGATGTTTACGAAGACCTCTTCAAAGCATATTGAATTTTTAGGGAAAAGTACCCACAACTTTCATGGCTCATGTGATACCTTAATCCTTTATCTAAAAGATTATTTTTTCAGTGACATGTTTCACAAAAAACAGAAGGCCCCAAGACCTTTAACTTGTCCACTACAATTATGAAGTGACAAACCTCTTGTTTTTCAGGTTAACGCTTTCAGAGAGAGAAGAGCCCTTGCTTTGACTCTAGATGACACAAAAACGGCCGTAAACCAACTCCACAACATGGTGAACGTTGTCGTGGGCATCCTTATAGTGATCATTGGGCTTCTCATACTTGAGATAGCAACCACTAAGTTTCTGGTCCTTATCAGTTCTCAGCTTCTGTTGGTGGCTTTCATGTTTGGCAACACCTGCAAGATGGTATTTGAAGCTATCATCTTCTTATTTGTGATGCACCCTTTTGATGTCGGTGATAGGTGTGAAATTGAAACTGTTCAGGTACGCAAAAGTTCTAGTTTTGAGTAAGTGTATGGTTTTTAGGGTGTGTAGACTGTTAGTGTATATAATGGTATATCTATCGAGTCCTTTTCTTACTGATACATGTTTCAGATGGTTGTGGAAGAGATGAACATCCTTACTACCGTGTTTCTAAGATTTGACAACCAAAAGATTATATACCCAAACAGTGTTCTTGCCACCAAGCCGATCAGCAATTTATATCGAAGTCCAGATATGGGAGATGCAATTGACTTCTGTATCCACGTCTCAACTCCAGTGGAAAAGATCTCTACCATGAAACAGCGACTGACAACGTATGTTTTAGAATCTCACTTGCATCTGTTTTTATGTATTTTTCTCTGTCAAGCTTGTAGCTTATCAATACGTCTTTGCAGCTCAAAAAGATTTTGTTCCTTTTATTTTTATTGTTTTTAAGGAGATCTGTGATTAACTTTATACTGCTGTATTTTGCATCTCACAGGTTTATTGAAGGCAAAAGAGAACATTGGTACCCTTCACCAATGATTGTAGTGAGAGATGTGGACGATTTGAATAGGCTGAAAATCTCAGTGTGGTTGACACACCGAATGAACCATCAAGACATGGGGGAGAGATGGGTGAGACGGGCTCTCGTAGTAGAAGAGATGATTAAAGTCCTCAGGGAACTAGACATTGAGTACCGTATGCTGCCTCTTGACGTTAATGTCAGAAACATGCCTGGTTTTTCCTCGCAACGTCTTCCGTCGACTTGGAATACTTGCAACAATTACTGATCCTATACTGCCAAATACAACTTCCCGAGGTCGGTCTAAGACATTCTCCAAAGCATTGTTTCGGAGCATTATCTTATTTGTCCGTGTATAGAAAATCAGATGGCATTTTAAACATTGAAAAATCATCGATTTACAGTGAGTTAGCACCAGGATGGCACGACATGACATAATTTTTGTAAATGAAAAGGTTCTTTAGTATCTCATTTTGTAATAGAATTATTGAGCTATAGTTAGTTTCTTCTCATCCGGCTAAAGTTCTGTGTTTGCAGTGGTTTCATTTTTTTGCATAAGCATTTGAGATGCATTAGTGGCTAGTATCCAGATTTAGTTCCTAGTTAACCTTTTTTTAGCAGCTATGAACTACAGTATTATTGGGTCAATCCATTCATCTGGCGGACAAATTTGCATGTCTATCTGTATGCTTTATGTGGCACCAATGTCACTGATCTAAACTGCTAGAAAACAGAGTCATTTTCTTTAAACAATGACAATAAGTTGCATATTGTTGGTTTCAGATCCATGGGTCCTTCCCAATTGGTCCCTTTAGAACTCATCGTTTTCCCTGTGGAATCTATTTAAAGAAATTTTGGTGTCTTTCGGAAGGCACAATACTTGATAAGACCAATCAATGTGCCTTAAACCTATCCAAACCAAGTGATGAACGTGGCCACATCAATTCCACAATAACCCCAACTTATGTCCCAACGGTCTTACCGACACATTCTGGATAAAGAAATGAAGACACAGAGTAGATAAGTGTGGGTTTCACTCTGGATCTCCTTTATTTGCTTTAAGGAATTTCATCGTCTGAGCTCAATCAAGAGCAAAAACACACACATCTGAGCTCAAACCGATTTGTAATTTCTAATGGCGGCGGTGAAGGTTTACGGGCCACCCATGTCGACCGCAGTGGCGAGGGTCTTAGCTTGTTTGCTGGAGAAAGAAGTTGAATTTCAGCTCATCAATGTCGATATGGCCAAGGGTAA
This sequence comes from Papaver armeniacum, assembly GCA_023531295.1. Classification (NCBI taxonomy): domain Eukaryota; kingdom Viridiplantae; phylum Streptophyta; class Magnoliopsida; order Ranunculales; family Papaveraceae; genus Papaver; species Papaver armeniacum. The sequence goes on from JAJJWW010000013.1 coordinate 93,060, forward strand.
ACACAAATCTCCGGAGTATCTCAAAATCCAGGTAACATTCGCCTCAAAAGTCTAACTGCATTTGTTAATAAGACCATTCAGGATCCATCTGTAACTCGCCGTATTCATTTTAACAGCCGTTTGGCCAAGTCCCAGCTTTCGAAGACGAGGACATCACTCTATTCGGTACGAATTAACACCGGTAAACATTATCCATGGTCTCACTGTAAAATCAAATAGCTTAATTTGGAGCTTTTTTTTTGTGGTCTATACAGAATCAAGATCTATATGTAGATATGTGTGCGATAAGTACGCCAAACAAGGGAACGAGGGTTTATACGGGATGAACTCCTTGGTGAAAGCTTCAATAGATCAGTGGATAGAAGCTGAAGGACAGAGTTTCAATCCGCCTAGCTCAGCATTGGTGTTTCAACTTGCATTTGCACCTCGAATGAAGCTCAAACAAGACCCTGAACTAATCAAACAAAGTGAAGAGAAGCTCAAGAAAGTACTTGACATTTATGAGAAAAGACTTGGGGAGAGTCAGTTTTTGGCTGGTGATGAATTCACACTAGCTGACCTTTCTCACCTCCCCAACACTCAGTACATTTTGAACAGAACTGATAGGGGAGAATTGTTTACTTCCAGGAAGAATGTGGCGAGGTGGTGGAATGAGATATCTAGTAGGGAGTCATGGAAGAAGGTAGTGGAAATGCAAAGTGCACGTCCAGCGCCGAAGTCATGAATGAACTCATAAAATCAGCTACATTATCCTTGCCTTTGTTGTATTTGAGATTAAACAATTTCATAAAATTGCATAATGTAACTTTGAGGTGTGATGGTAAGCAACTCTATTTAAACTTTAAAGAGACGAGCCGCTTTGGTGCATTGATAAAAGAGTTGTTGAGATGAGCTTTCATTTCTAGTTTTAACAGTATTTTTTTTCTTTCAGATCTTTCGGATATCTGTTTGCAGTTTACAGCAGTTGGAGTAAGTATCTTTTTGCCTTGTTAAATATCTCCGCTAAAGATTTACTCCTCCCTCCGTTCCTAATTAATAGGCTGGTTTTGTTTTTAGAGAAAATTAAGGAAATTAAGAGAACTAATTATTGAAAGTGGTCCTCATGACACTTGTTAATAAAAGAAGTGAAGTGAAATAGTCCCCATGACACTTGTCAGCAAAAGAAGTAAAGTGAAATGGTCCACGTGACACTTGTCATCAAAAGAAGTTAAAAGAAAAGTAATTAAGGAAAAGTAAAGTAACATTTGACTTTCCCAATTAGGAAACCAACATATTTTTTTGAAACATCTATTTATAGAAACCAGCCTATTATTTAGGAACGGAGGGAGTAAAAAACAAAAATTAAATTGAACGAGGCTTCTCTTAAAGAGGAGGGATCCTCTCACACTTTTATTATCACACTATTTCACACGTTGAACGTCATTTTTACGAATAAAAACCAAACCGTAACGGATTTGAAGCTAATATTTTGAGGATATGTTACTATTACATAGCTCTACGTTCATACCGAAAATGAACGTATTCCGAGACGTATAACACCACCATCTACTACTTTGCAAATGAGTCGTTGAAAATCAACGGATTTCTGACCGTCGAAATTAAGACCGGTAGATTGTGAGGTTTTATATTTCGGAATGTGCTCATTTTTGGTAGGCATGTCGAACTTGGTAAGAGGAACAGATCCTCAAAATATTAGCTTCAAATCCGTTACGCTTTGGTTTTTATTCAAGTAAATAACGTCCAACGTGTGAGATAGTGTGATAATAAAAGTGCAAAGGGATCCTTTCTCTCTCTTAAATGTCGCCTATTTTTTTATTAACTATATACCAAAAAGTTTAAGTTAAAACGAAAAATCAAAGTTACCAAACAAGTCTTAACTTTTTACTAACAATCCTACTTCTTTCCCTAAATCAAATCATAAATCCTAACTTCTTCTTTTTTTACGTGATACTTTTAGGGGCTACCCCAAAGGAATTAGGGGGGACTTTTTTTATACCCATCAAGGGCAGGAGTTATGGGATGTCCTAATGGTAGGTAAAATACCTTTATACCCGTTCACTAATCAAGTATAAATACCTAAACCTAAATTTCATTTTCATTTTCAACTCTTCTTCTCCTCTTCCTCCTTAACTCCCGATTGCAGAAGAGAGGATTTTTTTTCTTCCCTCGTTCAATCCAACTTCAATTCATCGTCGATTCTTCTCTATAAAGATGACTAAAACTAACGAACCCACAAGAGCTCGAGTCAAAAACATATACCGTGGTGACGATCCAAAAATTGGAGAAAGATCAAAATTCAAAGAGATAGTTACTGAAAATGATTGAGAAAGCGAAGAACACGAAAAAGATCAAGCCACTGTTGTAGGTATTGGTGGTGATTCTGATAATAAAACTCTCAAGCAACTTCAAATGGCCTCAATTAGGTAGGATTCTACCATTTTTTGGGTTTCTATTGCTTCAATTCGACGAATCCATGAAAAAAAAATCTAGGGTTTTCGGTTATTACCCAGAATCGGTAGTTTGTCATCGTTTTTAACTCCCAATTGTGGTCGTTTTCTTCATTCCTCAAGAACATCGACCAAAATCGGGAATTAATATTTATAGTTTACTAAAATTGACATACATTATTCATGATATACATTCTTCTATGCCCTAAAATTGACATAATCGGTAGGAAAATTTTGTCATATCTCCCGATTATAATAGAGGATTAGAAGATATAGAAACATAGTAATCGGAAGTTAGTTGAATACAACTTACTACCGAATATGTAAGTTGAAAATTTCGAAAAATTTGTGATTTTGGCAAAATCCAATTTCGGGGCTACGTATAAATCGGAAGTTAATTTAATTTGATTTACTCCCGATTGTATGATTTTGTATTTGAAAGAATTTTGGGGCTACAAGTTATTCGATAGATATGTATGATTATTTTCTACCGATTATATTTGGCTCAACAACTTAACAATTTTATGAACCTAAAATGATGTATAATGGGGATATAAAACTGTACTTTGACTTCTGATTGCATACAATCGGAACACAATCTGGAACACGTACTACCGATTTTAGTTTATCTTCCGATTGTTGACAATCGAGTTTTACTCGTGTGCTTTAACTTCCGATTATGTAGTTTGTCGTGGGATTCTTACGAACCAATTTTGTTGTTTATGGAAAGGAGAGGTAAGAAAGCCCAAGATACAGCTGTTTTAGAGCCTCGTCGAGAAGGGGGTAAGAAATTAATAGCTAGTGCACGCAGAGAAAGAGAAAGGGGCGATAAAGGAAATACAAGCCAAGAGAGAACTCAAGAAGGAATAAAACCAAGTGCTCTCCACAGGTTAGAGTCCAAGATGAAATTCAACCAAGTGTTTCAGAGCCAATAATACAAGAAGAAGGACACCAAGTGGCACCTAAGGGGAAGGAGAATGTGAAAAGAAGCCAATCGCTAAGAAAGCATCACAAGAAGTCAACCCCCATTTGACAAATGACCAAGGGCTGATAACCAATTAAGCTCCGTTGCTGGGGCCCTGGTCTTCCTGGCGAAGCGTTGGCATTTTTCACAGCGCTTAGCTATGTTATTTGAATCTTCGTCCATGAAAGGCCAGTAGTATCCTTGCATTTTGGCCTTGACATCCAGTGACCTTCTTCCGCTATGGTTGCCAGCTTCTCCACTATATATGTTGTTAAGTATCCTTTTACCTTCGGTTTTTGAGAGACATCGCATTAAAGGTCCAGGAAATAACCTTTTATACAATATCCCGTCACATAGCTCGTATGTGGATGCATTTGATGTGATCTTCCTTGATTTCTTTATGTCTGCGGGCAAGGTACCTCCGTCAAGGTATTGGTGAATTGGGATTCTCCAATCATCCCCTGGCTCGTTTCCTTCATCATCTTCCGTTGTGGTATGATCTTCATCTGATTCCTTATCTTCTTCATTGGTTTCTTCTTTGTTTGGCTCGTCTTTGTCTAGCTCTCCCATAGCCCGAGTTTGGACAGCCAATGCCACCTCTGTTCCTGAGACTGGTCATCATATCGAAGGTTCATATATTCTTCCGATCTACACAACTGAGGTGGTTCTGTCTCTCAGCATAGATGATATGTATGCCAAGGCAACTGCATGTCTATTGTCCTTTCGAAAAACATGCCCGAATACTACGTTCCTTATTTGGGACGCATGCTCCTGTGCTAGCCTTAGATACGCGGATAATACCAGTTCCAAAGTTTGATATTTGAGTTTGATTTTCCTAATGACCAACTGAGAGTCACTAGTTAATCGGACATCTGTCAGGCCGAGATCCCTTGCTAAGCGCAAGCCATGTATCACTGCTTCGTATTCCGCAATGTTGTTGGTGTATTGATCGAACTCTAGCCTTAAGGCATAGATTAATCGATCTCCCATAGGTGTTGTTATCACCACTCCTATGCTTGTGCATTCTCTGTTGGAGGAGCCATTTACGAATATTTCCCACCTTCGTAGGTTCTGAGGTTCAAGCAAGTTCTCAAGACCCTCATTGTCTTCTTACATTCCCGGGATGTCGTCTATTTATGTTTCTTCATTGACGGGTAACCCTGCCAAGAAGTCTTCTAGTATCTGTAATTTCTCGGCTTTCCTTGTTTCGAAAATTATCTGGAACTGCTTGATCAGCGCATTCCATTTTGCTACCCTTCCTATCTTCTCCGTGTTGTCAATAGATCTGACCTATCTGGGCCTTTGTTAAGACTCGGATGATATGTGCGTCAAAATAGATCCTCAGCTTATGTGTTGCCACCACTAAGGCATAAATGAGTTTGAAAAGACGAGGGTACCCAAATATACCTCAATCTAAAACTTTTCCACCTATAAGTCATTTCTACGAAAGTGATTGTCTATGGACTGAGTCGAGACAATACAAATAATCGGTTCACACTTCGTGTGATCGTCTATGGATATGAGATCGAGACAATACAACAACAAGATAACTTGTGTGATTGACTATGGATACAAGATCGAGACAATACAACAACGGAGTATGTTTACTTGATAAAAGGTTCGGACTTAACCAAACACAATAGGATTGCTATCAAGTAAATAGGAATTAATGTTTGTGTATTTTACTTCTAATTATAATAATAAATTATAATTGTGGAAATAGAAAAGTAAAAGACACAGCAAGATTTTGTTAACGAGGAAACCGCAAATGCAGAAAAACCCCGGGACCTTGTCTAGAATTGAATACTCTCAGGATTAAACCACTATACAAAATCTAAACCAACTTCGTATAGTTGAGACCAAGCAACTAAACCTATAGTTCACCTAGTTAAAATCTCGTATCCCCGCGCCTCCAACTTGCGGTAAGTCACGCACTTGGAACAATTCCTTTGGTTTGTATTCCTACTTGAGTAAAGGAACAACAAATCTGTTCGGTAACAACTCTTTTCAATCAAGTGATATGAGTTCGACAAAAGGCTCTTCCGTTTATCCCAATAAACTCCTTTGTCAGGTCCTTAGATCTATCTTATCAACAACTACCAAAGTAATTGTTAAGATTTTGCAATCAATACTTGTAATCACAAAGAAACGTATTGATGCCGATCTACTCAACTAATCAATCAAGGTTATCACAAAGATAAACCGATTATAGTTGGATGTGTCCAAAATTCCTTGGTCTATAAATATTGAAGTTTGCATTTCAAGCAAACTAATCCTCAGAATCTCCAATGCAAAACTACTAGGATTTAGTTGTGTTATTCCAAGGGTGGAGCCGCCTATTCGGAGAGGAAAGTAACCTAATTAGGCAAAATCTATTACGTCCGCTCAGTTTAAAGACTTCTTTGGGATTGAGAAGCTCTATTAGTACCGTTGGTAGGAAACTAGATAACTGCAGTTTGTTATTAGTTTTCGATTGATTTGATTGACTAACGGTTGTTGAACTTTGATTGCACCTAGTTTGTTAATGCTTGAGAATCTTCTCTTCTGATATAAGATTCACTCAAACTAGATCGAAGTTTCGACGGGGATCTTTAGACTGTCTGTAGATCTAAAGACGTCTTGTGATAATCCATTGTTAACAGACTCCGTTCCGTGTGTGATTGATCACAAGAGATTCAAGTTGATTGCGTGCAGGTGATTATTGAAGATCTAAGAAGATTTGAAGATGAAGAAGATTTCTGATTTGGGTTCATAATCTTTGGTGTGCACAATACTTATTTCGGCTGGAAAAGGACCAAGGAATTTCCAAAACCGAAAATATTCTCAAGATATGCAATATATTTCCAAATTCGATTTCCATAAGTCCTGGAAATGCTTTGTCCAAATATTGACCGAAATCTCAGTAGAAAATCTCCAATTAGTAAATGCACATTACCAATTTTTATTTTCTAAAAATATGTATTTTAATTGATGGAAATTAAAAGCATATAAAACTAAAAACCTTAATTAAAAGATTCTCAATTTATTTCGATCTGGGATTCTCCTTTAGCTATTAAGGAATATCTTTGAACAATAAAAGATAAGCGTTACTGCACATGTTCAAAGTATGTCGACATCTTTACTTTGTAAGTCCTTTTTCATACTTACAATCTTGGAACCGATTTGCCACACTTCCAAACAAGTTTAGAATTGGTTCATCTTACTTCTAAGAGCTATGTGATTGATTATCCTATCAAATCACCAAACATGGGTTTCACGGTTCTACCAAAACAAGTTTCAGTTCTACCTCCATGTGGGTACTAGAATTAGTCACGCTAGTTACCAAAACTGGGTTGACTAGGTACTAGGATCGGTTCCCACATATATATGGTATCTAACTTGTATTTGGTGCACATGTTCATACGATCGGTTCCCAATAGCTAAAAATGTGTTGCACATGTTCATAGGATCGGTTCCCAATAACTAGAAACTTGATGCACCTCTTACAAGGATCGATTCCCATTTTGTGATCGGTTCCACCTCTTACTAGGATCGGTTCCCCAATGACTAGAGTTGGTCATACCAATTACAACAAATCGATCATATCATCTCAGGTGATTACTTAAGATCAGTTTCACTAATAAAAGTCTTACCAATACAAAAGTCAGGCCTTGTGAATAGTTTTACCAAGATACATAAACAAGTTATGAGCGGTTATACTAAACACACATATTGGTAGTTCAAAAGATATGCAATGAATAACAATACCAATAAGCCTAGCGATTTCCCTTTCGATTCACAAAACAAGTTTATGAATGTACTTCCTTTAAACGAATGTAAAAAATTGTTTCCTAGGATGAAATCTTCACCTCATACCCATACATAATCACAATAGCATTCAAACGATTATGTCGATGTCTTATATACGAAGTTCAAAAGATAAGCGTTATACTTCGTATTGTATTCCTTAATACTACGTCTAACTAGAGTATAATCATTCATAGCTTCGCAATTATGTTTTTAATATGAACGACTTGAAAGTTACGTTAGGGAATGAAACAGTTCAAGTCAAATATTACTAACCTTAAGTGGAAGGATGATGTCGTCGTTGTAGCTTCTTACTTCTTCACATTCTTCAAGTCTTCACGTAATACTTGTAATGTCTCATATCCTAATACTTTCAAGCTAACCTATACGAAGTTGACTCTAGTCCATAATCAAGCGACTCTTTAAATGAGTTTTGGTTCACTAAAATACGACAACCAAACTTGACATACCAACGCTTGGTGGGTTCAACCGAGCTATGCTCTAACAGAGTTTCTCCACCTTGGTGTAGTTACGCTCCGCTGAATTAAGCGCCTTGCTTATGTAATAAATGGGCTTTTCTTCTTGTCATTGGATCCGTACCAACACTGCGCTTACAACGTAGCTGGTTGCTGCTAGGTAGAGAGTGAGTACCTCACCTAGCTCCGGTTTTTATAGGATGGGTACGGAGGTTAAGTACTCCTTTATCATCTTGAGGGCTTGTTCGCATTCTTTAGTCTACATGAACCGACTTTCTTTCTTGAGCGTATCGAAAAATGCTTTGCATTTATCCGATGATCTTGCTATGAATCTTCCCATTGAAGCTAGGATTCTGTTTAGCTTTTGGACTTCTTTCAGCATCTTTGGTGATGGCATCTCCATTATTGCTCTGACTCTTTCGGGGTCCACATATTTTCCCCGCTTGGTTACCAAGTACCCTAGGAATTTTCCAGAGGTTACTCCGAACGTACATTTCTCCGGATTGACCTTCATATGGTAGCGTCTCATGGCTTCGAATATCTCCATTAGGTCTGACAGATGATCTTTTGCTTCTTTTCTCTTGACAAGCATGTCGTCTAAGTAGACCTCCAGTATCTTGCCTATCCATCGTTTGAAGATTTTGTCTACTAATCGTTGGTTTGTTGCCCCCGCGTTCTTTAGTCCAAAAGGCATCCTTGTATAATAGTACAAGCCGCATGGAGTGAAGAACGCAGTATGCTCCTGGTCTTCTTACGCAAGTGTTATTTGGTTATATCCGGAGTAACCATCCATAAAGGATAGTCGTTGATGCCCTTCGGTTGCATTGACCAGTTGGTCGATGTTGAGCAGTGGGTAGCTATCCTTGGGGCATGCTTTGTTGAGGTTGTTGAAATCGATGCAAATGCACACACCTCCGTTCTAGGTACGATTACCATGTTGGATATCCATGTGGGATATTTGACTTCTCGCATGAATCCTGCTACTAGGAGCTTCTGCAACTCATTTTCTACCGCCTCTTGGTAGATGTCTGCTACTTTGCGGTTGCGCTGCTTGAATGGTGCGACCTCTGGTTTGATCCGAAGGTAGTGTGAGACTAGGTTCAGATCAATTCCTGGCATATCTTCCATAAACCATGCGAAGATGTATGCGTACTCTTGGAGTAACTTCTGTAACTGCACCTCCTCATCCTCGTCAAGTAAAGTTCCGACGGTGATCATCTTTGGCTGGTCCTTCGTCCAATGTTGATTTTCTTCATTGGTTCCACTGGTGAGAAGGTTGGCTTTTGAGGCTGTCGAGGAGTGCTTTTATGTAATTGTCATTTGGCCGGGGTATCCTCTACCGGAGTAGCGGAAGTGCTGGCTCCGTCAGCTGAGGAGGCTTCGGGAACTATGAAGTCTGGCATTCTCTTTTCGTCTTTTTCGTGCCTGGTGCTGTGTTGCGGCTCTTTCTTTGTTGAGTCTGACCTTCGCTAGGTTGAAAAATCTTGCATTGTGTTGATCACCCTTAATTTCCATTTCACCCATAGGTGTTGGGAATCAAAGGTACCGATGGTAGGTCGAAGCTGTCCCCCTTAGTCGGTGGACCCAAAGTCGTCTCAAAATTACATTGTAAGGCGAAGGCGCCTCCACAACGCAAAATCTTGTATTAGTTACCAAAGGGATTGCGCGTACCTATAAAATAGTTTCTCCTTTTGGCATAGAGACTGCTCCGTTAAAAACGTAGATTGTGCAAGTGGATGAATCCATGTGCTCGTTTGTTAAACCCATACGTAGGTATGGTTCGTAAAACAAGACATTTAACGAGCTACCCCCGTCGATAAGAACATTCGTAACATTCCATCAGTGGATGGGAAGAGTGATCACTAGTGGATCATTGTGCATTTCAAACTCCCGGTTGACATCCTTTGTTGAGAATGTTAATGGCGTGGCCATCCATTCCTCCCATGTGATAGTTGGTGGTCCACTTAGTTTAAACACTTCGTGTATGTCTATCTTCTTTCTGTTCCGAGCAAGTTCGAGGATATCGTCGAGCAGCTCTCCGTCCGATAATGTGATCATGTTGATGTATTTGCCGTCTTGTGGTAGTTCCACCCTCTTCTTTGGTGTATCATCAGTGCTGGTAGGTGGTAGTTGTACGTATTTCATGAGCTTGCCATCATCTATGCGTCGCTGAATTGTGTTCCTTAGGTGGTAACATGTGTCAGTTGTATGCCCGTAGTACTGGTGGTATGCACAGTACTCCTTAGACTCCTTCGTTTTATCTAGTTGCTTTCCCTTAGTGTTAGGGTATAGGAAGTCTGGCTTCGCTCCTTCATTATTCAAGACGTGAGACAAAGTTGTATTGAGATTCATGTAGACCTTGTCTGCAAAGTCATCCCTGCCTTTTTCTTTCCCTTTGGCATCTTCGTACTTCGATCTTTTGTCCCTAGAGTTGGTTCTGCCCCCAGCTTCGTTCTACCTTTTAGGTTGCTCCAGAATTGGTTCCAGAAAGTTGGTGCGTTGTGGAGCGGTTGTTGCTTTGATTTGTGCTCTGGAGTTATCCTTCTGGATCTCTTCAAGTCTGATGTATCGGTCTTGAACGACTCGAAGCTCCCATTCGGAATCAAGGGTCCGATTATAGAGCTCTACGAAGATAGCTGAGGTCCTATCAAGGCCGTACTTGTAGCAATTAATGCTAATTTTTGGGTTGACTTTGCCAATTGATTGGCACATTTTCTGCCACCTGTCAGTGTATTGCATCAATGTTTCCCGGGGTCCGATAGCTAAAGCAAATAGCCTATCTAACCCTGCCTTCGTAGCTTTGTTGTATATGTACGTCTCCAAGAACACGGTGGAAAATTGCTCAAAAGAGTCAATTGAGTTTGTTGGTAGGTTGTCATACCATGCCAATGCTGATTTTGTTAAGCTTGCGGGGAAGTATCTACAAAGTACTACCTCATCTCTTTCCCAATGGGCAAGGATACGAGTGTAGTATCGTAGGTGAGCTGCGGGATATGAGGTACCGTTGTACGCCTGGAACGTAGGTACCGGGCATTTCGCAGGGATAGGTTCCCTTAAAATGGAATAGGACAACGGAGATATTGTCGCCTCCTGAAGTACCTCCTCCAATATTGCACCTGCGTAACCAGTCTTTAACCCTTGGATTTATTTTCACATCTCTTTCATTTGCTCCATGACCATCCCCACGTTGTGAGCATCCCTGGACAAAGTCTCATCGTAGTAAGATTGAGAGGGCCTGTATGAGGGATCCGTCTCATCTGGATCGTGTCTTGTTCTCCTAGGTCCTCATGGTGGGTGAGCCTTTGGTAGGTTGAGACTACCCCTTCGGTGTCCGGAGATGGCTCCTTGATCACGCTCTTTAAAGGATGGTGAGTTAGGGAACCTTCTATCTGTACCTATAGCATATCTTTCAAGTACTGGTTCTCCTAAGCCATCGCGTGCATCGCATCGTCATGCTCCTTGTTGCGCAATAGCAAAGATGCCACCCGCGCTGCCATTTGCTCTTCGTTGTTGATTCCGTCACCCTGAGGAGTACTGTCATTCGGGTCCTCAGATTATTCTTCTTCTTCTATTACTGGAGCATCGAGATTGATCTGAACCGGTGTTAGGTTTCCCAACCCTCGTACGTTAGGAGCTGAGGTTCTGGGTAACCCTCCGTTAGCAGCAGGAGGCTGCGCAACATGAGCGGTCTCCAGTAACGGCATGCCGTAAGGTGGTTGCGCTCCAGATGTTTGCCCCATCCCCTCAGAAGGAATAGGTGGTCGGTTGGCCGTCGTTCTTCTTGTTATCTCACTTTGTCCGTCCTCTGCTTCGGTTCTTTGATTTGCACGTGACGGGTTTTGTGACCTTCCTATGGTAACCGCAGGTCTGGAACTTGATGGTACGTCACTTGGTTTCTGCATACCTTTGTCCTGAAAACACAGAACAGAATGACAAGGTTCGCTTTTGGGCCTTCGTTAAAGTAGCAGTTAATGCTCTGACACAGAAGACGGTTGAGCAGCTTTTTCGGAAAACCAAGCAAATGAGGTTTGAAAAGATTGGTAATTAATTTTTGGCTGACACCTATCGAAAAAGGTGATAATAAATGTTGACAACAACTTAAAAGGGTGTGCGATTTTTAAAGATTAAAGGTTGGTAAATACTTTTTAAAGATGTTTTCCTTAAATTTTCACTGAGATACCCTAGTGTTCAGAGATACTCAGATTCAAAGGATACTTTGTCAGAAAAGGTCTTCCTCGTACAAACAAAATTTTAATGTTTTTGAAACATGTTTGCGATAAAAACTTTGTAGATCTATAATGTTGCAAGTCTCTTGAAGCTAAGAACTCAAAGAAGTTACGTAAACTAAAGATGAACATATCACTAGAAAGTGAGATCCACCCTTTTTATGCTAAGATCTCTTTTTCAAAAGAGGGGTTTTTAAAAAACGAAAATGATAATAATAACTCAGAATTACGGAGCCTGTATTCTAGCGCCAAACTGTGACTACTATTTTTCCCATAGTCTACGTAATGTAAACAGCTCAGAGAATCCGATACTAAGTAGTAAAGATGTCTCAGTTGAACTGACGTGGTTAAGTAATAAAAGGTACTCAAGATAAAGACAATAATAACGAACAATACTGAGGTAATGTATGTGCTACTAAGTTATCAAGAGACACAAGAGATTACGTGGTTCGACTTTCGTCTACGCCCACGGGGTAATGAGTGATTGTTTGTATGAAGTAGTTGTGGTTACAAAGATCTTAAATGATTCCCAAAGTAATAGAGAGAATTCAAGATATAGTAAATACATAAGTTCTAAACATTAAAGAGGTATAAGATTAAGACTAGATCTTCTCTCCTTCTTGTATTGAATGCCCTCCTTTATTGGTGAAGCTTGGTATTTATAGCCCCTTATGCTCTAGATATATCTTCGTTGTCTTTGGGTCCATCGTGTCCTGATATATCTTCCGTACAAATGGTACCTTCATTCACCGCATACTTTCTCTAGTCGGGCTATGCCACCTCAGCTGACCCACGTTCCTTCGGGAACTACCCAACCTTGGTACTGGTTGTACCTTCGTTCACCACGAGCCTTCGCCAGTCAGACTATGCCATCTCACTTTCCTCCACGTGCTTTGATCAAACGTGTATACAAGGTTTGCGACATTAAATGCTGATTAGATATGTCAGCTACCTTGGTCCCTTCTCCAGCTGCCACCTCCCTAGACTAGGCTTTACTTTACCATCTAAGCCGTCGAGGTATGATTCCTCGAGATGGGGTAAAGAAAATCAGGAAGGGATCTACTGCTCCTCAGATCCCTGTGTATCGTTGGGGGTATAGAGTTATCTTGCACGCGACCACCAGATACGTGACATGTGCTCGTGAGAATATTGGTATTCACAGAAACATAAGAACTGGCGGAAGAAGGAACGGAATAAGCCAAAAACTATAGATGGTTAAAAATCCATAGTTGCGGAAAAGTCTGTTTCAGTCGCTTGTGGTGAGCAAGAAATTGTTCACCTCAATACAACTTGATTGTGTTGTTCAAGTGTCAATTAATTTATATCAACAACCAAAGGTTGGATTATCTAATTGATTGAACTACGCACAACCTGTCATATTTCAATTATATAACCAAATATAATGCGGAAAATAAATAACACAGACATAAGTTTTGTTAACGAGGAAACCGCAAATGCAGAAAAACCCCGGGACCTAGTCCAGTTTTGAACACCACACTGTATTAAGCCGCTACAGACTCTAGCCTACTACAAGTTAACTTCGAACTGGAATCTAGTTGAGCCCTAACCAATCTCACACTGATCAAGGTACAGTCGCATTCCTTACGTATCTGAATCCCACCAGGACTCTACCCACTTGATTCCCTTAGCTGATCTCACCCACAACTAAGAGTTGCTACGACCCAAAGTCAAAGACTTGATAAACCAATCTGTCTCACACAGAAAAGTCTATTGAATAGATAGATCTGTCTCCCACAGAAATACCTACGAGTTTTTGTTTTGTCTTTTGATAAATCAAGGTGAACAGGAACCAATTGATACACACCGGTCTTATATTCCCGAAGAACAGCCAAGTAATATCAATCACCTCACAATAACTTAACAATATGGTAGTAGAACAAGTTATTGTGGAATCACAAAGAATGAGACGAAGAGCTTTGTGATTACTTTTTATATCTTACCTATCGGATATCAAACAACAAAGGATCGGTGATATCGAAAATCACACACACCTTAAAGTATACGTGATATCGAAAATCGGTTTTCCATAAGGATCGGTCTTACTATAGATCCCTAATAGGTAGGGATTGGTTCTGCTAAAGATCCCCAATAGGGACTAGCCCTGCTAGAGATCCCCAGTAGGGATTGGACCACTAATCCAATTGTTTTTTTTTTAACTAGGAAACAAGTTTCATATGTATACTTCCATAAACTCATGTAATCAAACATAGTTTTTTAGGCATGAAATCAATCCTAAGTTCATTACACAATCTAGTAACAAATTGCAAATATAGTGTCTATGTCGCAATTACGAAGTTCAAAAGATATGCGTTATTCTTCATAATTCAATATAATATGTTGTGAAACAACTTATATATTCTTCCTTGATACTTTGATCATAAAAACAAGATCAAGTCTCTAATACTAAAGTTTCATATATATAACCTCGCCTGTTATGTTTTAAGTTTAAACGACTGTTTATGGTGGTTTTTAGCTTAGGGATAAAATCATAAAACCGTACATCTGGAATGACGTCACTATGACCAATAGCGCATTTATTGAAACAATCAGCGTATTTACATAAGAATTACCAGGGTACATTTTTTTTATACATGTGTCATGTTCCACGACAGAACCCTTAGTATTAACTGACATCACCTCTGTATACACCTAACCCTAATTATCCCACCGTGCCAATGGCAAACCATGCCAGCCACGTCTCTGCGCCAAGGCATGCCAACCATGCCAACCGCACCACCGTGCCAATGGCAAACCATGCCAGCCACGCCTCTGCGCCAAGGCATGCCAAGGCATGCCAACCATGCAAACCATGCCAGCCACGTCTCTGCGCCAAGGCATGCCAACCATGCCAGCCGCACCACCGTGAAAATGGCAAACCATTCCAGCCACGTCTCTGCGCCAAAGCATGCCAACCATGCCAGCCACGTCTCTGTGCCAAGGCATGCCAACCATGCCAGCCACGTCTCTGCGCCAAGGCATGCCAACCATGCCGGCCGCACCACCGTGCCAATGGCAAACCATGCCAGCCACGTCTCTACGTGCCAAGGCATGCCAACCATGACAGCCGCACCACCGTGCCAATGGCAAACCATGCTAGCCACGTCTCTGCGCCAAGGCATGCCAACCATGCCCGCCGCTCCACCGTGCCAATGGAAAACCACGCCAGCTACTTCTCCACGCCAAAACGAAGGGTTGCAATAATCAACGGGTACCCTTCTTTTCGAGATACAGATCTCGACCATACAAGTTCGCCACCTAAGCACGACAACTTGCGTCCCAAGGACAAACACCGCGGTTTGCACCAAACCCTAGTTTTGGCCGCGCCTATACCATGCCAGCCTCTCCTTCACGTCATTGGCTGCCAAAATGAAGGGTTCCAACGATCAAAGGCCACCCTTCCATCTAAGATGCAGATCTTAGCCGTCCAAAGTCACCAGCTGACGCATGGTAACCTACATCCCAAATCCAAAACACACGGTTCGCACCTAAACCCTGATTTGGCCACGCCTATTCTTTGACAAGGCCATGACTCAACACTGGCTACTACAAACGAAGGGTTGCAATAATCAACAACTACCCTTCTCTTTGAGATGCATATCTCAACCACACAAGTTCTCCACCTGACGCATGGCAACTTGCGGCCCAAAGCCAAAACACACGGTTTGCACCTAAACCCTAATTTGGCCGCGCCTACTCTTTGACAAGGCCGTGACTCAACGCTGGCTGCTAAAACGAAGGGTTGCAACAATCAACGAATACCCTTCTCTTTGAGATGCATATCTCGACCACACAAGTTCGCCACCTGACGCATGGCAACTTGCGGCCCAAAGCCAAAACACACGGTTTGCACCTAAACCCTAATTTGGCCGCGCCTACTCTATGACAAAGCCATGCTCAACGCTGGCTGCTAAAACGAAGGGTTGCAATAATCAACGGCCACCCTTCTCTGTGAGATGCATATCTCGACCACACAAGTTCGCCACCTGACGCATGGCAACTTGCGGCCCAAATCTAAAACACACGGTTTGCACCTAAACCCTAATTTGGCCCCGCCCACTCTATGGCAAAGCCATGCTCAACGTTGGCTGCTAAAACGTAGGGTTGCAACAATCAACGGATATCCTTCCCTCTGAGATGCGGATCTCGACCGTTCAAGTTCGCCACCTAACTTACGGCCCAAAGCCAAAACATCACGGTTTGCATCTAAACCCCAAATTTGGCCGCGCCCATTCTTTGGCAAAGCCATGTCGTCTCTACCATGGCCACTGGCATGCCACCATGCCACACGTAACACCTTGCTACACGTTTTCCCATGAAAACACTTGAGACATCTAACACATGTCACAACCTGGGGGATTCTCATAAAGGGTATTGGTTTGGCGGTTTACAGCGTGCGGCGTACACTACGCCCGTTACATGAAAGTGTCATAAGAATGAGTCGGTTAGTAAATACAAGGAATAATGGTGAAACGCTCCTTTCATTATGGAACATCAATTCCAGGCGTTACCCATTTATCACCTCCTTCCACTTTACTCAGCCGTTTCCATTTTCTACGAGACCAGAGTACGTTATGTTACGACTTGTATAAATAGGTCATACCTATTTCCACCAAACAACAAGTTTTGGTCATGGAGCATACAACACTCAGAAATCACTTGCTAGCTTTCACCTTCTGATACAAGTCAAACAACTACTCTTCCAGAATCAACTATTTTGGTCTCAACACTTTCTTCGCATCCCTCCCTAAAACCAACCCTTTTCCTTCACTTTGTGACTGAAGCAAGTCTGGAATGGCCATTTCTTGGTTTAGGCCGGATTTGTACAGATTGATCTCTCGAATCTAAAGTACTCCCTTGCAGTACATTGTTTAGGGTTTAGACTCAGTTTCTCACCCACTCACGCGAAATTACCGAAATCGGCTGAAACCGTTTTCACCCTCAAACAATTGGCGACCACAGCGGGAGGATTAATCTCTCGGTTGCAATACCAATTTTAAATTACGCTTCATAACTCCAATTTAGGAAGATGGTCGGTTTTAGGACTGAATCCGTGCCCCCAAACTCCACTCAGATGAATGTCAATGTTTCCTCTCCTAACGCAGCATCCAAAAACGCAATCGACGGAGAAGTCCCGAGACTGATCGACTTGGCGCGGGCTCAGGAGATCCATACCAAGAATATGGATCTGATGAAAGAGGCGATTAACATCATACTCGACTTCCTTATCAGCCTAACGTCATAATTGAGAGACCCGCCTGCCCCGGAAACTCCATAACTGGGGAATCGCGTCCTGGATGGTCACTCCTAATTCAATAAGAAAACAGTGGACCAGGAAGCGGCCTCGCTGGTGGAGAGTTTGTGTGAACTCTTGCATCTTTCAAAGGATCAACGGATGGAGACGTTCACCGCCATCAATCGAATATCATTAAACGTGTCCCTGGTTCCTTCACGATCGGAGACCTAGAGGATACCACAGATGTCCATCAACAATGTCATATTTACCGACGACGATATGATGGCAGAAGAAGGACATAACCGGGCCTACACGTCACATCCCGTATCAAGGATGTAGAATTCAAGAGGGCTCTCATCGACACAGGAGCATCCTCCAACGTCATTACACTCAGGACGCTCAGAACAACCAGGGTGCGACCAAACGAAGTCGTGCGAAAGCCCACTATGATGACCGATTTCGAAGGCAACCAGACTAATACGTATGTATACATCAACCTGAATCTATCAGTGGGACCAGTCCATTCAAGGGTGAGGTTCGAAGTAATCGAAAAGGAGCCAGATTACCACATGATACAGGGAAGGCCATGGCTCCATGATAATAGAATCATTCCTTCGTCATACCACCAGTGCCTGAAAACCATGCTACACGGAGAAGTCATCCGCATCGCTGCATCATTATCTCCCTATGCGCCGATATGCGGCATGTAGACATTTGAGCCCAGAAAAGCCCACAGGCCATAGTCGACAAAGCTCGCCACACCCGACTACCAAAATGGGCGTCAATTGCAGAAAGCCATGAGCCTGCGCCATTTCATGGAGAAACTCGGTCTCACCCTGCCCTATCGGAAGAGAGAGACACCGGCCTCCACCCGCCATGCCGTAGCTTGGCTCACGCCCGCGCCAAGCGAGAACGGACTTTTATCATGAGCCATGACGAAAAGGGGAAGACCGTATATCAGCGTCGATGTTAGCAATTAACAAGAGAGACTACCACACAGTCTCTCCGCCCAACGAGATGTGAACAAGGTTACGAGCCGCAAGAGGCAGTACCTGATGCACCACGACAGCTACAAGACATAACCAACTCTACCATGGACGAACTTGAGGTTGTTAATATCGGGAGTGAGGAATCTCCGCGACCCATCTCGATCAGCCCAACTTTGCATGCAGATGAACGTGCAAAGCTAGTAGACATTCTCAAGGAATATCAAGATGTATTTTCGTGGACATACGAGGAGATGCCTGGCTTGGACGAGAAGCTGGTCACTCACCATTTATACGTAATACCTGGATCCAAACCGGTCAAACAAACCCCGAGGCAGTTCAAGCACGATGTAGAAGAACAAATTAAGATAGAGGTTCAAAAACTACTGGCGTCTGGTTTCATCAAACCGATTCACCACCCTACTTAGTTAGCCAACATAGTTCCGGTGAAAAAGAAGAACAGCCAGATCAGGTGCTGTGTTGATTTTATAGATTTGAACAAATGTTGCCCTAAGGATGACTTTCCACTCCCCAACATTGACATGATGGTAGATGCCACCAGCGTACACGGTATGTTCTCTTTCATGGACGGATACATCGGCTACAATCAAATAAAGATGTACGAACACGATGCAAGTAAGACGGCTTTCCGAACCCCCCTCGGAAACTTTTACTACACTGTAATGCCCTTCGTTCTGAAGAACGCCGGCGCCACATACCAACGCGCCATGACCACCATTTTTCACGACATGATGCACAAGCAAGTCGAAGATTACGTAGACGACATAGTCATTAAATCAAGAACTCGGACGACCCATGCGGAGATTCTGCGGAATGTGTTTGAAAGATGTCGCGAGTACAAATTGAAGATGAACCCATTGAAATGTGCTTTTGGTGTCTCTTCGGGCAAATTCCTAGGTTTCCAGGTGACCGCCGAGGGGATCCAAGTTGACCCAATCAAAAACCAAGCCATCCTCACAATGCCACCTCCGCAGACTGTGAAAGAACTCCACAGTTTCATGGGTAAAATAAACTACATTCGCCTCTTTATACCGGGGTTGGCTCAACTCGTTGCTTCATTTACCCCCTTGTTGAAGAAAGGAGCGAACTTTGTCTGGACCGCACTACAACAGGAGGCATTTCGGAAGATTCAGCAAATATTATCTTCCCCAGCCGTCATGAAGTCTCCCGCACAAGGAAAACCATTGCACCTCTACACCGCTTTTAGTGACACTGCCGTCGGAGCTCTCCTCGCCCAAGACGACGACGAAGGGATTAAGCATCCCATATATTACTTCAGTCAAACTTTAAGAGATGCTGAGCTCAGATATCCCAAAGCAGAAAAGGCATGTTTGGCCCTGATCCACTCCATCCAGAAGTCCAGACATTACCTGATTTCCAACAAAGTGGTACTGATATCTAAGTCTGATCCTGTGAAGTTTCTCCTCTCAAAACCGGCCCTGACGGGAAGGCCAGCTAAATGGCTTCTCCAAATTTCAGAATTCGACATAACATGCGCTTCTCCAAGAGCTATCAAAGGGAAAGCAGTTGCAGACTTGCTAGCGGTATTCCCGGGAGAGAATGCCACGATACTACACGAGGAACTCCCTGGAGATTTTCCAGAAATCTCTTTCATTCAAGAAGAAACATGGCTACTATTTTTCGACGGCTCCGCCACCCCCAACAACGGTACCGGAAGAGCAGGTGTGGTTCTAGTATCCCCAGCCGGTGAATGGAGTATACACACTGAAGGAAGTAACCTTGGCCCCATATAGATCCGAGGCACAGAAACTACTAAATTACTTCGCCGACGCGACCATAACGCATGTTGGGCGCAGCGGCAACCAACACGCTGATTGCCTAGCCGCATTAGCATCGAGACTGCAATTCGAAGGTTCCGAGGAAACCCTGACTGTGAAGAGATGGACCGTAGATTCGACATGGCTTTCGCAACCCGAAAAGTCCGAGGCCGACGACTGGAAAACACCAATTATCCAGGAGCTTAACGGCCTCGCTTTCCTGTGGGGAGAGTCGGTCTCAAAACTTTACAAAGTTTCTTCATGCTCCGAGGAGGCTTTGTACCACCGAAACCTGCACAGATCCTTGTCAAGATGCCTCGGAGAGGAAGAAGCGCAACAACAACTCAAACGCGTTCACAGCGAAGTTTGCGAGCTCACGTTGGTGGTAATGCTCTATCGCCGTTTGCAACGCCTTGGCTTCTACTGGCCAGAAATGGAGGCTCAATCTCGGTTACTCCAAGAAACTTGTTCCAATTGTCAAGCGCCGCCGCATCAATTGGAATTCATCAATGTTGGCCGCACTGGGGACTAGCAAGAACCATATATCAGTTACCTTCGTGACAGCGTACTCCACACCAACAAAAAGCACGCGGCCAAGATAAAACAAAGGTCCAAAAGATTCGTATTCCACGAGGGAATCTTATATTGCAAAAGTTTTGGAGGAAGTTAGCTACGGTGTTTGAATGAGGCAGAAATCCCAATCATGCTGAAAGAAATGCACGAAGGCGAACATTAGGAAAAACGAAAACTATTTCTTCAAATACACGAGAAATACTACTGGCCGACCATGGAGGACGATGCAGATGTTTTTGTTCAGAGGTGCAAAAAATATCAAATCCACGGAAACCTTATCCATGTACCGTCGAATCCTCTAGACTCGATAAGCAGTCCGTGGCCCTTTTACAGCTGGGGACTCGACATCATTGGAAAGATCAACCCGTCGTCTTCTAAACACCACTAGTACATAATCACGGCAACTGAATATTTCACCAAGTGGGTCGAAGCCGTACCTTTACGAGGAACTACTGGAGCCACGATCGCAGCGTTCATCAAGGAACACATCATCTGCCGATTTGGTGTACCTAAACATATCATCACTGACAATGGTACTCCTTTTGCCAATAAGCAAGTAGGGGACTTAATTGAAGAGTATGGAAATAAGCAAGTCTTTTCCACTGTGTACTATCCCCAAGGAAACGGACAGGCGGAGAGCACTAATAAAACTTTGATCCGAATCATCAGCCGAACAGTGCACGATAATCCTTGGACATGGCACGAACAATTGCCAATGGCGCTCTGGGCATACCGGACATCACCAAGAAGTTCCATTGGCGCCTCTCCCTACTCCCTCGTCTATGGCACAGACGCTATCCTCCCAATGGAGGTTAAAATCCCGTCAGCCAGGATTGCCGAAGCAAGCAGAGTCCGATGGAATGAAGCTGAAGCATCGAGCGCCAGGATAGAAAAATTGGACACATTGTATTCCAGAAGATCCAACGCGGAAGAGCACGCTCAAGCATACAAGAATAGGGTTTCCAGAGCATATAACAAAACTGTGAAACCTCGAGTTTTTCAAGTGGAAGATTTGGTACTGAAGACTGCCAAACACATCCAGCAAGATGCATCCGCACCTAAATTCTACCCAAAATGGGAAGGGCCTTATATAGTCACGAAAGCATACAGCAGTGGGTACTATAAGGTCATTAAATAAGATGGAGGAAAACTGGAAGCGGTCATCAACGGAAAGTGGCTCAAGGCATACTACGCCTGATCGCCGCCTCGCGTCTTGCCATATCATAAACACTGATAGCCAGGCATTTTTCCTTTTCCAGGGCTCAATTCTCAAGTTTCTTTCTTTTGTTTAAATCAAAGCAAGTCAATAAAATTCTCTTATTCTTTCAAAAAAAAAAAAAATACATGCTCGAAACCCAAAAAGAAGCCAAACATTTCACAACTACATAACTCATAAAAGCCCATCCAACAGATTGTAATCCCTCGAAAGCATCATCCTCAGCCGGTTTTGATACCTTTCAGTTCTACTCTTCAAGTTCCGGGCTGACTCTTCCACCCTTTGCGACTCCGTGGCCAGAGCCTTCTCCTCATCCAAAATAGCCTTTGCAGCAGGGACCACACCAGCAAGAATACCGGCCCTTTCAACATTCACAAAGACGATGTCGCAACCAACTCACGTTGAACTCAAGGGATTCACATGTAGACAACAGGTTCTCCCACTTCTGAATAGCTTATTCCGTAACAGCACGGATGGGCGTGTTTTCCATCTCTGTGACCATGGGCAAGAGACAATTCACGGTGGAAACCAAGGCAGACGAGCAATGTTGCACCACACTCCTGGTGGCGATGTGGCCGTATCTCATCCATATCTTTGTGTAAAGAGTCACGAATTCCTTCCGCACCAGAAACCCACCAACGTTCCGACAATTGGAAGACAAGCACCGCATACGGGTTCCGAACGACCAACCTGCATTGGGATACTCATGACAGGAGATTCCCAAATCGGCGTTCTCCAGATCTATAGCGGTTGGCGGGATCGGACTCGAAGAAAGGGGGGTAACCAAGTCATCCTCATCAATGACGGTGACGCATGCTCCGACGGGATATCTCTACATACACACAAAAAAATCTCTTTTGTTACTCGTCAGCAAACAAAGGAACAGTAAACAACAGAGTAGCTGTTGATCAATGAAAGCATACCGGTATAATATTTTTGACTCGGATGATCCGGGTAGGGGAGTTATCGCAAGAATTAGGCTTCACGCGCTTGATCAAGAATCCTACTGGCTCGAGGATGTTTCGGCTGACTGACCGACATGATGAATAGATATGGACTCAACAAGAGGAAACCTTTGTTTCAAAACGGGAAAGACGACGCTCCTTCACCGGCATAAATACTTGGGAAACCCTAAAAAAAAACAAAACAAAGGCCGAGTAGACAAAATGTGATTACATCACGGCCGGGAAATCAGTCTCAAACAGAGTCTCTCACCAAAACCCTAATGAAAGGTAAACAAAAGAAACACAAGAATGTAACGCTTTTCAAAGTTGGATGAGGGAGAGGCTTCCTATTCGAGATACGCATGGAAAGAGGCAACCGGGCCCGCCTCACGGTATCAACAATCCGCGGTCGAGCCAAGCCAAGCCGCGCCTGAGCCGAGTCGCGCCCAAGCCAAGCCGCGTCCAAGTTTCGCTGAGCCAAGCTTCACCAAACCTCTTCCAACGCCTCACCGATCCGATCGCTAGCCACGCAATACCTGCGGCTCCCATTCCAAGGTGACACATGACCAAACCGAGCTGACACCCTGCATCTTAACCAAAGAATCGCATCTCTTGTTTCACTGGCCGTCGCCAGCGAACGACGCAAGTAGAATTCATGCAAGGCCGCCAACACAAGGATCACAAATTCTCAGGACACTCTCTAAAAAGGTTAGACGAATTTTCCTAGCCATCTTTCATGACCCGCTGCTTTGATTTTGTCCTCGTTTGTCACCATCTTATGCTTACCTCGCAACAATGATCCATGGTAATAGGGACTTAATGTTGATGGTGGTTTTTAGCTTGTTTAGGGATAAAATCGTAAAACCAAAATTCTGAATGACGTAATAGGGATAAAATCGTAAAACCGTACAAATTGGCATGATGCAAATATGATATGGAAAACAATAAAAACAAAAAAATAAAAGGGACTAAAATACAAAACCTATGGGTTGCCCCATTTAGCGCTTGGGATAAAATCGTAACCCGACTCTTTTATTATCGTCCATATACCAACAATCGAAAAGTTGGGGATCCTTCCATAAAACCTGTTTTGCAAACACTAGCTTCACACAAATATTAGTAATATAAATCAAAAGTGAAGCTATGAACCGATAAAAGCGTCCCCCACACTTATTCTTGTCCACACTTGGAAGTGTATAAAGAATATGAAGTTGGGTACTTCCACGCTTGTTTTCAAAACCCGCTAGTATGAGAATCAAGTATCTCTAATGGCGGGAAAACGAGAAACAAAGTCATTCAACAATATTCTCGAAGCACATACATTCAAACCAATAAGAGGGAAAGGAGAAGAAACAATAGGCAACGGATTAGACAAACCTTGCACACCCTTTATCACCTAACTCCTCTTCATCCTTGAAAACTCAAGTGAATAATTCACCTCTTTTATATATCATGGTCCTCTATTAAACCTTGCAACTATTCTTTCATCGTCCGCTTCCTCGTAATCAAAGTCTCAACATAAACATCATCATTACAATCATTTGCAAGCTCAATTGGGTCTTCCACAATATTGGTCAAAACTACTCATTCTCAACATATTCCTCTTGTTGTAAGGCACATACTTTGCGATCCAAATTTTATTATAAGAAACTTTTAGAACACTCGAAAAATACATCATCCTCAAGCTCCACCCTTTGAATAGGCTCTTGATCATTATTAAGATCAATGTTTGAGTAATTCATTACAAGTGTCGACATATTCCCTCTTCGTCTTCATCTTGATCCCAAAAGACTCCCTGGAGATGTCACCATGAGTTGTTTCAAGCAATATATCATAATGACGTCACTATGATAGTCAACATAAGATTGGTCCTCGCTGAATTTAGTGTTGCTAATCTCTAACTCATGATCATTATTACGATCAAGAGTTGAGTTAACTACACAATTATCCACGAAAGTGCCCAAGGACCTTTTTCAACAATAGCTCATTTATTGAAACAAACCATATTTACGTAAGAATTATCCATATCTTCCTTTTATTGATCAATGCCTCTTCGCAAGATAGTCATACCTTTCACGGTTCTTGGAGTTGCTCGTTTGTAGTCTCTTTTGCTTTTGAAATTCTCTCTTTGTAAAAGGTGGAAACTTTGTCTATAAAGTTAGAGACTTTTTGTTCACGAACATACGAATCCTCCCATCCTTGTGGTTGTTCACACACATACCCGCCATAAGGTTGTCGAGGAAAATCCATAAGGTTCCATGGAATATTGGTCATAACCAATGAATTGGTTTTGATTATACCCATGGAATTGGTAGTTATCATATTGTTTGAGGTTGTTGGAAACCGTATCCATCCATGTAGTATGGAAACAAGCACCCGAAATAAAATTCTCAAACCAAGGTTAAAACCCGTAAAATAAGAAAAGTAAACAAACCTAAAAAACAAAATAAGAAACCAAAAACAATTAACAACTGCCTCCCAAGAACGGCTACTAAAATTTGACCTAGTCGCCGACACAAATATAATTACACTTTCTTACTACTCAAAATATATAATGAAGCAAGGGCAAGAAGGATCGATCCCACAGAGAGGTCTAGGTTGTCAAATTGTTGTTTGCCCCTATAAATAACACCGTAGTTTTGTGATTTTTATATAATAAACTAAATAAAAGCAAATAAAGAAATAAGCAAACAAATCAAATCAAGGATGAGAAAGTATTGGTCATGGATTTCGCCTTCAATCACAAACATGGTTTCTACACAATAACTAGAATTGATATTTTAATCTCAACTTTATCAAAGGCCCTAGAATACCTTGATCGCAAGAATATCCCGCTAATCTTCCTCATGTCATCAACAAATAACCTAATTTATTGAACGTAAGAATTACCTAGAGTTTATTAAGGGTACCTTTTTTTTATACATGTGTCATGTTCCACGATAGAACTCTTAGTATTAACTGACATCACCTCTGTATACACCTAACCCTAATTCTCCCACACTGCCAATGGCAAACCATGCCAGCCACACCACCGTGCCAAGGCATGCCAGCCGCACCACCGTGCCAATGGCAAACCATGCCATCCACGTCTCTACGCCAAGGCATTCCAACTATACCAGCCGCACCACCGTGCCAATGGCAAACCATGCCAGCCACGTCTCTGCGCCAAGGCATGCCAACCATTCCAGCCGCACCACCGTGCCAATGGAAAACCATGCCAGCCACGTCTCTGCGCCAAGGCATGCCAACCATGCCGCCCAGCACCACCGTGCCAATGGCAAACCATGCGACCACGTCTCTCGCGCCAAGGCATGCCAACCATGCAAGGCATGCCCGCACCACCGTGCCAATGGAAAACCATGCCAGCCACGTCTCTACGCCAAGGCATGCCAACCATGCCAGCCGCACCACCATGCCAATGGCAAGCCATGCCAGCCACGTCTCTGCGCCAAGGCATGCCAACCATGCCTACCGTGCCAATGGCAAACCATGCCAGCTACTTCTCCATGCCAAAACGAAGGGTTGCAATAATCAACGGCTACCCTTCTCTTCAAGATACAGATCTCGACCATCCAAGTTCGCCACCTAATGCACGACAACTTGCGGCCCAAGGCCAAACACCACGATTTGCACCAAACTCTAGTTTTGGCTGCGCCTATACCATGCCAGGCTCTCCTTCACGTCATTGGCTGCCAAAACGAAGGGTTACAACGATCAACGGCCATCCTTCCATCTAAGATGCATATCTTAGCCGTCCAAAGTCACCAGCTGACGAATGGCAACCTGCGGCCCAAAGCCAAAACACACGGTTTGCACCTAAACCCTAATTTGGCCGCGCCTACTCTTTGACAAGGCCATGACTCAACGTTGGATACTACAAACGAAGGGTTGCAATAATCAACGGCTACCCTTCTCTTTGAGATGCAGATCTCGACCACACAAGTTCGCCACCTGACGCATGGCAACTTTCGTCCCAAAGCCAAAACACACGGTTTGCACCTAAACCCTAATTTGGCCGCGCCTACTCTTTGACAAGGCCGTGACTCAACGCTGGATGCTAAAACGAAGGGTTGCAACAATCAACGGATACCCTCTCTTTGAGATGCAGATCTCGACCACACAAGTTCGCCACCTGACGCATGGAAACTTGCGTCCCGAAGCCAAAACACACGGTTTGCACCTAAACCCTAATTTGGCCGTGCCTACTCTTTGACAAGGCTGGCTGCTACAAACGATGGGTTGCAATAATCAACGGCTACCCTTCTCTTTGAGATGCAGATCTCGACCACACAAGTTCGCCGCCTGACGCATGGCAACTTTCGGCCCAAAGCCAAAACACACGATTTGCACCTAAACCCTAATTTGGCCGCGCCTACTCTTTGACAAGGCCGTGACTCAACGCTGGCTGCTAAAACGAAGGGTTGCAACAATCAACGGATACCCTTCTCTTTGATATGCAGATCTCGACCACACAAGTTCGCCACCTGACGCATGGAAACTTGCGGCCCGAAGCCAAAACACACGGTTTGCACCTAAACCCTAATTTGGCCGCGCCTACTCTATGACAAAGCCATGCTCAACGCTGGCTGCTAAAACGAAGGGTTGCAATAATCAACGGCTACCCTTCTCTTTGAGATGCAGATCTCAACCACACAAGTTCGCCACCTGACGCATGGCAACTTGCGGCCCAAAGCCAAAACACACGATTTGCACCTAAACCCTAATTTGGCCGCGCCCACTATATGGCAAAGCCATGCTCAACGTTGGCTGCTAAAATGGAGGGTTGCAATAATCAATGGCTATCCTTCCCTCTGAGATGCGGATCTCGACCTATCAAGTTCGCCACCTAACTTACGGCCCAAAGCCAAAACATCACGGTTTGCATCTAAACCCCAAATTTGGCCGCGCCTATTCTTTGGCAAAGCCATGTCGACTCTACCATGGCCACTGGCATGCCACCATGCCACACGTAACACCTTGCTACACATTTTCCCATGAAAACACTCGAGACATCTAACACATGTCACAAACTTGGGGATGCTCATAAAGGGTATTGGTTTGGCGGTTTACAACGTGCGGCGTACACTACGCCGGTTACATGAAAGTGTCATAAGAATGAGTCGGTTAGTAAATACAAGGAATAATGGTGAAACGCTCCTTTCATTATGGAACATCAATTCCAGGCGTTACCCATTTATCACCTCCTTCCACTTTACTCAGCCGTTTCCATTTTCTACGAGACCAGAGTACGTTATGTTACGACTTGTATAAATAGGTCTTATCTATTTCCACCAAACAACAAGTTTTGGTCAGGGAGCATACAACACTCAGAAATCACTTGCTAGCTTTCCCATCTGTTATCTTTCACCTTCTGATACAAGTCAAACAACTACTCTTCCAGAATCAACTATTCTGGTCTCAACACTTTCTTCGCTTCCTTCCCTAAAACCAACCCTTCTCCTTCACTTTGTGACCGAAGCAAGTCTGGAACGGCCATTTCTTAGTTTAGGCCGGATTTGTACAGATTGATCTTTCAAATCTAAAGTACTCCCTTGCAGTACATTGTTTAGGGTTTAAACTCAGTTGCTCACCCACTCACGCGAAATTACCGAAATCAGCAGAAACCGTTTTCACCCTCAAACAACGACTTAAAAGTAACATAGATAAAAATAGAAACAAGTCAAGTCTTGTATTACTAACCTCAAGTAGAAGGATGATGTGTTCGTTGATATCGATACATCTTCAGATTCTTCTGGTATTCAGACTAATACTTGTATGTCTCGACATTTCTAGACTTCGTAGTCTAACCTAACGAAGTTGACTCTAGTAATCTAATCAAGCGACTTTGAGTTTTGAAACTAAAATATGACAACCAACCTTGACATACCAACGCTTGGTGGGTTCAACCGAGCAATGCTCTAACACTTACATGACTCAATAAGAACGCCTTTCATTTTGGGGTGTAAAAACTTGGGATTGGTTTCGTTCTCTAATTAGAAATTCAAAATAAAATACACTAAATTGTTTTATATTTTAGTTGCGGATACTAAGTTGAATTCAAAATTAAATACGCCTAAAATGTTTCATATTTTAATCGTAAATATTAAGTTTACATATTTCTAACAATGTATGACTCAAGTATCCTCTAGAAGATTGACGTCACAATAAAATACATATCCAAAAATCTCTTACATATATTAGTGTTTTGGGCTATTTTGCGTATCCTCCTCCCAAGATCGCTAATTAGCGTTTCCTCCCCAAAAGATTAAAATTAGTATTTCCTCGTATCGTCAAATATTCCGTCCTTTACTCGGTTAGCTGAGTCAGCGCATGTGCATACGTGGCAGAAAAAACTTTCATTTTGGCAAACTACCTGAAATGCCCTCATCTTCTTAAATTGAAAGTGAGAAAATAACCTTCATCCACCGATTCTCCTCTTACTTCCTCACCACCTCCAAATTAAAAGAGAAGTTAAGTTGGCAGCAAATCTCTGAAAACCCCATCACCAATCGAATATGACCCAAACAAAATTCAAATGTGGCCCAATCAATTGATTTGGTGAACTTTGGTATTAATCAATAATCCGTAAGAAATTGGGAACTTTGAAATCAAATGTGAGATTGACGATTTTGGAATTTTGTTTTCAGGGTTTTGTTTCATAGTTTTAATTATAGATTTTATTGTTGTTATCTTTCACCGTGACGTTCTGTAATCTTATCACAGTTTCTAGTTACATAAACAATTGCTTAATGGATGCACCGTAACGTTTTATCAAATTCTTTTGAAGTCCTTTTTTTTCTCTCTGTTAGCATTTTTCTCTCAGGGGTGATGATGATGAGCTATTATTGGGTTATAGATGAATTTGGTAGGCACGTTATGAGATCGACGTCGGTAGATGTGCGTCGCAATTATGAAGGGAACTGATAAAATGCTTGTTTGATATGATGCTCCGGATCTAATGTCAACAAATTTGAAGATTTTATTTTAGTTTTTCATAAAAATGGTCAGATCCGTGATTTACTGCTCCCAAGATCCACCAGAGGAGGACCAACTTAAGAAAGAAGATGAACCAATAGGCGACACGTATCATTAATTTAATCAATCTGAGGGTCCTCAACATATATCATATCTAGTATGTTTAAGTCGAGGGTATTTTAGGATGATCACGAAACACGTGGACAATTTATGCCACGCGTGTACATATGCTGACTCAGCTAACCGAGTAGTGGACGAGAGGAAACACTAATTTTAATCTTTTTGGGGAGAAAACGCTAATTAGCGATCTTGAGAGGGGAGGAAACACAAAATACCCCTAGTGTTTTCATACATGTGATGCCAACTCCTAAACAACATCTAGACAAATTCAACGTTTTCATGATTGTCATCAGAGGACTATGAAGATCTTGTCCAAATTAGCTGACTTTTCCAATAACCTATAGAAGGCATAAAAATATCATCTAAATTTATATATAGACGAAAGTGTGTACCTTTAAACAAAAAAATAAATAAGACTTAAGGGTGCACACAGTACGGTTCGGCTCGGTTCTTGCCGAGACCGAGTACCTGTACCTCCCTAGCTTCGGTTCCAAAATTTTGGACCGGTACCTGTACCTTGTACCTCGGTTCCGGTACTATTCGGCACACGTACGCTACCATGTACGTGATCACCGACCAATCGGTACTTTCGGAAATTCCGCATGATTTTCCGTCGATTTTCCAGACAAATTAAGTACATGTTTTACCTGTTTTTTAATATATTAAGCAATATCTCAATCAAATAACAAAGTAACAACTAACAAGTAGAAATAATACTAGCAAACCAAAGTCTAAACAACCAAAGTCTTGAAAATCTGAAAAAAATAACAACTAACAAGTAGCAGTAGCACACAAACACACACACTGACCAACACAAACAATACTATAATAGTCTTAATTCTTAAGTTTTACTGTCTTAACAACTAATAGCAAGTTAGTTGAAGTTGAATTTGTAGCATTGGTGGTGAAGTGGTTGTGGAGATCTATTCCATGGCTGCACTGGTGGTGGCATTATTGCTGATAGGACCCATTAACTCTGCAAAAAAAAGTAACAGCAAGTTAGGATTAGGAATGTGCTTACAAATTGTTCATAAAGACATAAATAAACATCAAAGTTCAAAGTAAATAATAGAGCTGCAGTACCACTAAGCCTAAGTTCTAAGCATTATGTGAGCTCTGTTAGGATTAGGAATGTGGGTGCATCTCTTTAAGTGCTTCCACAATGCTGTTGTTCCATTTTTGCAGTTGTGAGCCCTAAATGTCCTTCCACAATAATTGCAAGTGGCTTCTGCAACATTTCTCCTAGTGAAATGGTGCCATATTATGTTCCGAACCCTAGCTGGACTTGATGCATCCATGATTGATCACTTACGAACAATATATACACAATTCAAACATGATTTCAATTCAGAAACAACAACAACAACAACTCCAAACTTCAACAATATATACACAAACACTTTGCAGATTCAGGAATCATGATGCTATTTTCACTTTGCATATAAACTACACGGTGCCAAACTACACACATGAGTGACATGACACATGTTCCTCAACCAAACCTAAGCTTTTTTGTATTGTACAACTAAACAAAGTCATATACAGTTCCTCAACCAAACCTAAATCAAACCAAAGAAAGTTCACTAAATTTATTTCAAGAAACTACGAAACTCAGATGAATCCAATTACAGTATGCTTGCAATCACTATTAAATACAGGTACACACATTAAAAGAAGAAACTCAACAGTCAACATCATCTTTTAAGTTCCAAAAGGTGCAAACTGCAATATTTCCAATAACTGAATTAGCATCTCCAATCAATCTCTAGCATCTCAAATCACTGAATTAGAAACCCCAAAATCAAACAAACAGAAATACCCTGGAAACATAAGAAGATTTCACAGGATTGCAAGTAAGATTTTAATGAACTTACCTTTGGTTAACAATTTATGAGTTGGATGGTTCCTTGAATCCTTTCCCTTCGTCTTCTCCTTGGCGTGATAACTTACCCCGTGAAACCCTAAATTAAGTTAATCCAGTTCCAACCAATTGGTCATCGAAAATCAAAATAAAGCTCAAATTAAAAAAAATCAAGGAACCCAGTAGTCCAAATCAAACGATTTAAACACAATAACGAATAGAAATTGATTAAAATTGGAGAAGAAAAAAAGCAAAAAAACTTACAGAATAAACACAATCACTGATTTTTTTCTCCTTCTTCTTTTGGATCGAGAGGTGGTATAACTTGTAAGTGTAACTGGAAACTGGTGGTGTGAGCAACTGGTTGAAGTATGGAGAGAGAAGAAAACTCTTCCCTGTAACTCTAATGGAGTTCTTCTCCTTCTCAGAGAGAGAAGACGGAAAAAAAATAAAAAAAAAATGAGAAACCCTAGCCTTATTGTTCTATATATACCACCCCTAAATCTAATGGCTATTATTAGTTTACTACCCCTAAATCTAATGGCTATAATTCTTCGCTACATTTGGTCCGGGACGGTACGAGACTAGGATAAGACCGTGTACATGTACCTCCTTAGCCCCGGTTCCTATTTTTTGGACCGGTACCTGTACCCCCTTCCTCGGTTCGGTACAAAAATAGGTACGGTTCCACCGGTTCCGGTCCGGTCCGGGTTTTCGGCTCGGTTCCTGTGCACCCTTAATAAAACTCGTAGATTTTTATCATGAACGAAGTTTTTCCCGAGGCTAGAAGTCTTAGTAGCAAAGTCAATTCGAAATCATAATATATATACATATATATATATATATATAAGAAAAGTCTTACTAGAAAAGTCGATTCGAAATCATAATATATATTAGTGTTGTGATACATGTTGTATCACATATATCATAAAATAAATCTTTCTTGTTGTTAAATACTGTATAATAACTTCAAGATGATATCTATTGTCACAAAGCGTCGTATTTGTTACAAAACCTCAAATGCTTACTTATGTAAAAAAAAAATCCTAAAAAAACAAATTGATGCTAAAAACATTAGTTTTATGTAGTTCTTTGTAATTAATACCTTTTTCTTATGAAACAATAGTTTTTTTTTTTTTTTTTTTTTTGATGACCCTCTTTTTTTGTGTTTCCCCTAAGGCCTTTAAAATTTTAACGTGCCACTGGCGTTCATGTCATTGGCCGTGATAGCCTTCACGGTGGTGTACATTGTGCTCCGATATTTGGACTACGTGCTTGCAGCTGTCATTGTAGCGGTAAAAACCATTTTGTATTAATTTCAAGTGATTTAATATGAGAGTCGCATTGTGTTTATTGTATAAACGTTGAATTCATTTTGAATTGATTTTTTGTTGTTGCAGATTATAGCATACATATCTCCAGTTATATATGTGGCTTATCTATGGCACTACATAGAAACTCATTGAAAACTTTGTGTGGAACCTTGCGGGGTATCTTGATTCTCATTCTTGAGATAACAACCATTAAGTTTGTTGTCCGTATCAGTTGTTATTTTCTTTAGGCGGCTTTTATGTTTGGCGACAACTACAAGAAGGTATTTGAAGTTATCATTTTCTTGTTTGTGACGCATCCTTTTGATGTCTGTGTGAAATTAAAGGTATTCATGTACCTAAAAAGTTGTTATTTTGGATGCGTGTATGGTTTTCAGGTTATATATTATATTAGTGTATCTATTGAGTCAATTTCTTACTGATAACACACATATTTCAGATGGTTGTGGAAGAGATGAACATTCTTATTATCGTGTTTCTAATTAAGATATGACAGCCGGAAAATTATATACCCAAACAGTATTCTCTCCAGCAAGTTGATCAAAAATATATATCAAAGTCCAAATATACTAGAATATGAGATCAATCGACTTATGTATCTATGTCTCAACTCTAGTGGAAAAAATATCTATCATGAAACATAGATTAATATATTGTATATTTTATAGTTGTACTTTCATATGCTTTTGTGTATTTTCTTTTTTGTTACTTGAAGATTATCAATATGTCTTTGGAGCTCGAAAAGATTCACACTCTAAGATATCATTTTTTTTTTTGAAAATATATTTGATTAACTATATATTGATGTATTTTGCATCTCACGGGTATATTGAAACAAAGAAAATATTGATTCACCGATAATTGTAATAAGAGATGTGGATAATTTGAACATCGGGATGGTTGTCACACTGAATCAACCACCGAGACATAGGTGAGAGATGTCGGATATTCCCAAACTGGTTTAGAAAATAATTATAAAAAGAGAGAAAAGAAAAGAATGGGATTTTTTGTTTTTATTTTGGTTAAAACAACAAAGTCATTGATAGAGGCATATTAAAGTTCTATTTACTTCCGGAAAAACTATTACTTTGACTATTATTTTACATATCTGTGACATTTATAAGGTAAGCTTTTACATGTGAGCCTGATAAGTTTGTGTTGTCAAATGGCATGTTCGTTAAATGTGGATAGTCTTGTAGTGGGATGGTTAAACATAATTTAACTAAATATATTTTATTACTGGCCATGTTAACTTAACACAATTCTGGATGCCTTGTCATGTTTTTTGTATGTTGATGAGATATTTGGTTATGTCATATCTTATTTTAAAAAAACTAAAATCTATGTGAAGTATACCTTGTGGTAGGCTGGTAGGTTTAAAATCTTCAATTAAATATGCCTTGTTGATGAATTTCTCCAAAAGCTTCGGTTGATCTTCGCCTTCAAACGGTAGAACAGAGTGATATCTGGTACTCAATTACACGCTTCTATCCTAATCCGAGACTAGACTAAATGTAGACTAGAAATCAAGAATAGTTTTGATCAACTAAATTTGATCACAAGCTTGAGATAGAAACACTTGTGAGTTCGACCGAGCAATGCTTTAATAATATTTGCCCCCTTATTTCTCTCTTTTGGCACATAACTACATTACCAAGAAGTTTCAATTCTAAATATATATTTAATTTCAAAGATTAAATTATGTAGTCTCCAGAGAATGTTAAGACTGTCTTTATTCACTGCATCCACCGCCATTTTTAAGTCTAGTTCGAAGTGCACAGCCTCAACTCCTAATTCCTTTGCCCATTGAACCGCTTCCCATAGTCCCTTGCATTCTGACTGCTCTGCACTATTCACCTCTGCTAAATAGATTCATTTTGAGCTCCAGTGCATCCCTAAAAAATCACGAATCGTTAGTCTAATGCCACCTGTTTTGGAAATACTATGAAAACTACCATCGTAATTTATAGTAAATACACCCATATGAGGTGGTAACCAATGTATGTTTTCCCTGTTAACTCCAGAAATTGTTGAGTTACAAAGCTTTGGTATAGACTCATGCTCTGCAATGTGTTTTCGGCAGCTGGCTATGATGTTCTCCGAAGAAGAAACTATACCTTGAAAGACCTTCTCACATGTAGCTGACCATATGGTCCAAGTAATAATGTCAATTTTGTTCAAACCAGCCTCTTGAAGTTGCTTTGCATGCAGCTTATCGAAACAGTCACATACCCAGTATTTTAAGGATAGATTATTATGAAATTGTAGACATAATATTGAAAACCATACAATTCTGAATCGATCACTCCATAATGATGTGAGATGGAGTTTATTGAACCTGAGAGCAAAAAGGGCAGTTGGCATCCAAATTTCATGTAACATTCACGAGCTTGTCCCTAGTGTGCATAATGTTCTTAATACATTTCCACATGAAATGATCAATCATAGTGAGTGTAGTAAGCTTCCATAATCTCTTAAAGATCTAACACATTCAGTCAGTCACTGTATTGTTTTGAATGCTCTCTTCAAACTTCCTCAAGGCTGACTTTACGGAGAATTTTCTATTCTTCTCTAAGGTCCAAATGAGCTTGCCTTCATAACTTTGATGCACTGGAATGTTGAGGATGTGTCTTGCAGTTTCATGTTCGAAGAGATTAAAAATGAGACTGATATTCCATGCTGCAGAATTATCTATGAAGAACTGGTGCACATGTATGAACTTTAGATGATCATTGATGCCTTGATTTAGAAAAGGAGGTGTCTCCAGTTCAGGAATCCACATATGCTTCCATATTAAGATACTTTTAGTGTTTCCTACATTCCAACAACTATATGTTTGAATAAAATTCAGCTCAGAAGAGATGTTTCTCCACGTCCAGGTAGTATTACTTTTGTTGCTGAGATTGAAGACATGACCATCCGGGAAGTATTTTTCTTGTGGAGATTCAGCACAAATAAATTCGTTGTCAGAGCACTCAAGAAGATTTAGCTAGTAAGGCCCTGATGAGTGCCAAATAGTGCATATTTCTACACCTTTTTATTGGCATTTAACTCATCTTTTGTGCTTTAACTCTCTATTTTATCCCAAATTTGGAGTTTTCATTGTTTTCAAGAATAAATACTTATACTAATTAATTTTGTGTTTTTAGGTACTAAATAAAGCTTGGATGAAATAAGAAGCCAATAGAGCAGAGGAATGATGACTAGCAACTATGGAAGAGAGACAACAAAGCTCCTGCTAGAAGGCAATGAAGAACGTAAAGGAAACATCATTGCGCAAAGGATGTATGCAATTCGCTTGCGCAATTTTGGAAAGCCGCTTGCAAGAGATAAACCAAGCAATGGGCTGACAAGATGAATTGGGC
The DNA here is from genome assembly GCA_023531295.1 of Papaver armeniacum. Classification (NCBI taxonomy): domain Eukaryota; kingdom Viridiplantae; phylum Streptophyta; class Magnoliopsida; order Ranunculales; family Papaveraceae; genus Papaver; species Papaver armeniacum. The sequence goes on from JAJJWW010000013.1 coordinate 129,383, forward strand.
TTTGAAGAAGTGATAAAACCCTAACCCAAATCCATACCCAGGATCCAAACCCGTTTCCTTACCTGAACCGTCAGAGTTGATACAACTGCTTATCATCCAACAACACTTCCACTCGGTGCGTCAACATTCGATGCAACTGCTCAACACTCTAACCTACCAATTCTCTTCCCATAGTCGAGCAGAAACACCAAATTCACTTTACTTCTCTTCTCTCTTTCACAGAAGTACCATCTTCATTCCCCTCAATAACTTCATCTCCCCGACCATCTCTTCTCACAACCACCATCATTAATGTCACGATTAAACCTCTAATCGCTACCTCTCTCAATCTTATCTCTTTTCTTATCAAAAACAGTAACCCTAGAAGATAAGATTGATAGAGATAGGTTAGGGTTATCATCTACAGTGGAGGAAACATCAAATTAATGAAGTTCAGAGACGAATTGAAGAAGAAAAACGCGTTTTGGTGAGTGGGTCTTCATTTAATTTCTGAATTGAAGGTGAATGGAGTGAATTTGTGTATAAATAGAGAAGGCAGTGTGACGTAAAACTCATGTCCGGATTAGCCGGTGCACCAAGTAGTAGTTTATGTTTGTTTTCAGTATTATCATCATGTTCTAAATTCATAACTAGGCTTTAGATGAAACCCTGACTCTTTGTTATGTTATTCATAATGTTTATGTTACCCTTGAATGTTTAAATTGTTTTAAGATAGAATTGAATCCTAGTACGTCAAGATTTTGCTTTCACAGTGTATGCCATGTATCCATTGTAGTTAGAATCCCACTGTGTTGGTCATGATGCAACTCAAGCTTAACCAGACTGTTATTGATCCTTAGACTAATTGTGCCATGAGAAGACAGTTAGTGCTTTGGAAATATACCTTAGTTGTGATTGAACTATCCATTGGTGAAACACCTTAGGTAAGTGGTAGACTTGACACTTCTCCCTTATCTGTTACAAGGACAAGAGTAATATAATTAGTTGAATACATAAATTGAGTAAGTGGTGGATTTGACAATCCTAGTATCCTCTTTATCATTGATTTGCATTCTGTTTTACTATCTCGATCATTACCATCACCTAGACGTATCGAAAAACAACCCCCCTTTTTGGTTACTCTTGTTTCGAATCAGTTTTAGTAAGACCGTAGCTTCAACTTACACCCACCTTGTCCCTGAGGATCGACCTGTATTTGCACCTTACACAATAAGGCACTGTGCACTTGCAGTCATTGTAGGTATCTTTCTAGTCCTAACAGGCCCTATTAAAAATGTGAAGATCTCTGAAACCCATTCCCCCCTCTTCTTTTGGCTTGTTCGTGTTCTTCTAAGAGATGAAATGTTTTTCTTTGTTGTTTCTTTTGCCTCTCCAAAATGCTTGCTGAGTCGAATTATCTTAGAAATTATGGAATTTGTGAGTTTAAAACTGGTCATATGATGCACTGGTATGGCATTCGCAACACTCATTATCATGACTAAACGAGATGCTTCTAACATATTTATACACCTCAATTTAGTGAGTTTGGTGACCATCTTGTCAATTAGGGATGAGAATAGAATCTTCTTGTTCCTTCTAACAAATAAATGAAGACCCAAGTATTTTCCCTCATTTATGTCAAGTTATCGTACTTGCAATATGCCGCTTATATCTTAACAGTATGAAGGACTCATGTTTTTGCTAAAATAAACAGTTGATTTCTGAAAATTTATTAGCTGACCTGAGCATGCACTAAAATTCTCGATAAGTTCAAAAAGTTTATTTGTTTGTGCAAGGTTTGCTTTATAGAAAAGTAAAAAGTTATCCGTAAATAACAAGTGCTTTATTTTAGGAGCAGATTTTGAGATCTTCATACTTGTCAGCTGTTTTGTTGACTCACAGTGATTAATAAGCCTTGAGAAAGCCTCAATTTCCAGAATAAATAGGTAAGGGGATACTGGATCCCCTTGCCGTATTCCCCTTGTAGGTCTGAAAGCTTGTGTTAGTGTGCCATTGAGAATGATTTCAATTTGTGTGGTGCTGATACATAGTGAGATAAGCTGGCATAATTTATCATCAAACCCGAATTTCTTTAGAACGTCTAATAAGAATACCCATTCTAGTATGTCGAACGCCTTCGACATGTCCATCTTGAGAGCGAGGTGACCAGTTATACCACCTTTTCTTTTCATAGCTTGCCCCAATTTTTGAACCAGACATATGTTTTCCGAGATTAATCATCCCGATACATACTCTGACTGTGTTGGTGATATTATATTTACCATGTATTTTTTGAGTCTTAATGCAATGACCTTTAAGATTATCTTGTAAACTGTATTGCAAAGTGCAATGGGCCGATAATCTCCAGGTTTGTGAGTTGAAATTGATTTGGGAATAAGAGTAACTCTTGTGTTATTGAGTTGTTTGAGAAGGAAGCTTGAGAAGTAAGCTGGATGGAAGAATGACCTAACTATCTTGCATACACTATATTTCAACACCTTCCATTGAGTCTAGTAGAATCCCGGTGGGAAGCCGTCTAGACCTGAAGAATTCCATGGATCCATGGTCACTAGGGCTTGATATATTTCCTTGTCTGAAGGAGCAGCTGTGAGTTCAACATTTTTCTCTGCAGAGATGCAACTCGGGATATGTTCTAGGAAGCAAAAATTATCCATGGGACTAGCTGAAGTACTGATTTTCTTGAAGTGGCCAACTAAGAGGTTCTCAATAGAGTTTCTTTCTTTGAACCATGATCCATCCGGATCTTTGAATGAATCAATTCTGTTTCGAGCTCTTCTTGCATTTACTCGTGGAAGTATTTGGAGTTTTTTTCCATGTCGTCGTAGAAATGATCTCTTGATTTTCATCTGTTGGACCTTGCCTGAATTTCGTTGAGTGAATCAATATCTATTTCAACTTTCAAAATATCAGATGTGTTTCTTCCTTGAAAATTTGTAGCTTGCAGACTTGATAGTTTCTGTTGCAAAGTAGTTAACCTAGACTGGATCTGATCATAAGTACGTTTACTCCATATTGAAAGTAGATGTCTAGTACATGGATAACTTATTTGTGAGAATGAAAGCTAAAGAACCATAAACATTGGTATCCCAAGTATTAACAATTTCTTCTACACAAGCAAGACAGTGCTTAAACAATTTCCAGTTTTTTCTCTTAGGAGAATGGATATTATATAAGTCTAGCATAATATGTGTGCAGTCTGACCCTTTTTGATGGAGATGAGTTAAGGTGGAATCATGGAATGTATCCAACCAGTTGTTGTTAACTAAATCTCAGTCTAGTCTGGACTTAAGTCTACCAGTTCCATGGTTGTTAGTGGTCCATGTAAATGGATTTCCGATGAAATCTGGGTCTAAGAGTTCAGTTTCCGCAATCGAGTTAGTAATAGCAGAGTTGGTATTAACTGCTAGATTATTTTAACCTCTTTTGAGCTTTTAAAGTGAGATTCAGATCTCCTATGGCCACCCAAGGTATGTGAACACTTTGACTCAGACTTTCGATGTAAGTCAATTGTGCTTCCCGCTCGTTCCTATAGGAGGTGCCAAACATGCAACAGGGGAACCATTCTCCCCTTTCCGGATCATTTCCAACTAAAGCATGAACCATTTTATCGCAACTATTAACTATTTCAAGATCGAATTCATCCTTCCATAAAAACACAATTTCACCAGCACGTCCTAATGACAGTGCATATATAGACTTAGGAAATTAAAGCGGCTTAATGAAGTTGCGGATTCTGTCATCATTTATTTTTGTCTCCGATATAAAAATAATATTAGGGTTATGAAGTTTTCTTAGGTAAAAAAGATGATCTCTAGTTTCATGGCCTGCAAATCCTTGGCAATTCAAGCAAATAATTTTCATGATTCCTATGGGCTTTTTACTAACACAAAAAATAATATGATAAACTGAAAATGTAGGAGTAAATATGAAGAACTGTAAAGAAAAACAAAATTAATAGTCACAAGAGGAAAATTATTTTACCACATATGCAGGGCCGTTTTGTCCAGCATGGGAATACTCGTCTGCAGGTATGTTTTCATCCTCAACCATATTATACTCCATGCCATCAATATCTAAGTGACGATTGTTTGTTTCAGTATTATTCTCCATGATGTTATGGTGGATATCACGCGGAACCAAGGTAGGTGTTGTTGAACTATTTTTGTCCATATTCTGTTCCCCTTCATCATTTCTTGACCTCTTACTATCTCTATTTTCGTATATCTGTTGCATGTCTTCTTGAGTTAGTCTTTGGCCTGCTTCACATATCATCTAAATCATCTGATATTTCAACACCGTATTTTCTTGCTAGTTCATGAAAGTATTCAATATATTCCTCATTCTTCATTCTCCATATCTTCATATCATCAGCTACAATTTTGCGAGTTCTCATTATCATGGTCAATAGTAAGACAATCCCGACAAAGAGAGTGAGGTTGTTTATCCCAATGATAGCAGACCCATTCTACTCCTCTGCTGCATTGTTCCTCTAGTTTCCCCTATGTAAGGGTTTTTTCAAATCAATTTCCACTCTAGCAATTATCATACTTCCATATCTTAGCCTGCAGTTTTCTGGATCTGTTGATATCTTGTTTCATGGTTCTTCAAGAGCTTCGCCTACTATCACTTCTGAATGATGTTCTAGTAATAGATTCTTGAATTAGATAGTCAAGTCTTGTTTATCAAACTTCCAGTATTTGATAAGTATAGAAGCCTTATATTTCTTCAGATTAAGATGACATTTGTTCACATTCCATGGTCCCTTCTTGAGAACTTCTTCAACATCAGTTTTTGTATTCAGCTTGAAAATTAAAATGTTTTTGTCAACTGCTCGTACTTCTTTGTTCTTATACTTTTCCACAGCAAGTTGATCTCTTTTTTGACATCTTAAGTTGATATAGGGTTGACAGAAAATATCTTTCCTATTAAACTAGTACTCTATTCTGCATAAGCATCCGAGATTGCATGGGCAGAGCCAACTCTTCTCCTCATTTGTCTTGCACAAATATCACAGGTATTTTCATTCTTCATTTGGTTGGTAATGGACGAGAGATATGATTGTTTGATGAAGAAGATATTGAGTTAGGGTTTCCAAAGAATTTCTTTGCAGTATGGATGGTAGTATGATGAGTCCTTGGAGTAAGATATTTATAATGAAGGTTATCAAGGAAATATAACCATAATTAGTTATTATACGAATATTTTCTCCATTAATGTTTGTTGTGAAGATATTGAACATATTCCTAAGAGAATATGCAGTTATTGACACAAAATGAATCAGCCGAACTAATTCCGGCTAGTACGGATTGCACCTGAAATCACAGAGTGATGAAGTGAAAAGTTTTGAAAATTTGAAATTCAAACTTATGAACAAGAATTGAATCGGTATCACTTGGTTGGCTTGGTTATCAATAAATTCATCATTGAAATCATATACATGATATAGAGAATAATACTGGAACATACTTGTATGTGCCATCATGATTTTAATAGGTTGCAATACTGCTGCTGGGGAGATTGACAACATTGTCCATGGTTGTAACAACAATGTTATTAGGATAAAACTTGTAACAAAGGTCATATACTGAATCTCTGACATGTTACTGAACAAAGAGGCCCTGCAAAAAAGAAAGATTTAAGTTGTCATGATGTGTTATTCAATACATACTAGATCTTTGAGACAAAATCAGAACCAATAAAGAAGTAGAGACTTGAATCAGATCTAGGTTAATAAATTTGAAATTGGGTACATAAGTTTAAAATTTAGATAAATACTTGACATCAAATGCAGAAAAAATACAGATTTGATTAAAAAAATAGAGATTAAACAAGTTAAATCAAGTTACAAAAATCATTAGGAGATCAAGAGGAAGGAAACTAAGAGTTTTTATGTCACTGAGTCGAATCAATTATTCTCCCGATTCGCCCTTGAACTTAAATAAACCTATATTGGCATGGGCAATTTGGTAAGAGATCGAGAGGAAAGCATTAGGAGATTAAGAGGAAGGAAACTAAGAGTCTTATGTCACAGAGTCGATTCAATTATTCGCCCGATTCGCCCTTGAACTTAAATAAACCTATATTGGCATTGGCAATTTGGCAGCAAGGTCAACTGCTCCTTATTATATAGTAATGCTGATGAGAGAACAAGACGGCTAAAATATTCACGAACTATATGACATGTCACCAAAGTGTTCGAATTATTGTTGTTAGTTTGTTTTAAGGTCAGATCCCATTAGTTCGTTGACATGTCATGCTTAGAAAACTAAAATTAATGACTTGTAACATCTTAAATCATGCTTAGATAAATATCCAACAAGACATCATTGCGTTCTACATGTTTAGCTAAACACTTTTTGCCTTTCTATTAGTAACGTGTAAATGTAAAATTTCTATAGATGATACGAAGTAAATATGCAACTCGGTATAAACTACACATGCACCCGCACCGGATCCAATATTTAATAGATTTTCAAGAATGTATCCATGTCCAATCCACCCATGAACTAGTTGGGTATCCACCCGCCAAATTGCGAGTGGATTGGGTCGGATTAGCGAGTTGGACCACCCATGCTCACCCCTAAACTTCTAGATGTGTATGAGAAAACGCTCTGACAAAATTCCTTTTGTTTGGTGAGGAGATCACACTTACTGACCCCTACTCACCTCCCTAATACACATTAGTATGTGAACTGCGTTGGAATGGTGAGACGAGATCTAAAGTAGAGTTTCATGGAAGATGGTTATAGAGATACAAAATGCACTTACTTCCGAGGGTGGATGAAACTAATCAAGGTTGTACCGTTACAAAGTTTGTTTGTCAGGTAACTGGGTCATCTTTGTGCCTGTGCAAATAATGTGCAATTTTCTTATGTTAATTGTCTATGTAACTATGTTCACTCTTTTCTCTCGCGCGTTTGACATTTTTAATCACTATGGAATGAAAGATTCCATAGTGATATTTGTATGCCTGCACCAAAAGCTCTGCCAGCCAGATCTTCTGCACCTATACATACACCAAATAATAGTGGCCTGCCTGACACTTGCAATATATTATGTTGTGATGCTAGCTATGACTCAGACACTAATGAAGCAGGTTCTGGTCTCGTATTAACTGATTTGACAGGGTCATTTGAAGGGTGCAAGCTCATCAAAGGAGTAGCTAGATCAACAGAAGAAGCAAAATACATTGCCATACTAGAAGAAATCAAATGGATGAAAAACAAAGGCATTAGCACATTCTGCATTCGCAGTGATGCAAAGAATGCAATCACTTATCTGAAGAATTATAATCACCAACTGTGTTGGTTAAATTAAACAATTTTAGATGATTGTCAGTTTCTTTTGAACAATCAAATGGTCATTTGAAGGATGCAAGCTCATCAAAGGAGTAGCTAGATCAGCGGAGGAAGCAGCATGCATTGTCATACTATAAGGAATCAAATGGATGGAAAACAAAGGCATTAACACATTCTGCAGTCGCAGTGATGCAAAGAGTGCAATCACTTATCTGAAGAATAATAATCACCAACTATGTTGGTTAAATTAAACTATTTTAGATGATTGTTAGTTTCTTTTGAACAATCAAATGGTCATTTGAAGGATGCAAGCTCATCAAAGGAGTAGCTAGATCAGCGGAGAAAGCATATTGCATTGCCATACTAGAAGGAATCAAATGGATGAAAAACAAAGTCATTAGCACATTCAGGATTCTCAGTGATGCAAAGAGTGCAATCACTTATCTGAAGAATAATAATCACCAACTGTGTTGGTTTAATCAAACTATTTTAGATGATTGTCAGTTTCTTTTGAACAATATTTCTTTCTCAAGAATAAGCTACGTTAATAGAATTTTGATCTCCATAAATGATAAAGCAACAAAACATTGCAGGAGAAATAATGTAATGGGTGAATGGTCCGGTGAAAAACCTGACTTTCTCCTAGATATATGTAATCTCTTTTTTGAAATAAAATCCTTTACCTTAGCACAAAAATAAAATAAAATAATATATATATATATATATATATATATCATTGATCTACACTAGAATTATTACCGCGTGTATTGTCTAGCACACACAAAATTTACAAACAAATAGATGATAGTGATGAAATAATAGCGACATAAAAGAAGAAATCAAGGAGGAATTCAGTGTGGATTGAAGTAAAACACTTATCCAGGCCTTCAGGGAAGTTGATTGATTTAAGATGAAGTATATACATCAATCCTCGCATGTCTTCATGAGTAGCTGCCTGGATCGCACCCGCATTTGCAATCGGATGAGGGCACCCATGCAGTGCAGAGCCATTTGTTGCTGCTTTCTCGCACGCACTCCACGAACCAGAGCCTGCAGCTTCACTAAGCCCCTTAGTGCTCGAAATGCTCGTCTTGCCTGTTTAATTTGACTCGATATGAGAAATTATAAAAAATCTCTAACTGAATGAATCCAAAAGAGGAAATACTATTAGCATACCAGAAGACCTCTGAAGAAGGATTGGATCTTTATAGCTGCAGTACGTTTTTCTTCGCGTAACCGTTTTTGCTTTTCGATACGTTCTTCTTCTTCACGTATCTGTTTTTGCTTTTCTATGCGTTCTTCTTCTATGCGCAACTGCTTTTGCTTTTCGATGCGTTCTTCTTCTTCGCGTAATTGCTTTTGCTTTTTGATACGTTCTTCTTCTTCCCGTAACTGCTTTTGCTTTTCGATACGTTCTTCTTCTTCGCGTAACTGCTTTTGCTTTTCGATAAGTTCTTCTTCTTCGCGCAACTGCTTTTGCTTTTTGATACGTTCTTCTTCTTTGATACGTTCTTCTTCTTTGCGTAATTGCTTTTGCTTTTCGGTACGTTTTTCTTCTTCTTCGCGTAATTGCTTTTGTTTTTCGATACGTTCTTCTTCTTCACGCAATTGTTTTTGCTTTTCTGCCAGCACTTCAGATGATTCAGCATCATCGACAACCTCCACTATCTCACTACCAACACCTACTACCTCTTTGACATCCACAGCTTGTTCACAGCTCTTTTCAAGTTCTTTTTTGACATGATCTTCCAACTCATCTTCTCTGAGGCTTCTACTGTTATTAATGTGAACAACAATGATCGTATTCTGATGACGAGACTTCCTAAACTTCCTTCCTACAGCACCCACCCAATTCCATCGCTTTCGAGTTCGTACACCACCCATCTTCCTTTCTCAATGGTATTCTGAGATAGATGTTCTGTTATCTTTCTAAAGTGTGTACATAATGGTGTTCCAAAGAGGATTACTTCTAATTTAACGCGTAAAATTACTAGTTGTTGGATCCATTATCTAGAAAGGAAGAAAGAAAGAAAAAAAATATTTATTGCTGCCATGTCTTCAGAACCAGAACGTGGTGAGATGTATAATATGCCTATGTTTTCAAGCCGGCCTGTGAGAGTTTGAACCTTTCCACCACTCTCTAGTCTATCAAAAAATACAAGTAAAATAACAACATACTTACAAAGACAATCACATTCACAATAAAACAATGTCTTGCCTAAATATTACACAAATCCAATCACAGAATTCATCAAATTTAATTTACAAAGTTTAAAAGATAACACGAAAATCACCTTATTCGAGAGCTCTAGTGGCAGATAGTCTTGCAAGAGTTTCATTTGACACCACAGGACATAACCAGTCTCTTACTGCTTTTCCTTTCCCTACAAAACTTCCAATATCATTCTTCCTTCCAATTCTCATTGGACTTTTCAATCTAACCATCATTTCTGAAACCAAAGCTTTAATCGGAGATTTTCCTATAACATTACTATGTTTACCTAGCCCGCAAACAACCCTAATCTCTGCCGGAATCACTACTGAATCTCCTCCACTGCGAAACCTTGACTTTAACTCGTCCATCCATTCTAACAAGATCACATAAGCAGTCCCCAAGTGCATTCCATGTAAATCCAATTTCCCTTCTAAAGAATCCCATTTCAAATTCTCAAGTAGTACTGATGAACCATCTATCAATTCTTGAACCAACATCCCTTCAACTTTCTTCACATTGTCGATCAAATCTTCGATTGAAAGAGGCAAAAACTCTGGTTCTTTCAACATTGCCATGATAGTAGGACATGAATTCAGTACAGAATTGTAAGTACGAATTGAAAACGGGACATTCGAGCTCTTCATTTTCTTTATCCATAGAACCATTTCAGATAATTCTCTATTAGCTCCATATGAAGAAAGAACAATGTTTGAGCTGATAGTATCTAAAGTATAACCGGAACTCTCCATTTGATCAAGAACTCTTCTCATTTCATTTAACAATCCTAATCTCCCATATGCAAGAACAACCGACCTGAACTCGAAATCACAAGGCTTAAACCCTTCTAATCTCATCTTCTCCGTCATTTCCTCTGCATCATGAGGTAAATCCAATGTACACAAACCATTAATCATCGATTCATAAGCTTGACGATTCAGAGAAGAAGACCCAGAGAGAAGAAGTTTCTTTAAGCAATTGTAAGAATCAAAAACCCCTTTCTTAGAACCGTGTTTCGAGTAAGAATTAATCAGATTACAATAAAATAGCGCAAGTTCTCGCTCTTGAGAGGCTAATTTCTGAACTGTATCAGAAATGAGATTTTCAGATACATCAAATTGTCCTTGATTCTCAAGTGAAGCAATGACAGTAGAGACTAATTTAGGGTTCCATTCAAACCAAGAAGCTTCAGTAATCCACTCGTACATCTACAATGAAAAATTCAAGAGGATTAGATTATTTTTTAATAAAGATGTGAAAGGAGTGAATGATTTCGTTTGATTACTGGTAGCGCGAGAGAGGAGTGGTGTCGGATATCAGAAGAGAGAAGATGAGAGAGTGTGTTGAGAGCAACGGATTTTGATGATGAGGCGACGAATTTGCGAATGAGGCGATGGGAAATGGTGGAATCTCCACCGGAAGAGTCGATGGAGGAGAGGAGACGCTGGCCTTTCTTGCTGAGTGAACATATAATGGCGGCAGACTGAAGAAGTGCGTTTGAGAAACAGGGAGTCAGATTTTCTCCACTCTTTCACGGGAGTTGCAACTCTTCTTCTTGTTGATAACATAGTACGGGAAGAAGCATTTCTTCTTGTTTAGTTATCCGTTTGAAATGAGGAGAAACAGGGAGATTTTGGGAGATTTTTTTCTCAGCCTCTCTATTTTAAGGGTAGGCCGTAGGTGCACTCTTTCACGGCCAGCATTGCAAGTTGCAACTCTTCTTCTTGTTTCTTTAGCGTCCATGTAGACTCATTTGCCATAGTACGGGATGGTTGGCGGGATCTTAGTATCTCTTAGTGATTTTGTACTCGTCAGTCAGAATGACAGTGCCCAAAACAACCACGCCATGCTTGGTGCACGTCGTGATCCAGTTCCCAGGTATCTTGGGAAGATGGAGATGACCATTGTAAGAACCAAACAGTATAGGTTTTAAGAATGGGGTAACAGATGGAGGTGTAACCCATGTTTGCAAGTGCTTTGCGAAAGCGGGTGCATCTCAGGTTTTGTACATCTTATACATTATTTAGATCGACTATTTGGAAACTGAACTACTGAAGTAAGATTATCATTGTATTTAATCTCTTCCTCCCATTCAAATTATAATTTTTCTTGCACATCATCTTTCCTTATTCTTTGTCAAAAACTTGGTGTTCATTTGAGCAGGTCTTTGCCAATCGTTTACTCAGTGGGAAGTCCATTCGCAGTCCATTCTGAGTATCCACCAGCTACATCAATTACACCGCTGAAACCCTGCAGAAAATTGGCAACAAACATCTCAGTTCTTTTCAATGTTTGTAATTGAGATGTTATAGGAAACACTAACAGCTAAAAATATCAACTTTGGGGACAATGCTGAAGGTTTTATGAATTTTGGTGTTCGAATCTAGAACTTCTGGACATATCAAATAATGTAGAGGTGGTATTCTTAGCTCTAAGGTACACATAGCAGGCAGGCTACCTAGCTAAGAAGATCTTTATCAATGAGCAGTTATGAACTTTCACCACCACTGTGCATTCATTGCCAGCTAATAAAGTCTAGCAATCAACCTTCAACTAACTCAAAATATTAGATATACTTCAAACTAGAGGGGTTTGGCGTTGCTCACATTTTACAAGAGATGCTTACTTATAAATAAATAGCCCAAAAGTTATGCAATTATCAGCTTTGGAAAGTTGGCACTTATTGAATATGAAAGATTTAAGCTGGGAAGAACAAGTTAAAACTAGAACAACAGGCATCAATTATGTCATTTTAAACTGATAGAACAAATAAATAGATGTTACAAGAAACACTAATAGCTAAACATACCATCTTCGGGGACAATGTTGAAGGTTTTATGAATTTTTGGTGCTCAAATCTACAACTTTTTGACATATCAAATAATGTAGTGGTGGTTCGATTCTCGCCATTTGCCCTCTTAGGTTCCAGTTCTCTTCGGGTATGCTATCTTAATCTTAGCTCTAAGGTATATGTAGCAGGCAGGCTCAATAACTAAGATCTTTATCAATGAACAGTTATTAGCTTTCACCACCATTGTGCATTGCCAGCTAATAAAGTCTAGCAATCAACCTTCGACTAACTCAAAACATTATATAAAATTCAAACTATATGCCCAAACGCAATGCAATTATCATCTTTGGAAAGTCAACACTTGGATGAACACGAAAGATTTAAGCTCGAAGAATAAGTTAAAACACTAGAACAACAGGCATCAATTATGTCATCTTAAACCGATAGCACAAATAAATAGTTGAACGAACACCAAAAAGTGAATCTATGTGTACCTCATTGAGGTAGTGGTTTGTGTGTAAAACGTTCCACTTAAAAATATTGCAGCAAAATAGTGTCTTACAGCACTAGATAACTTACAGCATTTGAAAGATCAGCAACAGCCTTAAGGGATCTCATTCCTTTCTGACATCCCTGTAAAAAAAGAAGATCAAATGTCTCGAATAGAAGCATGTGTATAGTTGCAAAGTAATTAGTAAGATATATAGTATGTCAACGTACCACTACAATCTCAGCATCCTCTCCAAAATGTTTCGATACTTCTTCCAAGAAATTAGGATTCTTCGCCATTCCTAGACGAAACAAAACAATTTTAATCAGCATGGATCTATGGATACTGTTCTCTTGATTGGAAAATTTTGGATAGGCAATATACTGAAGATGGGAAACAACTTCATGGTAGAAATAAACTCGTTCATTTTTAATGATAAAAACTTGCAATGCAGTAGAAATATTTTTCCGAAAAAATAATGTAATAATGAACTCCCTAGAGGCTTTCTTGTCAGGGGCTTTCCGCTGATGTCAAAGCCCCCTTGACATCTATTGATCTACAAAGAATTTTCGATGTAGCACTAAAAACGCTAATCTCAATTTGTGAAACATACCGGCTCCCATTCTGAACAAATATGGAACGTTTACAGCTCCTGGAGGATGTCCTGCAGCAAATTCTTCAGAAGTTCTTCAAAAATCAACAAAAACATAGCAAATCCAATTAATCTTCCATACTCTATTATAGCAAACAAAATCAGATGTTATGAATGCAACTCAAAAAGGCTCCTCCACGGATTCTTTCAAAGAATGCTAACAACAAATGTTTACCAATTTTTATAAGATACGTTTAAAATTACCTGACGTCCAAGTACCGGTGTCCCGCTTGAACAAGTTCATGAGCTACACTAACATGTACAGATTTAGGAACCCTACTTTCTGATTCACTTGCAGCACTCGACATTGACATAATCCTACACCATTATCAAATAAAGTAGATGAAAATAAAAACCTTATCCAACATCTAGTAATAAACCTAAAAAATCATCATTTCAGAAAGAGAAAATGAATTTACCTAAAATTCGATTGCAATCCATGGTTTCTTGTTCCAACAAATACTGGTTTTGGTTGCCGCTGAGGTTGGGCATTTGTTACAATGAATGATAAATGCCTGAACCTATAGAATCGAAAGTAATTTAAGGGATATCAGATCAGACTAACATTCTTAGTAGAGATGTGGTTACTGTGCGTTAAGAGGTATTACCTGGTGAGATTTTGAGGACGAACAAGGAGACGTGGAAGTGCGGATGAGATTAAGGATCTAGTTGTCATTTTTGATTACCTTTTTTACCTTACCTAATTATCTGTGCATGTATACATAAATACCCTTCGCATTTCTGCTCTTTAAAGACTACTACAAGACTAGTGTTAGAGCAAGTCTTATGGTGGAATCCATCCATCTTCCATCTTCCACGTCATCTCAGCACTTGGAACTGTGGATGGAAGCGCAAGTGTAATGGTGGAATAGTAGAAACGCAATTCTTAATGGAGCTAAGCTCCATTCTTAATAGCGCTAAAAAAACGCAATTCTTAATGGAGCTAAACGCCATTCTTATTAGCGTTTTTTTTTCTTAGTCGTTAGATTCTCAACAACTTAGTTTAAATCTACGGATAAAAAAAAGGCCATTCTTAATGGAGCTAAGCTCCATTCTTAATAGCGTTTTACGTTATTCTTATTAGCGTTTTTTGTCTTTTAGCGCTATTCTTAATAGCGTTTTACGCTATTCTTATTAGCGTTTCTATGGATTCCACGGACCATTCCACCAAATCATGGAACACTGCTTGGATTTTCTGCGGAAGACCCCAACTTGGAAGCCATTAGACTTGACATTCCATGGATTTTCCACACTTGGAATAGGTTGGATTCCACCATAAGACTTGCTCTTATCGGGACTTGAATGAACAAGTGTGTGTGTTATCAGGATTTTTTTTTTTCTTTTGCTAAGAAAAATGCCTAGCCAATCACGAAGTGGTCTGGTGGTTGGCATGCTCCCTCCCACTGCGGAGGTAGGGGTTCAAACCCTGTAATTGCTGAAATCCACTCCAATTTAAGGAGTTTGGATGTAGTCTAGGGACCACTAGTCTAGGGCATCAAAAAAAAAAACCGCACGATTGAGGGATATCAAAACTAATTGGGGGATAGAGGAAAAGGACAAAAACTGGATCCAAATATAAATCAGGGTCACCCCTTATCTAAGTATTTTACCTAATTCCTAATCTGCCCCTCACTAATCAGGCTTAGTCTTTAATAATAATTAGGAAAAATCTTAAGTATTTGTTAAAATATTAGTGTGTGTTTTTATTTGTATTTGGGTGAGTGAGGTGAGAGTAGAATGAGGGAAAAAAGTATTTGAGAGGGAACTTTTTTTGGTGAAAATGGAGGATGATTGTGAAGAGAGAATTGTTGCTGCTGAATCTTTAGCTCAACTACAACAAGGAACATATCTTGAATCTTCATCTAATGACAACAACTCACAATTGCAACTCTTTGTTGAGCCAACACCCTTGAATGATGATTTTTACGAGCATGGAGAGTTTTTTGAAGAACCTACACAAGAAAGTAAACTTGCACAACATACAAGCATCCCCAATACACAAGTAAAGCTGCTAAGAGGTTGAAAATTTGATTTTTTTTTTTCTTTGAACCCACTATTTTTTCATATGAAAAAGCTTGGTGCCGGCATGGACGTGGTATGAATACAATGCCGGAAGCTTACACACCGGCATAGTATTCATACTACGGCCATGCCGTCAGCTCGATATCCCCCATTTTGAAATTCAAATCGACATAGTATTCAACCAAAAAACTATGCCGGCACAAAGTTACTTTTTTACCTACCAAGGAATATTCTACGGAATATGCTACCGGCATGGTTATATTCTAAGGTTACCATGCCGGTACCGCATGAAAAACATACAGGAAGCAGTGCCTTCCAAAGCTAAATACCGGCATGATAGTTTAATCAAATACCATTCCGGAACTGTGTACCGGCGTGGAACCATAGATAACGAGCATGCCGGCACACTCACCGGCATTGTTCAATTATAACGTTAGCATGTCGGTACTTAAAAAAAAAACTACAAGAAGGAGTGTTTTCCAAAGCTAAAAACTGGCATGGTATATTAATTATGGGTTACGCCGGAAACAGGTACCGGCTTGAAAACACAGATTACGAGAATGCCGGCACCTATGTTTCCGGCGTTGATTCAAATGAAATTTGTATGCCGGAAAAGGTTTCAAATTTGGTCTTCAGTTTCATTCGGTTCGTCCATCTTTGGAACATTGGTTGAGCATGCTTAGGAACTCTTTTCCGGCATAGAGTTTTAATTTATTTTGGAACTAATTTATTTTGTTTTCATTCGATCCTTAGGTGGTGACATATATTGATCCAACAAATGCAAAGCCGCTTGGTCGGGATACGTCGGAATACTATAAAATGCCTCTGGTATGTTACCAAAGAATATTTTTCACCTAGTATCTTGAACTTTACTAATGGATTGCTTGTAATGAACCTTCTAATCTCCCGTTGTTGTCCTTATGTAGGGAATAAAAGATCCAAAGGAAGCAATCGCTTGGGCTAAAGAGACGGCTCTTAAGAACATGTGTGTGTTGGTGAGGAATACCCAAGGTTAAAATAGCCGTTTTGAGATGTTTGCGAGAGAAGTGGGCAGTACAAGGTGAAGAATAGCCATAAGAGAAAGGATTATGTATATCCAAAGAAGACTAATAGGGTATACAAGACTCGTACGAGGAAGGATAATTGCCCCTTTAAGCTTGTATTCCATCTAAATGACAAGAACAATGAATGGGATTGTGCGGTTTGGTTCGGCCGTCATAACCACCGGGATCCGAAAGATTTTGTTGGTCACTCCCTAGTTGCGAAGTTAAAACCTCATGAATTGGAGGATGTAAAGAGAATGACCAAATCCCTTATCAAACCGAGACAAATTCTTAGAGGCTTCAAGGAAAAGGATAAGATCAACGTGTCTTCTCTAAGTACAATTTATAGTGCACAAGCAAGTATTATAAGGGTGGAATGGGAAGGGAGGACCGTTATGCAAGAATTTGAGAAGATAGTTTGGGATCATAACTACACGCGTATCATTAAAAGAGGGCCGGATAACAAGCCCCTTCAAATATTCATTTCGCATCCTTTGCTCTCACGATTGGCTCATACATGTTGTGGTGTTCTATTGATGGATTGCACCTACAATACAAACAAATACAATATGTCGTTGTTCAACATCGTGGGGCAAACATCGGACAAGGTATCATTCACACTGGCTTGGTGTTTAATGGAAAACGAGAAGGACTATAATTATCATTGGGCATTACAACAATTGAAATTATTCTTCCGGGAAAATCAACTTCCAAGGGTCATCGTAACCGATCAAGATAACGCATTAATGAATGCAATATCCGACGTCTTCCCGGACACACAAAATTTCCTATGTACATACCATATACGTCAAAATATCATAAAAACTTGCCATGCCTTGTTTGAACCCACTAAAGCAGATATTAAGAAGAGAATGATTGTTCAACTATAGGAAGATATTCGCAAGAACAAACTCTCACCCGAAGAAGAAAAAGATGAGAGAGGCAAGATAAAAGAGCGAGTGGACAAAGAACATGCGGAAAATCATAAAAAGTGGTTGGAATTTCTAAGAGATTGGGAGAAAGTTTATTGGTCTCTTACCGAGGATATGTATGAAAAGAGATTGGACAAGTTTATTGCTGATTGGAACGAAGTTTATCTGACTGCCGTCTGGTATTGTCGGACTCAATGGTTGGATAAACACAAGGAAAAATTTGTGTGTGCATGGACAAACCGGTATAGACACTAAAAGAATGAAGCAACTAGTGTAGCGGAGTCCGCTCATGGGAGACTTAAAGATCTCATCCAGTCCGGCCAAGGAAACGTGGTTACAGTCACCGAGGCAATGGAGCAATACTTTAAGAGTGATATCGATAGGATCAAGAAAGCCTTTGAGAAAAGCTTAGTGGAAAGGATGACTTCATATTTACAATATGGTAAGTTTCTCCAAGGAATATAGTTCAACGTCTCTCATTGGGCAATAAAACATATGATGAGAGAAATGCAAATGGAGATAAACTACGGCAAACCGGGTGATGTGTGTATTTGTCCCGACATGTCTTCATTGGGACTTCTGTGTCGTCATATGCCTGTGAAGTATGAAGAAGTGATACCTATTGAGGTTATTGATCCGTTTTGGAAGCAATTATCTTTCACCCCCCCCCCTACGGAAGATCCCGAACAATCACCATGGGATACGAACGAAGCAAATGAATTCTTCGAAGCTTACTCACGTGGCAACTCGGTTAGCCGGCAAGTCTTGTTGAGCCAACTAAGGCTATTACACGGCCATGGATAGCACAAAGTGAAGAGCCAACAAAGGGAGATGATCCCGGTAGACCACAAACTAAAACGACAAGGAGACAACAAAGGAAAAAAATTAAAGGAAAGACTCAACGTGAAGAAGAACTCGCGGCAAGTAAGAAACGAGATCTAACCGCATGTGAAATTTCGGAAGCAAGGTTCGCGGAAGCGCCGGTTCCAAACAAAAGGGGTAGGCCGAGGAAGGAACCGTTATCAAGTCAACAACAAACGACGGATTCCGTATCCACACCAAAAGCCAATGGATCGGAGGTTCCAAAGAAAAGGGGTAGGCCGAAGAAGGTACCCACATCGATTGAACAAGAACAACAAGATGAGCATTCCGAATCCACACCCATAGTCGATGTAGTAGAGGTTCCAAAGAAAATGAGTAGGCCGCCAAAGGTACCAACATCAAGCTACCAAGAACAACAAGGTGAGCATTCCGAAGCCACACCCATAGTCGATATAGCGGAGGTTCCAAAGAAAAGGGGTAGTCCGCCAAAGGTACCAACATCAAGCTACCAAGAACAACTAGGTGAGCATTCCGAAGCCACACCCATAGTCGATGTAACGGATGTTCCAAAGAAAAGGGGTAGGACGCCAAAGGTACCAACATCAAGCTACCAAGAACAACAAGGTGATGAGGCGGCGGTGCCAAACAAAAAGGGAAGGCCGAATAAGGAACATACATCAATTCAAGAACATGAAGATGAAAACTCCGAAGCCACACCTAAAATAAGTGATAGCAAAGGTAAGCGACCCCTATCTAGTCAACAACAACACCATGGTGACAACTCCGTATGCACGACCAAAGTTGATGTAGTTTTGGTTCCAAAGCGAAGGGGTAGGCCAAGGAAGTACGGACTCCCATCACATATTGAAGACATTGGAAGTGTAGAGATTGCAGAGGATGGAATGGATATAATTAAGCTAAAAGTTGGTAATATGAAGATGTTTAAGGATTCTAAAACAGGTAAGACTTATAGACATTACCATACCAAAATATAGTCTTATGTACAACAACTTCCCAAGGTTATTCGCGAGTCTATTGTATATACTGATGATGTCGATGGAGATGGAATTTGTGGCTATCACGCTGTGACCGAACAATTAGGAATATTTGAGACGGCGGTTAGTAGAGGGATGTCACCATGCCGATATGCTAGAATGAGGATGGCCGAATAACTTATTAAAAAGAAGAGCTTTTATGAGAAATTGGATGGTGAAGGCGAGGGGTTTGATAATATGTATGCTCAAGTGTTAGGGCCCGAGTAGGAGATGAACTTTCTTCCTTCTCAATATTGGATGAGAATGTTGCTTTGTGGGCATCTAGTGGAGGATATATTTAGATGTGTTGTTCATTATTTTACCCCCACCGTAGAAGTAACATTTACACCAAAGTCGCAAAAATGCGAATGATCGCTTAAGAAGAGAAGAGTTGTTTTGGCGTTCGTGAACGGTAATCATTTCGTTATTCTAAAACTCAAAGAAAATTGTTCATTGCCACCTGTTTGTGGGATGATTAAAAACAAGGATCTAGATCCCAATATCTGGAAGGGATGGATGGCATTGTATGAGGAGAATCACCAATTTTGGGATGCGTTGGCCTTATCAAAGAAACCTCTCCAAGAGGAGGAAATGCAATTTCATACGTGTGGAAGCGATGATGAGTAATTTGGATATATGTGGTTCACTAATAAGCAACATTTTGTTTTTTTTTGGAAGTGTGAATTGTAAACATTAAATCATATCTTGATGCCAATGCCGGCATGATTATGTTTCATTAATACAAGGCCGGAACATTGGTGCCGGCGTAGAACTAAACTTTTGAAACAGTTCCGGAAATTCGGAAAAATATCCAGAGAAATTAGTAAATGTGCCGGCATTGAATTTAAACTAAAAACAGTGCCGGTACTCTGACAAAAATATTTTGTACCTGTAAAATGCATACTATCGGCATGGTAACCAAAAAACCGTCAATGCCGGTACTCTGTAATTTCTTTGATTTTGAAAATTCAGAGTTCCGACATGGATTTTACGCTTTTCGACCATGCCGGTTTTTTTCAGAAAAACTCTAATTTGACACTGGTTTATCAACATAATAAATCAAATAACAACACTAGATTGTTTAAAATAACAAACTCCAAAGTTAAGAGGTTCCAAAACGAAAACAATTCAAACATAAACCAAATCAAGCAAAGAGTTTAGCAAGACACACAAACAAACACATTGTTTTAGACACACAAACAAACATAAACCAACACTAGACTGTTCAAGACCAAATTAATACTATAGAAGAAACATATGATCACTCGGTCCTTGGCTTCTTGTGTAACCTCTTCTTCCTTTCGCCCCACAAGTCTTTTGCCTCTGGATCTTCTATTTTGTCTATCTTTTGCTCGAATTTCTCCATTTCTTTCTTGGTCAACACCTCTCCTTTCTTGTTCTTTTTCTTAAAGAACGTAGACAAATTTCCTATTCGCTGACGTTGTTGTCATATTTTTAAACATGTACTTAGTATGTGTAGACTTATATAAGTTCATAGATATAGATTGAAAGAATAGGAAATGAACAAGAAGTACGTACCAACAACGTAAGGATCTTTTGTAGTCCGGGTACAGTAAGTTCAGCCAGAGTTGTGGAGGGAGGTGCTGCTTGTGGAGGAACTTCTATGTCAGACGAGCGTACAATATAAGGATGCGAGTACTTCCGATGACCTCTGAGAAAGGTTGGTTCGGTCTCATAACCGATTTCCGCCAATTCCCAACCAACCCTATCCAACACAAGTCCTCGTTCTTTCCTTTCACTCTAATGTGCAAGAATGGGATTTGGGTCGTAAACTACCAGAGTATGGTTCTCATTTGCTTAGCATTGAGGAAAGTCATGAGAGAATTTCTGAAACGATGTATCCGTAAGATCTTTCTGCTTGTACCCAAGTTGGCGCATTACACGACGAGGGTTGTGCATAACAAATCCTTTTGGATGAAATAACGGTCCGTTATAAAATGAAACATTGTTACGCCTTTCAAAGTGAACTCCCCTGGCATCCCTATACGGGTCAAACATAACATATTGGACAGCCACAGAGTCCAAAGCCATTCTCATTGCGAATAACCGTTTCTTGTTATTCGGCTTCGGGGCATTGTTGAAGAAGTATTTCTGAGCTAGAGGCTGATGCTCTTCATATTCACGTACAGTCTTCGAATGTAATCCTTGTCAACGGAACAACGAATGCACTTAGCATGTGCATCAAGCCTTTGAACCCCTAGGCGACCCAAGTGGACGAGTTATAGTCTCGTGAGGGTTTACATAGAGATTTACCCACAAAACCTTACCAAAAACTACCCTAAAAACCTAACCAAAAAGCAGTAAACCTATCAATCTTCTTAAGAAGAATCCGTCTTCGATTCACCCAGCTGGTGGTACTCCGTGACTTTGGTTACGATGTGGTTCACGTTTTCATCAAACATGAATGCTTCCCCCTTTTCCTGTAAGTAACGCGCTTTCACGGCTTCATGCTACAAAAACAAAACACAAACTTAGTTTGTTACATAAAAATTGAAAAAAGAGTGGATTGTGTCGAATTAATCATAAAGATACTTACGAGTTGTTGAGGGGACAATGTATTGTGGGTAGCGTGCGCTATCCGGTGTTTGATTTTTAAATACTCAACCACCGCATCTAGGATGATGTCATGTCGTTGCTCGATTTGTTGAGCAGTTATTCTCTTCGGTTTACCATAATCGTGAGCAAATTTGTTAAAAATCTTCAACCACATGGAATCTCGCGAACTGTTATCCATAGTTGAAGGACGAGTTTCGGAGTACCATGCTTTGGTGATTGCTAAATCTTCCTCGGAGTCAAACGATTCCATTTGTTGTATGCGGGAGTAGGTTTTATACTAAGCTATCTATAGATGAATCTTATAGGGTTTAGGGTTTTATAAGTTTAGAGTCTCAAGGATATACTAACGAACACATGAGTTTTGGGCAATTGGGTCCAAGTATTAGCTCTCTTTATATAGAGAAAAACCTCAACGGGTAGTTTTTATGAAATCACCTGTGCCGGCATTGAAGTTAATATGAAGAGTTACGCCGGCACCAGTTTCTGGTATGGATTACCGTTAAACGTCCATGCCGGTAACTTATTTTCTTATACAGAGATTGGGCCAAATATGCAGATAGTACCGGCGTCGTTTTAACAACAGCGTACAACGCCGGCACAGACTACCGGCAGTGGTTGTGTTTATTCGACTATGCCGGTACCTGTGAATTTTTTAAAAAAAAAAACGGCTAGTTTTTTGAAAAATAAGACCGTTGAAGCTTCAATCTATATAAAACCACCCCATTCCTCTAGAAAAATATACACAAAGCACCCACTAAATAACAAATATCCTTCTCTCAAGAAAGCAAGCCTCCAAAAATAGATCAAGCAAGCACGATTCAAGCTTCACAAGCGATGGGAGATTCATCAACAAGCTCTATTTGCAAACCACCATCAAGCTCTACCTGCAAAGTAATTAGATTCAACATTACTAACGATGGATTGGACAGTTAAAATCTTCTCTACTATGACATATCACTAATATAATCTTCTCTTACAGAGTCATCATTGCAGCTGTCAAATTTGCAAGTCACCTTCTCATCTAGCCATGGACTGTCCTTTTATTTATTCGAAGTGTAGAAACTGTGATGGGACACGCCGGTTTTGGATTGCGAAAACTGATGATGCTGAAAATGGAAGAATGTTTCTAAGGTGTTTGAATCACCCAAAGTGCGAAGAGTTTCAATGGTTTGACAAAGCTGTTGCACTAGCAGAAGCAAGAGAAAACCACAAAGGCCAATGCAAGACTATTGATGGGTATGATGGGTGTTATATGAAGGGAAAGTAATATGTTAAAAGAGAAGATGAACCAATGAAGATGGTCCTTGACACCGAGATTCCAGACGATTTCTTCGAAGATATTCGCGAAAGGCTCAAAGGTTCCGCAATTGTTGAAAAGGGATGGAAATGGATTATGAGATCATCTTTAACCAAAATTACTCTATGTTTTAATTTAAAGTTTCGTGTTTTTTAGTATGTTTTTATTTAAAGTTTCATATGTTATGTAATAGATTATCTAGGAACGAAATAAAAAGAGCATTCGTAACGGATCTATGATCAATTCTGGCATTGTAGTTTTAATTTCTGAAGGGTTTATGGTAGGCCTCGGAATGTGTATATAATTAAGCCTACTTGTAATACCGCAAGTGCACGGCGTCTATCGGAGACGCGGCAAGTACGGGTCGATCCCACAAGGACTTGTGGTGCTCTGATGTTGATCTAAAGCTGCTCTCTTGAATTCTAGTGACGGTAACACAATTGTTGTTTTGCCGATACGAGGCTGAAGTGTTGAATCAAGTGACGCTATGCTAAGGTAATCGGTGACAATGGGGATGTTAGAGTCCTTAATTCCACCACTAACCTATACTATGTTTTCAATTCATGATATTATTCTTATCCTTATGATGGCTAAGGGAAAGGTGTCGAGTCGCCTTTATGTCTAAGATGTTTCTCCAACTCGATAATTTTAATCACAACTAAGGTATTCATCCTAAGTATTAATGTCTAACTAAAGCACAATTAATCAAGACAAACATTAGTCTAATTGAGCTTGAGTTGTAGCATAGTCATCACGGGGATATTCCAACGGTGGCATGATGACCGAGTGTTACTCTTATAGAGTAACACGAACCTCCAAGCACTATAACGGTGCATACAAGGCATGCGGTGTGTTATACTTGTGAGAGCAATGCATTGACATGCTAAGATTAAAATCTATCTTTAAAAATAACTAAGCACTAAAGAATAATACATGAAGGGTGAAAACACGGTGATAAGCTAGGGTTTCATCTCAAACCCTAGCACTTTGATTTAAAGCATCTAAAACAACAAAGAACAAAATTAACTCTAATTGAAACTTCATGCGGTGGCCAAGGCTAGCCCAGCCGGGCATGAACCCTAAAACATCCTCGAGTTCACCCTATTTATACATACAAAAATTCAAACCCTAATTTTCAACAAAACACGAATTAAATGCGGACCCATACCCTCAATCGCCTCTTGGTTATACAAACCACGAATTTGTGCTCGCTCTCGTCACTTCGTCTCGGAGCTTTGAATCGACCATGCAATGGATTTGGTGAAAACCCTAGCTGCTAGTTATCTCATGGGAAGTGTAGATAGAAATCTTTTTGGAGGATGTCTTGGAAAATCAAGCTGGTATCACCCAGGAAGACAAAATTAGCTTCTAGAGTTGGTAGAAGCTAAGAAAGTTTCTTTATGAACCGGAGGTGGATCGGAAGCGGTTTCTCTAGTGGAAAGTTTATGCAAACTTTCACATCTCTCGAAAAAGAATCGGCCATGCTTGACGTTTTTTGCTGCTATCAACTGAGAGGAAGGTCACGACCAAGTGACCTCAAGATAACTCTCAAAGAGTACCAGGACATATTTGCTTGGAGATATGAAGAAATGCCGGATGAAAATTGGTCACCCATCATACATGTCATACTGTATCCAAGTCGGTTAAACGAGTTGTAGTTCATACATGAGGAAAATGGATAGAAGTCTTGCATACGAGAGACTTGAGGAGTCTTGCTCCAAAACGATCCTCCTCGCCTAACATCGACATGTTAATAGATACAACCAGCGGACACGGCATGTTCTCCTCCCATGGATGGATGTAGCGACTACAAGCGAGATAAAGGATACGAAGGCATGATGCAAGTAAGATATCTTTTCGAACTCCTCTCGGAAATTTTTATTATACCATCTTTGCCATTTGGTTTTAAAACGGTCTTGAAGTTCAACGTGATAAGCTCATGGCCAGTAATCTTCCACTTGGGCCGATACCTCAAGGAGCACCTCAAGAAGATAACGATGTCCAACCGTCATATCGAGAGAGATCGGGCGAGTTACTCTATCGGACGGTGGTCGAACAAGATCGGGTGAGTCACTTTATCAGAAGACATGTCTATCACGTACGCTATATTGGAGAATCCGCGCTTTTGGTCATCCTCCTGGAGCTGTTGAACGCTCATCTACAACAACATATGCCCATGATAGAAAGAACCACAGGAAGAGCCTCATAATGTTTGTGGGGGCATATATCTCACCAACGAAGCGATACAACAAGCCTTACATAGCCGGTTCCTTGAGGCGGCGACAAGAGGAAAACCACCAAGATACAACATCATGCGCGTCCATCAACTCCAACTCCATTACCACGTGCACGTAATCCCACAATGATGAAACAACGTCAAGGTATTCCATACCGGATCGACAACAAACTACGGACAAACCATGTAAACCACGCTTGGGGGGCCCGAGGCTCAAAGATGAAGTTCCTTCACCGTCGGTCAAGAACTTCTTCAACATGAGAAACTTGATAGTCTATTCAAGAGCTGGCATGCAACGCTCTCTCCGAGACCCACGTTCGCAGAATCCTTCTTCAACACTCTCTCCAGGACCCACCTCAACGGTCGCATCGAAACCACTTTAACATCCTCTCGAGACGTTTCAACACTCAAAAGTTTGCATCAATAATCAAGCGCTCCGGTCAAGTTATCTTTGATGTACTCATTGCTCAACATACGACTCATCCATCCTTCATAAGGGCCAAGCGGAGCATGAAAAACCTAAAAGTCGATAGGAAGAGTTATCTTGTGGAGCAGAGATATTTTCCTATAGTTGAAAAGGCGCGGTGAACAACTCATCATCAATGTTGGCATATCTTTGAAGCTTTCAACACCTCCCGACTTGACATTATCTCGAAGACATCTCAAAATTCTTTCTTCCAAAATGAAATAAAAGATGGGAGTTAGAACTTGTATGAAAATACGGAGAGATGTAGTCACACGGCAAGACACAACTCACGGAGGTACAAATTTTAATACAAATTTTAGTCAGTGTTGATTTTACAAGTTTCAAGTCTCACGGGCGTATGTGGGTGAGACTCACGTTCAATCAAGCGAGACACAACAAGCCCACATTCGGTAGCGGGTGCAGCAGGAGTCGATTAGGCACAACCCCACGATCGAGTGAAAGACGGGCGCAAAGCCCTCGACCCCATAGCAAGGTCGATCACTGCAAGGCCGACATCATACTAGGGAAACACTCTCCTATATGCCTTTTAGTAACATCTAACTTTGCCTCATAAGTTTTATCTTTAATGTCACCATCTCATGCCTACCACACAATAGTGTAACCATTATGTGCTAGGCGGGGGACTTAATGTTGATGGTGGATTTTCGTTTAAGGTTATATTTGTAAAAACCAGAGAAAATCATACGACATCTTGTAAAAGATAAAGCCATTTATAAGTGTTGATACTCCCTCACTTAATTCACCTTGTATTTCGTACTCATTAAAGTGTTACTCTTATAGAGTAACACGAACCTCCAAGCACTATAATGAATCATTATCGATGTGGCATGAGACCGAGGTGTTACTCATACGAGTAACACGAACCTCCAAGCACTATAATGAAACCATGTCACGAAATAAGGTGATTCTCGGTGTGTTATACTAGCCCGAGCCCTCTCGGTGTGTTATACTAGCCGATTGAGCCCTCTCGGTGTGTTATACTAGCCCGATTGAGCATCGGACTTGGGTATCGGTCTCTCGGATATGATTCGATCGCATCATCCAACTCCACAAGCATGATTGGATGACCACGGATCAATTCCATCACCCTAAGCATGGTATGGAATACCCACGGCCTTAGCTTGCCGGATATGATCCGATCGCGGTCATCCAACTCCACAAGCATGATTGGATGACCACGGATCAATTCCATCACCCCAAGCGGGTATGGAATACACGGCCGACCCCGCATGGTCGAGCCATTGGCCTTTGCTTGCCAAGAAACCGTCCATACCAAGCATTATGGGCGGAAAACCCTAAATTAGGGTTTTGCGGCATATTACATGTGCCTTGAAAACGGTCTCAACCATCCATCTTCGCGGTATAGATGGAGGTTTTGATGCGACTCAAATGGCCCCGGAGCATGTCGACACAATCACCATGTGACCGCCTACACACTTGACCAATCGGTCAAAACCAACCATGGTTGGTTACAACACGTTCGTCACTTCCGAAATAGCATGGTCGCGCGGCTTTGAAAGCCAAAATTAGGTTCAAGCCATCACGCGCGTCCATCTTCTCCGGCACGAATGGAGGGTCAAGTCCGGTCATGCATGATCACCGTGGGCCCATCTACCTCTTCATGCGGTCGGCCAAGGCATATCATGCACAGCATTCAAACATGCGCGGATACACATCCCTTGCAAATCGATCTCGACCACTCAACTTAAAGATCACGTTTTCATCGGTGAGACATGGGCGTGAACAAAATCTTAACTGGCCAAGACCAGAGCCAAGCTAGGGTCGTCTTGGAAACGCAGGAAAAAAGAATCAAACTCTTATATCGATCTCGACCATGGTCAAATTGAAAATCGCGCTTTCGTGAGGGAACGGAATACGGGCACCTACACCATCAGCTAGGCCCTTCCAAAATCCTTCCCAAACCCTGAAGAGTGATGCTTGCACCTCTTCAAAAAACCTAATATTCATTAACGGTCGCAGATGAGTGTCTCAAAGCTAAAGTCCAACTTCATCTACAAAACAAGTCAATTGGTCGAATTAGCCACCACACCACAATAAACATAAAATACACACGATACTTTACTTTCTAATAACGCGCAGCTTATTCAATTCGACGATTACATGCTATCTTTCGTGGATCCACGATCCACATTCAGCACATCAATCATGTCACAAACGGGGATACATGAGCGGTTTACGTGCAACGCGCCATCACAAGAACGTGTTAGGAAGTCAGACACACAACTCCACTACTCCATCATTCCACTACCTCCACTTCCACGAGAAACGTGAATGAGGCTCAATGACTTATATAAATAGGTTCTCGCCCTATTTCAAAGAAGAAGACACGTAACAACCCTCGACGTAAAACCAAGTGTTAATACAAAAACCGTATTCAAACAAACACCTTGCACCGTAAGCTTGCTCATCTTTTACAAGTCATAAGCAAGCCAACACCTTCACAATCTCAACACCTTCTTCGCTTCCCTCCCTAAGATCAACCCCATCTCCTTCGATCGAAACAAGTGCGGGAACGGCCATTTCTTGGTTTAGGCCGGACTTGCATGCATTGATCTCTCGAATCTACAAGCACTCACCGCGCAAAGTGCATTTGTTGAAGGTTTAGATTCATTCCTCATCCACACCCCAAATTACCAAATTCTGCAGGAGTAGTTTTCACCCATCAACAAGTGCATACAAGGCATGCACTGTGAGAGCAATGCATTGACATGCTAAGATTAAAATCTATCTTTAAAAATAACTAAGCACTAAAGAATAATACATGAAGGGTGAAAAACGGTGATAAGCTAGGGTTTCATCTCAAACCCTAGCACTTTGATTTAAAGCATCTAAAACAACAAAGAACAAAAATTAACTCTAATTGAAACACTGGCTAGCCCAGGCATGAACCCTAAAACATCCCCAGTTCACCCTATTTATACATACAAAAATTCAAACCCTAATTTTCAACAAAACACGAATTAAATGCCGAATTTGTGCTAGAGTCTCGAGCTTTGAATCGACCTACGCAATGGATTTGGTGAAAACCCTAGCTTCTAGTTATCTCTAAATTAGCTTCTAGAGGAAGCTAAGAAAGAGATAACTTAGGTAGAGAGGGTAGCGGGTGGTAGGCTGTGGCGGAGATGGTGGCGAAGGTGGCTGCGGTGGTGGTATGGGTGAAGAAGGTGGAGGTAGGGTTTACTGCGGGCGGGGAAGAAGAAAGAGAAGAGGAAGAAGAGAATAGGGTTCGGTCGATAGGTGTAGGGGTATGGGGAGTTTGTTGTGAGGCGGATACATCGAGTGATGATGAGACGGGCCGAGCGAGCGTAGGATGGAGCGATAGAGATACGAACGGCTCGGGATATAAGCTGGTGATTTGTTGTGAGCGAGAGCATCAAACGTTGATGTGCAAGGCCGAGGCGAGCGTAGGATGTGGCGAGTGAAGATCTTAACGGCTCGGGAATGATGGACTCGGATCCGGGTCACGGGTCGGAGATGGATAGCTTGGGCCCATGTCTTGTAGATGAGTTGCTACTTGTTGGGTTGCAAGCATTTTGTGGGCTTCGGCTTTCTGCTCCATAGATGCTCGACTCCAATTCTTCGCTCTTTTGGCTCCTCGATTCCTCCGGACTTTATTTATTACCTAAAAACATAAAATTAATTAATACAAATATTTATTCTTGAAAACAAAGAAAACACAGAATCTGGGATAATATCTGATTTCTAAGCGCAAAAGATGAGTAAAATGCCAATAAAAAGGTGTATAAATATGCACTATTTGGCACTCATCAGTTTACAGAGTGCCGGCGTGGAAGATATCTTATTTACCATGCCGATTTTCTACAAAACTATCCAAGTTTAAGAAAATCATATTTACGGCATTGAATTTTAAAAATATTTTCATGCCGGCACAGTTCAAATTCTATACAGGAACTTGGATCCTTTCATCACTACTTTCTGGCATGGTTATATAAAAATAATTTAATGCCGGTACCAGTTACGGCATTGAATTATAATAAAAAATCTACGCTGGAAGCAGGGCCGGCTCTGTTCGACCTAAAGACTTCTATGTCGGCACCTTGATGTGAATAAAACTTACCAAAAAAAATATTTTACTAGAAATCTAAACATGTTCAACATAAACCAAACAACTAAATTGTGCGTAAATGTTCTTAATCCATGTATCATAGACCAAAAGTGAACCAAACAACTAAAGAGTTAATCCAAAAACAAGTTCGGAATTGTTTAAAACGTAACAACCACCATGGAAATAAAGAAACACAACTAAAGAGTTAATCACTTGGTCTTTTGCTTCTTGTGGACCGCCACCTTGCTCGTTTCCCCGAACAAAGCTTTTGCACTTGGGTCTTCAATTTTATCAAGCTTTTCCTCGACTTCCTTCATTTCTTCAAGGGATAGCACCTCTCCCTCCTCGTACTTGCAACCAAACATCTTCTTCATCTTGCCAAGCCGACGCCGTTAGTTTCATACATCCAACACATAATTAGTATACATATGCTAATATAAGATTATGTGTACATTAAACGACTAAGGAATTAACAATACTTACTAGCAATCCAAGAGTCTTATTAAGTTGGGCCGTTGTAGGTGGTGCCTCTGTAGGAGTTGGAACGGTAGGGTTTTTCTGGGGTGGAACTTGGACGTCGTCCGGGTGCACGACAAAAGGATGTGACCATTCCAGGTAATCATGATCGTAGGAGGGATCGGCTTCATCATCGTTGTTCACAAGCTCCCAATTACTAATATCTACCAAACGACTTGGTTCCCTATCCCTCCAATGTGTTGGTTCTGGAACTGGATCGTACACTACCCTCAACTTTGTGGAAGTTGTAATGCACTGACCCAAGTCAAGAGCGTACCTTAAAGTAGAGGCTGTCATGAAACCAGATAATTGCTTATATCCAAGTTGCCGCATCACACGTCGAGGATCAGCCATAACGTATCCATTTGGGTGGAACAATGGTCCATTGTAGAATGCAACGTTATTAAACCTCAGAACTTGGTGGTTTTCTCTAGTCTCCTTGTAAGGGTCGAACACAACATCTTTGGTAGTCATCGCGTCTAGAGTCAATCTCATATCTATAAGTCGATGATTGTTACCGGGCTTCGGAATATTGTTGAACTGGTATCTCTTAGCTCTAGGCGCCTCGGGTTCGGGAAGGTCTATGATCTTCAAGAAGGGGTAGTCCTTGAACAATGTTGGGAAGTGTTCATAAGCCCAAACCTATACCAATGTGGAATAATACATATAAGAAGCAGTAAATTTTGTTTCTAAGTTCATAATAAGGGTATATGTGAACAATATACATAAGAACATAAGTTTTAAAAAAAAATTTACCTGGAGCAGAGTGAAATTCCCAACAAATTGGTTTGTAACAGCCCTATAGGACCTTCTCATCTCCGCCATCAAATGTGCCATTACCACGATGACCCAAGAATAGTTATAGACATCTTCCAAAGGATCCAAGTATTGAAGGAGGTTTGCACTAACCCTGTTTCCACTAGTGTCAGGGAATACCTTAGTGCCCAAGATGAATAACAGGTACGCAGCGGCTGTATAACGAATTTGTGTAGGGTCCCATCCATCCTCCAAACTTCTTTCCTGCGTATTTTCAAACTTCTCCTTAAGAAGCGTCAACTTGATTATCTTTGTCCTACTAGACTTAGATACATATAAGCTTTCCACAGAAGTTTTTTAGTCCCAACCCAACAACTTGTTAGTCAGGGCGTGAAACTTCGACCATTCTAGGTTCGGACACTTATCTTCTTCTGCAATTGATTTGCCGATAACATTCAAGCCTAGAATGTTCTGAGCATCCTCCGGGATCAAGGTCATCTCCCCAAACGGGAAGTGCATGGTATCAGTTTCACCATGATACCTTTCAACGAAGCAATTGACTGTCACAGAATCACACTTCACATAATTTTCAACCAAAGCATATAGACCAGAATCCCTTACTATTGTTTGGACCTCTTCACATTCCTCAGACAAATCCCAATCAGACGCGGCTTGGTTTCGGCAAACACGCATAGCCTTCTTATGATCCTACAATTAGGAGATAGTACGATTAAGAGTTTTTACATAAACACACAACAATACATATGAGCAAGATAAAAAATTATTACATAGGTTTGATATATAGTACGAGCCCACGAGTGCTTGTAGCCAAATAAAATTCTCGGATCGTGAGCTTCACCCCAAATTCTACCACGATCAAGGTCAGGTATCATGTCATCAATGTGAGGAAGGTGCGAACCTTTAACTTTTACTTTGGCTCTGCCCTTCGCCTTCCCTTGTGTCGGTTGTTGACTTGGCCCACCAACTTCGCTTTGGCTTGCTAATTGACTTGGATGAACCTCATTATCTTCCTCCTCAATTTCCTCTTCATCATGCTCATCGTCCTCAACTGTTCCAGTAGGTTCACGGATTACAAGTCGACTACGGTCACCACCACTCTCCAAAATTATCCCTCTTGTTTCAGCCCCCAAACGATTTTTGCGACCTTGATCTTTCCCTCGAGGAGGCAGAGACTGAGGAGTATCAAGACTGTCCTTCTTTCTTCTCTTAATGAAAGCATCTTTAGTTTTTCCTTTGTTAGCTTCCTTGGCTCTAGCCCTATATCAAAAGACACACGAAATGAATATAAGACAACGCACATTCAGTCTTAATACCGGCACATATTCAAGAAATATCAACCATGCCGGGACCAAAAAAGGCATAGTAATTTGACAAAAACAGCATGCCGGTACACCATTCCGGCAGTGAACAACAACTATCGACAATGCCGGTAATTCCAAGACGGTTCCTGGATACCATAAAAACACTACCGGCACACACGGAAAAATTCAACTCCATGCCGTAACCAGGTACCTGCACACAATGCAACCTAAAATGAATGCCGGTACTGATAACAATTTCTTTGGATACCAAAAGAGCACTACCGGCATACCCGAAAAAATGTAAACCAATGCCGCAACACCCTACCGGCATAGTGTTCAACCTAATTTCAATGCCGGTACAAAAAAATCAGTTTCAGGTGATTTTAGCATAGTACCGGCATTGTATTCATACCAAAATCTAGGCCGTAACTAACTACCGGCACTGCCTTTATTCTAAACTGAATGCTGTAACCCATTACCGACATTGTATTCATACTAAAATCAATGCCGGTACGGCGGTACTCACTGAAACTCAACTGTTTGAGTTAGGGTTCGCGATTCTAACCCAAATCCACTGCTATAAATCGATTCAAACACTTATAAAACAGTTCAAATCACTTACCTTCTCACGGAAGCCATGTTTCTGAGAGGTTGGTTGTCCGAGTTCGCTGCTTCTTCTTTTTCTTGCTCTTGAGCAATCAAAGCAAGCATTTGTTCTAATTTTTGTTGAGCAATCGATTTTGACTTCGATTATCTGATTTCTTTCTTGGAGGCATGGTTATGATTCGGGTAGGTTAATCGACGAAGAAATTTTTGAATCGACGATTAATCGTCGACGAAGAACGGATGAAGAACGATGAAGAAGATGGAAGAATTTTTTTTTATTTCAAAACCTAACCCAAGTGCCGGAACAGATGTGAGAGAATGGGGGATATATGAATTTGGTTTTTAGATTTTAAGTTTTAGGGGAAAGGGTAGTATAGTCTTTTCATAATGTTTTTTAATTAACCAAATGGTATTTTAGTATTTTCATACCCAAAAATCACCCCTTAGCAGACACTATTGGTTGGGGGAAGTAATTTATATCCCCAATTAGTTTCAATATCCCCCAACCGCGCGTTCATTTTTAGGGGCCACTAGAAAAGAATTATGGGTCATTAATAAGACAAAATAGGGTCACCCAAACCTAAAATGAAGCCACCCCTTATCTTTCAATTTTCGTAATGGTTAATTTGCCCCTCACAATCAGTAGTTAATACTACAATCGGTAGTTTAACTTCTTCTTTTTTTTGTATACAATTTTCGAATTTTGGTACTACCATAATCGGTAGTAAATTGTGTTAATTTAACTTCCGAATATATAGTGTCCCCAAAATGAGAATTTTCCAAAATCCTTCAATTTTCAAATTTTGGTACTACCATAATTGGTAGTTGCTTATTTTAACTTCCGAATATATAATGGCCCCAAAATGAGAATTTTGCAAAATCTTTCAATTTTCGAATTTTCTTTCAATTTTCGAATTTTGGTACTATCATAACCGGTAGTAAATTGTGTTACTTTAACCTCCGAATGTATTCAATTTTCAAATTTTGGTACTACCATAATCGG
This sequence comes from Papaver armeniacum, assembly GCA_023531295.1. Classification (NCBI taxonomy): domain Eukaryota; kingdom Viridiplantae; phylum Streptophyta; class Magnoliopsida; order Ranunculales; family Papaveraceae; genus Papaver; species Papaver armeniacum. The sequence goes on from JAJJWW010000013.1 coordinate 163,566, forward strand.
TAGTAAATTGTGTTACTTTAACCTCCGAATGTATTTAATTTTCGAATTTTGGTACTACCATAATCTGTAGTAAATTGTGTTAATTTTAACTTCCGAATATATATAATGGCCCCAAAATGAGAATTTTCCAAAATCCTTTAATTTTCGAATTTTGGTACTACCATAATCGGTAGTAAATTGTGTTACTTTAACCTCCGAATGTATTCAATTTTTAAATTTTGGTACTACCATAATCGGTAGTAAATTGTGTTAATTTTAACTTCCGAATATATAATGGTCCCAAAATGAGAATTTTCCAAAATCCTTTAATTTTCGAATTTTTGTACTACCATAATCGGTAGTAAATTGTGTTCTTTAAGCTCCTAATATATTTAATTTTCGAATTTTGGTGCGACCATAATCGTTAGTAAATTGTGTAAATTTAACTTATGATTGTGTAGTGGCCCCAAAATGAGATTTTGTCAAAATCCTATAATTTTTGAACTTTGGTACTACCATAATCGGTAGTAAATTTTGTTAATAAGTGATGCTCATTATCTACCGATTGTGTTCATGGCCCCAAATTCAAATTTTCAAAACTTAAGAAAATTTCGGAATTTTCTACTTTCACAATAGGTAGTTAATGATGTTCATTATCTACCGATTGTGTTTAATTTTTAGTACAGAAAAATTGAATTTTTTGAATCAAGAATAATCGGTAGATAACAATCAATTTACCTATTGATTATGGTTGATGTTCTTCATTTACAGTAGCAGAAACATAATCGGTAGATAACTATCTATTTTACCTATCGATTATCGTTGATGTTCTTCATTTCTTAAGAACATCAACCATAATCGGTAGGTAAAATAAATTTTTATCTACTGATTATGTTTCTGCTACTGCAAATCCTAGAAAAATTTCAGATCAATTTTTTTGGTTTCAAGCAATCAAATCCTAATTTTGGATCACAACTACTATCATCTATCCGTTTTGTTTGTTTAATAGTTTTTTTTTTTTTTTTTTTTTGATGTTCTAAGTTTCAACGTTAAGTTTAATGAATTTTGGGTTTTAATTTTAAACAATCAATCATAAAATTTGTTTGATCGTTGATCTTTGGTTTCAATCAAAATTAAAACAATGAAAAACAATTTAATGGGTAGAAAAGAGAAGAAGAAGAAGAGGAATGATATGATTATGAAAATAAAGGATATAGGTTTAGATTTAGTGTAAAGGTGAATGTAGTTGCAGGAAATCCCACAATACATCCCTCACAAGAATTCATAATAATCAACACATCTTTAAGATCAACAATCACACTTTTTATTAATTGAATTTAGGAATTTTACAAGAAGGAAATAAAATCAAGAATACAACTGCTGTTCTAGACTTTCTCTCTCCTCAAAACTTTCTCTCTACTCTCAAAAGATCTCCCCCCACCTTAAGCCTGTTCGGCTCTTTATATAGGATATTACATAGTGGGTGACAGCTAAGCTGTCCTTTATTTTCGGATCTGGTTTGCGATATTATCGCAAGTACACAAATGTTAAATTTCGCAATACTCCTAAATCTCGCTAGGTCTCCACATCTTTTTCGTGTTTAGGCTGTCGTCATCTGTCGCGTCATTTTTGTAACCAATCTGCGATATCTTCGCAGTGTGTTGTTCAGAGATTTCGCAAAGGTATTGATGTTGCGATATTCTGATCCTACATCTTGCCTCTTCTCATGTCTTCTCTGCGAAGGAGATAATGATATGAGAATTAGTGTTTCAAAATGTCACAACTGTTCATTTCTTTCCTTAAGTTTACTACCGACAAGATTCCATGAATTAAGCATAACCGCTTACACGTGTTAAATATTCCCCTACCCACCGGCACATTCAATGCTAACCGGTCATCACTTTTTTGTCTATTTAAGAAGATATCTATCATAGAAATAATTTCTTTCTTTTATTTCGGCTTCTTCATCTCCACATTCTCTGTAAATCTTTATTGTCTGCAACTTTTTACGAATTCATCTTTCTGCTACTGTACTTATGGAGTCATCAAGGTTTGCTGACTTTGATGAAACTGATCTTACTGAAATTGATCTCATCTACTGAAATTGTCTTATTTGATTTTGTTCATCTTTATGTAATTCCCATACTGTTTCTGTTTCAGCAAAAGCACCTCTAGCACCAAATTTACGGTCCAAGACCCTAATATTCCCAAGGGTTCACAACAAAGAGTCGCTGTAAACAAAAGAAAGCCTGCGAATAGCAAGGTAGTAAGAAATACTATTCTTTTAATAACAATATTGTTGCCTCTGTTTCTTATTTGAATTGTGATTCGCAGGGTGATGGAAATGTCAACAAATCCCACAAAAGATCTCGCCACCTTAAAAATGTTGAAACTTCTGTCCCATTTCCTATATTTAATCCTTGTAATATCTTCGCAAGTTGAATCCTTACTTCCTGTTCGTGAAGGTATCGCCGCAGATTTCTCCCCTGTAATTGATCTTTCTGTAGTTGAAACTCCTTTTAATAACCCTGTTGCGAATGAACCCTTCTCTTCCCCTGCTGTCAATACCTCTCATCTTGATACCACCTCAACCCCAGTTATTAATCTTCGAATGACACATCTATAACAAAGAATGATTCAATTCCCCAACCTTCTGTCATCACCACTTCTTCATCCGAATCTCTCCCTTTTAGCAAAGAAACTTTGGAAGGAATAGATATTGCTTTCAAGGTTTTATCAGATATTATGGATGATGTCAATAAATCTTCCATTGATCCTATCAAATTTGGTGTCTGCGAAATTTTGAGTAAGTATTTTGGTTCTGACAGAATGATATTGCAAACATCCTTGGAGAAAGAAGTTGAAACTTTGAAGGAGAATCTCCAAGCCATGACCTTGAAATGTGACACTCTTCATCTTGAAAATCAAAAGTTTCAGAATGTCTCACTAGATCGTGACAATCTTCGCAAGAAGAACGAAGAATTAAAAGGTACAACTTTTTTTTTTTTTTTTGCTCTTTCCATACTCTTTTTTCTTAAAATCCCTTGTTCGCCCTTTAAGTTTTAAACCAGAAACGAATAATGGAGAGATATCAGTTTGAATCCGTCGTTGAAGAAGCCCGTGTGGATAGAGATGCTTGGATGGATCAATATAACCAATTAGATAACCTTCATGCATACTCTTTTGATCAAATAGATAATCTTACCGAGGAGAATACTCAATTAATTCAGAAACAAAACTTATTAAGTAGTGAATTATCTCGCCTCTATTATTCTTTGACTAAAGCTAATTTGGAGTTGGAAACTTTATCAGATGAGAATAAAACCCTATCTCAAGAGAAGCGAATTCTTTTAAATAAGGTGGCGATCTCTTCGCAACAACTTAACATTTGCCAAAAAGTATGTAATGATCAAGAACAATCTCTCTCTGCTCATTGAGAAATAAAGCGAAAGAAGTAAATGAGAATCATCTCTCTTTGAGAGAGACAAACTTATTCAAGGTAGAATAACTTTAAGTGTAAAGGCAAGTTAACTCAAAGATCAATACTCCAAGCTAGAAGAATCTACACTTCTCTTGCGAAGGAAAACACCTTACTCATTTCTAACGAAAAGAATCTTCGATCTCGCCTGAAAGGTTTAGTTGGAGATAAGTTTGACGATGCAATGGACCACTTGGAGAATAGTTGCTTGGCTTTAACCCAATATCTTATCTCGCAAAAGGAAGGTAGTCATAAAATTTGACTGCCTCAACCATTTTTTCTTTGTTAAGTCTTTTTATGATATCTTCCTCGCGAATCCTTTGCCTGAATAATTTTCTGTATTCTTTGTTTTCGCAGAATCTGAGAAAAATCTTCGTTCCTTCATTTCTATTTTGGAGTCTAAATTCGCCAAAATTCGCAAAGAGAATGCATTACTTGCCTCTACCCTTGCTCGTTCTCGTGATCGGGCAGAAAGAAGATTTGATTATCTTGCTTATTTCAAAGATATGAAAAGTAGGAATCATCAGAAAGCATTACGAAGATACAAGACCAATAAGAAAAATATTCTTTTCTTAAATCTTCAATAGTCTTCTGTACCTGCACAATAACGAAATTGATTCCTGACTTATGATCGATCACGGACATAATAGAGTCTATTAACAATGGATGATCACAAACCAATGTTATACTCTTGATCTAGTTTGAGTGCCTTATGTCAGAAGAGAAGGCTCCCAAGAATAGTAAAACTAGGTGCAAATCAAGGGCTAACCACCGTTAGTCAATCAAATAAATAATCGAAAACTAAAATAACAGTACAATTCTAATTTCCTACCGACGGTGCTACGATTCTTGATCCCAAAGAAGTCTTTAAACTAACAGACGTAACATCGCCAAGTTCATCTCATGGCTGAAGTTCTTGTGAATAATATCTTGTTGTCCAAATCTCTTCCTCCTACATCTGTCGAACCTTTGGAAGTAGATGACGATGAAGTTCCTTGTTCTCTTGATAGTGATTATTATTATGAAAGTGGAGAAGATCTCGCAAATGAAGAAGAAATTCCTCCTAATGATGCAACTGTTGATGATAACCCAAATGAAGAAGAGACTAGATTAAACCAGAATGAAGGGAGGACTGGCGAAAGTGAAAAAGCTGGTGAAAATGAGAAAACTGGCGAAGAACGTCCATTATCTCCTTCTGGCGAAAAAATTGATGAAAATATTTCATCTTTTCCTGGCAAAACTAACCTTAAAGCTTGAATTTCTTATGTAATTTTACTTCTTTGGGTTACTTCATCTTTATAACTTCTTGCAAATGGTGTACTTCAGTCAACTTTGAAATGTATTTACTCTTTTATTATTGTGCTTACTAGCGAGAAAGATAATGCTTGTTGTTTAATAATTCCCATACTGCCTCTCATTATCTTTCTTGCGATGAATGATCTGCATAAGTAATAGTTAATTCTTATAAATTTTTTGTTGCATCATGTGGTCTTATTTTGCCTTCCTAGTTAAAGGTCTTATTTCACCACCTCTTGTCATTGAGACAAAATTGCAGGACGTTTTTGCACTTGCATGCAAAAACCCCTTGATCTTGCCTTAACTTTTTCTCTTATAATTTTTGTTGCGACAATATGACAGGCCTAAATATTCTTGTGAAAATAAAGCCCCATGACATTGCCGTCTTGCGACGAAATCGCAGGACGTCTTTACATTTTCATGCATTGACCCATTGATCTCGCCTTATCTTTCACTTTTGTATTATTGCCTCTTCAGGATTGTCGCACAAATATGACAAGTCTTGATACTCACATGAGTAAAAATCCTCATGACATTTGCGTCTTAAGACACTTATCAGCTCCCTAATGGAGGGTGCCGCCCTTATCTTCCCCCTGATTACCCCTTCAAGGAGACGTACCTCTACCATACAAGGTTGGCTCCTCCCATCCGGTCTTAACAACAACCAGTTGTTTTCGCAGCCTCTTATCCCTTTTGCCTATATGGCTTATGGTTACAAGACTGCACCCTAATCATTTCTTCCACAGCTTCATCATCTTCTAGAGGAAATTCTGCTAAGAAATCTGCGACAACTTGTGATTTGGGTGAAGATAATATTTCATATTTGATTTCGAAATATCATACTTGTGCATTACATCTCTCAACTCTGCCTGACCTTTTTTAATTCTTTATTACTGACTCAATTGGTACCTTTGTCAACACCCTTATTTTATGTGCCTGAAAATATATGCGAAGTTTAAATGTTGCATAAACTAATGCCAAAATTAGTTTTTCAATTTTTGAATAATTTTTCTCTGCGGCATTGAAGGTTTTGCTAATGTAATAGATTGGTCTCTCAACTCCTGCGTCTACTCGTAATAACACAACACTTAATGCGTGCGAAGTTGTCGCAAGATAGATTAATAATTCTTCTCCTGGTTCTGCTTTTTGCAAAATAGATATATTCATCAGATGTTCTTTTATTCCTTGAAAAGCTTTCTCGCATTCATTTGTCCATCTAAACTTCGTTCCCTTTTTGAGTATGTTGAAAAAATATTTACATTTGTCTGATGATCGCGAAATGAACCTTCCTAGCAAAGCCAAGAGTCCGTTTAACTTCTGTTCATCTTTTACTGTCGCCGGTGTTGGCATGTCACGAATTGCTTGCACTTTCCCTGGATCAACTTGTATTCCTTCTTTTGATACAATGTAGCCTAAAAATTTTCCTGACGCAACCCCAAAGATACACTTCTCTGGATTTACTTTGATGTTAAAATACCTCATTTGTTCAAAAATTTCCCTCAGATCTTGGACATGATCTTTTGCTTCTTTACTTTTTATTAACATGTCATCTACATACACCTCTAACGTTTTGTGTATCCACTTCGCGAACACCTTCTCTACCATTCTTTGGTATGTTGCTCCAGCATTTCGCAAACCAAACGGCATTTTTGTATAACAGTATAACCCTCTTGGAGCGAAAAAATCAGTATGTTCTTGATCTTCTTCAGCGAGAGGGATTTGATTATAGCCTTTGTATCCGTCTAGAGAAGATATTCTATCATTTCCCGCTGCTGATTCAACCATTTGTGGAATATCTGGTAACGGAAAACTGTCTTTCGGACAAGCTTTATTTAGATCAGTAAAGTATATACAAATTCTTATCCCCTTATTCTTCTTTGGGACCACAACCATGTTTGCTATCCACTCCGGATATTTAGCTTGTCTTATGATTCCTGCATCAAGCATCTTCTGCAACTCTTCTTCTATTTGGGGATGATACGTCGTTGCGATTTTTCTGATTCTTTATTTGAATGGCCTTGCGTTTTTGTCAATCTCCAACCTATGACACGCCACAGACGGATCCATTCCTGGCATCTCATCCATGTTCCATGCGAAAATATCTTTATATTCTCGCAACAGACTAATAGTTATTTCTTCATCTGCCTCCATCTTAGTCCCAATTTTTAGTATTTTGGGTTCTTATTTGGTTCCAATATTCACTTCCTTTGTTGGTTCCGCCGCGGTGTAACTGGTCTCAGGTTCTCCCATATGTGTTGGTTCTTTTATCTCCTTCGCAAGTTCATTCCCTTCTTCCGAAATTTCGCTGGGTATTCCTTTTCCTTCCTCTGCTCTTATCATGTAAGTTCTAAATTCTTCTTCTTTCTTTGCCTCCTTCGCCATTTTTCTGCGACTTTTTCGCTTCTTTGCACGTCCTTCATACTGCTTCACTTCAATTTGATAACATAATTTCGCTTTATCAACATCCCCTCTAATTTCACCAATCCCACTCGGCATAGGAAATTTAATGCATTGATGTAATATTAATGCTACATCTTTAATTGCGTGTATCCATGGCCTTCCTAACAACATGTTATATGGCGATTCCATATCCACCACACATAGTGTCACTCGTGTTTCAATCTCTCCTAGCAAAATTCACATCTCTATTTCCCCTTTTGGTTTTGTTGTAGATTTGCCAAAGCCGTGAATATGATACGTTGAGGGAGACATCTCTTCATTTTTGTACCCCATTCCTTTGTATGCATGGTAAAACATTATATCCACCGAACTCCCTATATCCACCAAAGTTCTGTTTACCGTCCATTCTTCCATAGTTTTTGCTGATTTCTCCTTTTCTTTCCGTGTGGTTACTGTGATTACCAAAGGAGATGTGTGGCTCAAATTTTCTTTTGGTATCTATGCTGCTGTGAATGTAATTTTCTGTTTTTCCCAATCTTTTAAGGGTGATACCTTCTCCACCGTCATGATTTTCTTTCCTTCAAAATCTCGTTTATGTATTCTCCCTCTGATGTTTTCATGGAATTCATTAATCATTGTTTTTGTGATCAAACTACACTCCAACCTTCTGTTGCATTCCTTGATTTTAATTTTCTCTTCCTTAACTGATTTATCGATTTGTTTCATCATTTTTTTTATTTGAACAGTCTTAATAGCAATCTTTAATCTTATATACCAGTCCCTGTTTCTAGCGCCATTATGTAGTTGCAGGAAATCCCACAATACATCCCTCACAAGAATTCATAATAATCAACACATCTTTAAGATCAACAATCACACTTTTTATTAATTGAATTTAGGAATTTTACAAGAAGAAAATAAAATCAAGAATACAACTGTTGTTCTAGACTTTCTCTCTCCTCAAAACTTTCTCTCTACTCTCAAAAGATCTCCCCCACCTTAAGCCTGTTCGGCTCTTTATATAGGATATTACATAGTGGGTGACAGCTAAGCTGTCCTTTATTTTCGGATCTGGTTTGCGATATTATCGCAAGTACACAAATGTTAAATTTCGCAATACTCCTAAATCTCGCTAGGTCTCCACATCTTTTTTCGTGTTTAGGCTGTCGTCATCTGTCGCGTCATTTCTGTAACCAATCTGTGATATCTTCGCAGTGTGTTGTTCAAAGATTTCGCAAAGGTATTGATGTTGCGATATTCTGATCCAATAGTGAAGGACAATATAGACAATTTCTATTTTTAAGACACCCCTTAACCCCCTTCAATGGATGGGAATAAAAAGGTGGCCCCTAATTTCTTTCAAGTGGCCCCTAAATATGCCAGGGGAAAAAGCATGACATTAAAACCAGAGACGTTACAATGTTGCAGCAGGAAAGTTGGGATAATACCCCACCATTCTCCATGTACTCTAAATTTATTACAATGCTTAGTCGTAATATCAGCCATGGTATTGAGAATTATTTTAAGAAACTCAACTTTAGAGAATGAAAAAGAAGTTTGAATTAAATTGCAATCATCTAAAATAGTGTTATTATATACCAGAACAATTGGTTATTATTAGAATTGAAAGATCCTACTACTAATTGAGCATCGCTAATGAAGCATATTTTTCTCTTGTTCCTTTCTATCGCTCAAATGCAAGCTCCCAGCAAGGCCAGACATTCAGCATTTCTATCTACTTCTGGGATGGTTTTGCATCCAATGTAGTTACCTGCAGTATCATTCATAATCAAACCAGATCCATATAGATCAGTATTAATGTCAAAAGATGCATCACTGTAAACAATAATGCAATCATTTGGCAAGGAAGAAACTACAGAATGAAGGTCATTTCCAACTGTAGGTTCATTGGTCGGTATGTGGACAACATGATTAGTTACAATCTTAAGAGCTAGTCTCGCAGTAGTGCTAGGATTTAAGTTTTTGCCCTGGAAAACTAAGGAACATCTATCCTTACATATACTCCAAGCAATTGTGAACACAGCTGCAACTTCATCTTTGAGAGCATTGGAGGATAGCCAATGTGCAACCCACTCTTTTAGATTCATAGTAGAATCTCTAGCCTGAGCAACTAAATTATAGAAAGGGGTTAATAACCAAACTACCTGAGCAAAAGAACAATGTAAGATGGGATGCTCAGAAGTTTCAGGAACCACAGTACCACACACGTTACAGATCACATCATGAGAGTTATTATACCTACAAATAATAGTCTTAACATGCAAGATATTCTCATAGCATTTCCAAGCAAATAACTAGACTTTGTGAAGCGTTGGCAGCTTCCAAAGAGTATTATATAGAGGGTTTTGGTTTAGAGGATTATGAATAAACTCATATTGACCATTTGACAGTGAATTCGCCAGATTAATTTGTCGTGATCCGAAAAGTGGACTCTAATACCCTGAATGCTCTGCGCATTCTGAGGAGTGAAATAAGCATTACCCAAGTCCATATATTCCAGTTGTTGGTATCTTTATCAATAAAATTAGAGACTAGAAAATTGGGATTTGGGTAGGCTGAGCACAATGGCTGAGCACCATTAGGAATCTAATCGTCTCTAAAAGCCAAAATGTTATTGCCATCCCTTAGATCCCAGAAAGCATTATGCAAAATAAAATCCAGCCCTTTACAAATACTTCTCCATACCCAAGAGCAATCTTTTCTCTTAGAGTAATAGAGGGGAGAACAATTTTTAAAATACTTGCATTTCCAAATTTTAAAACATAGATCATGCTGTGAATGAACTAAGTTCCGAAAAGTTTTAGCTAGTAAAGCAAAATTAACATGATTGAGGTTTCTAAAACTGAGTCCCCCTTGAAATTTGTGGGTGCAAATATTGCCACCATTTTTCAAGTAGAGACCACCCGGTCTAGTTTTTCCTCACCATAAATCCCTTTGGGATTGTTCCATCTGGTGTATAACATTGTCTAGAATAGAAAAAGTGTCCATATATATGATAGACCAGAAAGGCTTTAAGAACATGTTCAACCAGTACATACCTATCTGCTAGGTTTATGTTTTTAACTGACCATTTTGCTACTCTCTTATCAAAGTGACTATCTAGGTGAACGAATGAGTCGGTTTTGGACTTAGTGATGAAAAGAGGAATACCCAGGTACTTTTCATTTAGGGCAATTTTCTTGACATTCAGTGTCCTGATAAGAGAAACAGCAAGACTAGGATCGACATTATGACTGAAAAAATAACCCAACTTTTCAAAGTTAATGACCTGACCAAATATAACACTAAAGTATTTAATAAGGCTCATAATATTCTCAGCATAAGGATGTGAAGCTTTAGTAAAAACAAGACAGTCATCTGCGAAAAGCAAGTGACTAATACTTGGAGCTTCTTTCGTGACCTTAATACCATGGATTAGGTTGCATCTTTCAGCATGAATAAGGTACCTGGTCAGGGAATCCATGCAGATAATGAATAGGTACGGATACAGGGGATGCCTGTCTCAGACCCCTGGTTGCTCTATAAGCTTTCATGGAGTGGCGTTTAACATGATAGAAATACTCGTAGTGCTTACGCACTGATAAATAAGATCACACCAATGTTTCGAAAATCCAAAAGACTTGAGAACATCAATGAGAAAAGATCATTCGACTCTATCAAATGCTTTAAACATATCTAACTTAAGACCCATAACACCCCACCTTTCCTTTTTATTCTTCCTCTTCATATAGTGGACTAGCTCGTGAGCAATTATAATATTGTCATGAATATGTCTATTTGGGACATAAGCCGCTTGAAGATGGCTTATTAACTTACTCAAGAGAGGTTTCATTTTATTTACAATTATCTTGGATATAATCTTGTAATTAGCATTGCATAGAGAAATAGACCGAAAATCCACAGGCAATGAAGGGATGTTAATTTTTGGAACAAGAGACTGGAAAGTATAGTTCATCTCTTGAAGCAAATGTTTGGAGTTAAAAAAACTGGAAACAATCTTCCAAACATTTGTTAAAAGGATATCTATATTTTCCTTATAGAAGCCGGTGGGAAAACCATCAGGCCCTGAGGAAGTCCAGGGCGTCATTTGGTTTATAGTGTCCCTGACTTCTTGTTGAGTAATGGGTCTGAGAAGGAAATCATTATCCTCCTTAGTAATACATGGGCTAATGCAGTTAAGAAATTCATTGTTTCTATAAGGATGTGAACTAGTCCCTATAGAACTAAAATGGTTAACAAGAATGGTTTCAAGACCTGGTCTATCACTAACCCATTGATCATAATTAGACTTAAGGGCATTAATATAATTGAAGTGTTTCTTTCTGTTAACATGATTGTGGTAAAAACTGGTGTTACGATCAAAAGACTTAAAAGAATTGTTGTCGAAAGTTCCGGGCTTAGAATTTTTCTTGTACTTTCTGCAAGTGTTCTAACTCTTGCTAAACTTGCCTAATCTGCTCAATATTCTAAATATGATGGGGGAGACTATTCATATCTTCGAACTTGTCTAATGTGCATGCACCTTAAACTTGTCAGATTTGCTATCATAGAGATGTACATAAATGGATGCGAAGTCTGACAACTTAGAAATGCATGCTCAATGGTCGTTAACTTATTATGCAGTCGAGTGCGTGATAGCGGAATTGGATTCCGAAAAAAAAATAATCTTATGTTTAGTTCGGAGAATTGGCCTGATTAAAGTGTAATTGCCAATTCTGCCAACCAAATGCGCTATTAGTGTTAATCTTCTTTGTTTATCGATAATCGATCAACTTAATATACTTCTGTAAGGAAGGTTCCTATGGGGGTGGCTAACCCACCCATTTGCCATGCCGGCTAGCCTGGAAAATTGGTCGCGCCACTATGGGAAAAAAGATAAGCGATCGAGTCTCTACAGTTCGATTGATTTTAAATCTCCAACGTCTCTTTCTCCACCACTATAAAAATGTGACATTCAAACACAAAAATTACACCAAACTTTTTACATAAAAAATTTCTATCTTTTCTTACAAAATGGCAAAGTTTGAATCCCAACTTGACTTGGCTACCCAACTTGATTTTTCCGCAGTGGTGCTTGAAGCCGCCGTTAGTAAGATATGTGATGGTTAACCAAATCAAACCTCCAAGGAAAAGTTCAAGGCAAGGAAAACTTGAAGGCAAAGAAGAAGATAAACAAAGGAAACTCCGTTCATGAGCGCATTGATTGGAAGTTTGGTGAAATGAAGAAGATAAACAAGATGAAGAACATTGTCCCAAATTTTTATTTTTAAAGTCTTCATTGTAAGTTATGTCTAGTTTATATCTTATCATCTAGATTAATGAAAGAGGTACTAATGTAAATTATCTAGATTAATGAAAGAGGCACTAATGTAAATTATCAAACTTAATGAAAGATGCACTAGTTTATATTAATATCTTAAAATTAAACTTTGATAATAACTTTAAATCTTGATTACATCTAAATGCATCATACAAATGAAAGATGCATCCTACAAATGCTAATCTAAATGCATCATATTTGGGCAACACCCTCAAGATAAGGTAACAACTTTCAAATTGAAAATCTTTTCCCACTCTGTTGCGCCATTCAACCCGACAAATTTGCTCCACATCAAAGTCGTTTTAACCATTTACTCGGTTTCGATTTCCTTCAATAAGCGCAGCAACAAAAAAGATCACATCCTCGCCGATTACTCCAAAGCGATGACACAAGGTATTTGCATCTAGATTATTGAGGTTCAATATTTCTACTTGAAATCTCTGAAATATGTTTTGCCATAAAGTATGTTGTTCTTATTGTGCATCATTGGCCATATCTTCTGTAACAAGAACATAATTCCTGCAAATGGATTCATCTTCAGCTAAACTAAATTTACGACCTCGAACTGACATATTGGATTTGTGGAGTGAAATAATGAAGATTGAAGAAATGGTGTGAGTTGAAATGAAATTGGATATTGTATTTATAGGGTGATGAAATGGTGGCCGTTGGATGAAAAGCAGTGGCGGTTGAGTTTACACCGCTGGCGGTTTAACTTTGACCGGCCGATTTATATTACTCGACCGCTCGGTAGTGACTCGACCTGGCCTGGCAAAGTAGCAAATTTGCCACTTTGCCACTTTTCCATGCCATGGTGGGTGCAAAATTGGCAAACTTATGGCTTTGCCATGCCCATAGGAACCAGCCTAAGAACTAAATTTTGAACTAATCAAAATAATTGGAGAATAATTTACCTAATTAATGTAATGTGATAGCAATACTCTGTCAAATACAAGAAAAATCATCTTTAATACCAAAACTTGCGCAGTATGTTATGCAAAGCACATGCTGTATCGAGTAAAATAACCAAAAACAAATAACCTAGACGTGCTTAGTGCAGATTACATGCTAACAAATCCATTATTTTAGATTAGTGTTGATAGTAATAATAATAATAGAGTTAACTAGTCAACTAACCTTACATTGAAAATCTGCTATATATACAAATTCATTCATGAACATTAATATACAGAACAACTAGCTAGCATTCCATCTATCTTAGTACATAGTGCAGAAGATATCAATCAATATGGGCGTCCTGAGAACACCTCTAGTATGCAAGTTCTTGTTGATCAGCCTCATCCTTGTTGGATTGTCATCAATCTCCATTGTCAACGCCTCGAAGATCTACGTAGTTGGTGGCACTAAGCAATGGGGTTTTGTTGGTTCATACAATAAATGGTGTACTCGTAGATCATTCTTTGTTGGAGATGTAATTGGTAACTAAAGATCTATAACTCTTAACTCTCTATTTTGAATTTTTTTAATCTTTTGGATCAGCTGTAGTTATGCTAACTTTTGTTTGTGCGCATGAAATTTAATGATGCAGTTTTTAAGTATCCTGAGGGGGCACACAACACCGTACGCGTAAGTAAATTTGGATATAAAAGTTGCAACGCTACTGAAAGGGAATCAGCTAAGGCAATGTGGACAGGAAATGATAAATATACATTGAGGAAAGGAAACAATTACTTCATCTGTGGCATACCAGGACACTGCTCTTCAGGCATGAAGGTCAACATTTTTGCTAAGCCAGTGAAAACAATATAGATGATGCTGAGTAATGTATAAGTTAGTTGGCTCATTCTTAATGGTTTATTACGAAAACATAATCCTTCATTTAGTTTAGATTAAAGGAGGATATATGACCGTTTTTCTCTACTCCTTGGTGAGAATGTTATTATATTTTATGTCTTTGTTTGTATTTGTGAGCTATGTACCAGTATTGTAATCCGGATATGATATTTCCCTTTTGAGAGGCATAAACTTTATGTCTAAATGATTGAAAAATGAATAATCAATTTTCTGTATAATACCGTATAAGAATTCCATTTCTCTATACAGCATAAACCCTTCTTTGTGGTATTCATGTGGTTTGTGGTTGACAAAAATCTGTCCACAACTCATACAGTGATAACCTTAGACCTCGTTCCGCAAGTAAATCTGTCCGAATTGGAAGCTATTGTAGCTTAAGCCTTAAGGCCGGCTCAGTTTTTGGATTTAAAATGATAAGACACCAAAATGGAAATTACGTGCTCTTTTTTTTTAAAGAGAACTAGCCCATCCTTAGCAGGCAAATTAGTAGTAGTTGTGAGACCATAGACTGATAAACACATGTAGTGTTCAGCAAATAAGAGAAGATAAACAAGTCGTGAAATGGAAAGATGCAATACAAGGTTTCGATAGAATATTTATAGGTGCTCAAGCAGATTTTTATTGTATTTAATCTCTTTCCTCAGTTACATGAACAAGACAGCACATCTACACACAGAATTTAGAAACTGAAATTACAATTTGTCATATTTTTGCACCTAACGTTTCCTTATTCTTTGTCAAAAACTTCTGAACCATGTAGTGTTCATGTAAACAGGTCTTTGCTTACTCAATAGGAAGTCCATTCTTAGTCCATTCTTGATATCCACCAGCTACATCAGTTAAATTCTTGAAACCCTGCAATTAATGGCAACAAATATCTCAGAGTTCTTCAATTATCGTAATTTTTGGTGCCAGCACTCTGGCTCAAATCAAGAACTCTTTGAAAACATTTCACTTATATTTGCAGCTAACTAGTGTCGTAATCGTAAAGCACTAGCTAGGAAACTTACAGCATTTGAAAGATCAGCAGCAGCCTTAAGAGATCTAATTCCTTTGAGACATCCCTGTACGTAGAATAAGAAGATTTAAGTGTCCTGACATGCATGTATACAATTGCAAAGTAATTAGTGCGATTTATATATCGACCGACGTACCACTACAATTTCAGCATCCTCTTTGAAAAGTTTTGATACTTCTTCCACGAAATTAGGATTCTTTGTTGAATCTAAACAAAGTAATACAAATTTAATCAGCACCGATTTATGGACATTCTCTTGATCGGAAAATTATGGTAAGGCACTGGAGATATGACAAATAAAGCAATGCTAGTATTCCCACACATCCAAAATGAGAAAATTGAATACACAAAAATGTTAATAATATTAATCTCTATTTGTGGAACATACCGTCTCCATATTTGAACAAGTATGGAACATTTACAGCCCCCGGAGGATGTCCTGCATTAAATTCCTCGGAAGACCTTCGAAAATCAACGAAAAACGTGGCAAATTCAATAAATTTTCCATACTAAGTTAGCAAATAAAATCAAATACTAAGAATGCAATTTAGAACGATTCATTCACAGATTAATTCTAATAATAAATATTACCTAACGTCCAAGTAATGGTGTCCTGCTTGAACAAGGTCATGCGCTTCACTAACATGAACAGACTTAAGAACCTTGGTACTTGCAGCTGTTGACATTGACATAATCCTACACCAGTAACGAAAAATGTCAATGGAATAAAAACCTTACTCCAATACCTAAAAGAAAAAAGAAAAAAACCCTAATAGTTCATCATTTCAGAAACAGAAAAACAAATTCACCTAAAATCCGATATAAGTCCATGGTTTTTTGTTCCAGCAAATGCTGGTTTTGGTTGCTGCTGAGGCTGAGCATTTGTAACTATGGATGTTAAATGCCTGAGCCTACAGAACAGAAAGTAAATCAAGATTAATAAAGAGATAGAAAACTGAACACACAGGAAAAAAATGTTTATTATACTATACGTTTAAGGGGTTTTACCTGGTGAGATTTTGAGGACGAACAACGGCGAGAAGAGGAAGTGCCGATTTGATCAAGGATCTAGCTGCCATTTTCGACTATGTTATCTTTTTAACCTTTTCTTTGTTTTTGTATATGAAAATGATAGAATTGCACTGTCTTTCGGGGTTCAGAGGATTCTTTATAAAGAGAAGATTTCATGCTTCAAAGGAGTAAATTTCGCGGTACAGATATGGCATACAACAATACATTAATGCCATAATATAATTGGCCTCCTTGAATCCTCGGTCATGGCTCCAGGTATTCTTCTTTTATTCTTCTTCGATGCATTACTTGATAAGTCTATATTCCTATAAATAAATCCTTGATATAAATACCAGCAACGTGGTTTATGGCTTATGAAAGTGCTTCCTTGATAATACCGGCAACGTGGTTGATGGTTTACGGAAAGTGCCTCCTATTGGCCATTTCATAAGCAAAATTATATGCTGGCTAAATTGGGGCCTATAGCTAGATGGCAAAAAAAGGTCATTAGAAATCACCTACACACCGCCTCTTATCAAAATAATTACCTAACTTCCTATTTTACCCCTAATTAATTAGTATCGTATTAGGGGTTAATTTTGTTTTGGATGTGAGATTAACTAATGTTAGAGATTTCATCAAAAAATCAAACAACTTAAATTTTTTGATTTCTTTTTCGTGAACAGTACCCAGAATCGGTTTACGTTCATGCACTCATAAACCGATTCTGGGTTGGTGTTTCAGAATTATCAGAGGACTTCCAAAATCGGTTGACTTTGGCATATGTAAAATCCGATTAGGATAATCAGGGTTTTATGTGACATATATAAACCGATTATTTACTTTCATAAGAAATCTTTTTTCATTCATTTTCATTATTGTAGGATGCATTTAGCACATGCATCAAGCCTTTAAACCCCTAGGCGACCCTAGTGGACGAGTTATAGTCTCGTGAGGGTTTACATAGAGGTCTACCCGCAAAACCTATACAAAAACTTCTAAAGCCATCAATCTTCCTCCGACGAAGACGATACAACATCCAAGTAGTCCGGGTTATCCTCCGGTATTTTTTCTTCCAAGAAGTGATAGCTTGCATCGAATGCGAATGCTTTCTCCTTTTCCTCCAAGTAGCGCGCTTTCACGACTTCGTGCTACAAAAACACAAAAACAAATTTACATTTGTTAGTGGTGTTTCATTGGAAGATAAAACAACATGGGTTACGTAAAATAAACCACAAAATTACTTACAAATTGTGCAATGGACAAGGTGAAGGGGCGAGTGTTAAAAATCCGAGGTTGGAGAGCTAAAAAAGTTAGTATCGCATTTTCGATTACTAGGTGCCTAGCGTGCACTTGTTGAACACTTCTAGCGTTAGGATTCCCAAACTCTTGGCTAAATTTGTTGTGTACCCTAGCCCAAAAGGTTGTGGAATCCACCCTTTCGGAGGATTGACGTCTAAGTTGTTTTTCCGCATACCAAGCTTTGGTGATTGCCAAATCTTCCGCGGAGTCGAATGATGCCATTTCTTGTATGTATATGTACGAAATGAGTAGTTGTGGAGTATATGAAGTGAGGGGGATAAAATGATCAATTTTGAGGCAAATGGTGTCCAAGGGTGAGGTCTCTATTTATAGAGAAAGTCCCAAACGACTATTTTTTTTGAAAAACGTGAAATAATTTGAAATAATCGGTCTTTTAGAAGGATTGTAAAACCCGTTTGTATTTACATGGCACAAGGAATCAGTCTTCCTTGCGACCAATGTAAGCCAATTAAAGACAGTTTAAATCTTAAATTTTCACCGACACAAATCGGTTTATATATTTCCATATGTGATACGATTCTAGCTTGGCTTAAAAACATCCAGGAAGAATGGCTTGCACAATCGGTATATGTGGCCATATCGAGTAAACCGATTGTTGGCATGTCAGGCTAGAAAAATTTTAAACATTAAGTGCATTAAGTTCAACACAAGATCATCCAAAATAAAAACATCAACCACACAAATATCATCCAAAATACAAACATCAACCATCCCAAAAGACTTAAAACAACCACAAGTCTTATAAACTTTAAGTTTTAGTATTTAAAAGTTAAACTAGAAAATTTAAGGAGCACCAGGAGCATTTGCAGCACCAGCACCACCATCACCAGCACCAGGAGTAGCTGCAGCACCACCACCACCAGCATCATCAAGAGCAACAACTTCTGCATCATCCATGGCCATAAATTCAACCATTTCTTCAAACATACCCTCCAATTCTTGGTGGGCATTCCTACCAGCTGAAATAATGTTTCTTCTCATCCTGGCAAACGTTATGACCTCAACAAGCTCTTCAAGTGAAAGCATATCAATCAATGCAAGGGCTTGTTCAAGACGGGTCTCAGCTCCGGAAGCAAACTTATATAGGCTTCTCACTGGAACTCTTTGTGGTTTTCTCATAATATCCTCCAAGGTTAACTCTCGATTGTAAAATGGTAGGTGTCCGAAGTCCATTCTACACAAAAGATAAACAAAAATCAAGTAAGAAATCGGTACATATACAAACATAAGTAATCCGATTATGGGGAGAAAACAAAAATCAGGTTATGTGGTACATGTATAAAACCCGATTACAGAGAGGAAGGTGAAAAGACTATATTAATCGGATTATACATATTACATATTTCTGGTGATGAATTTTCATATTTCATTTCTACCTCAGAATCGGGCTATGTTAATCATCATGTAAACCGATTATTGTGCATGCTCTTCATGGTCGAGAAAAAAAACCCAGAATCGGTTTATTCGATAGGTCAATAAAAACCGATTCTAGGTGTAATCAGATTTTTGATTTGTCAAAAACGACGATTTAAACATGTAAATCAATAAGATAAGAAGAATCATATAATGGGTTGATGGAGATTTACCTTCTTCATGGTTGGATCGAATATCGTCTGAGAAGAAAATGATTTTTTTTTTTTTTTTGATTAGGGTTTTGAGAATTTGGAAAGTTTATGATGGGAATAGAATTTTTTTTTAGGTTTAGGTTTTTTTGTTTTTGGATTTACTGAAAATGGAAAGATTAGAATTTATATGAGAGAGTTTTAGGAATTAATGTGGGGGTAAATTAGTATTTGTTAGAAGTTTGGGTGCCTATAGTAATTTGGTGGTGTGGGAATGAAATTTTGATAGGCGCCAATTAAGTGGTATAGGCCCCAATTTAGCCAGGAATTATATACGTTCTTTAATTATATGTGATATCCGGGGAACTGTAGATTTACATTTTCCGGTATACTAGGCCGCGGGTTGCATATACCCAAATTCCCCACCTACCCTCGTTCATATATGGCTTTCAAATTGGTAAGAGCGTCATTTATGAGTTTGAACTTTGAAGCACAACTCAATATTTGTAGGGTTTCTCACACACGGTTTAACTATATGGCAAAAGAAGAAGAAAAAATTTAGCAATTACCATCTTTGGCAATTCGAGATGGCAATGTTGCTAAGATGTTATTCGTAGCTATCTTACTATATCAGGGAATAAATTCTTAAATAAAAGGAGTATAAAATTTTAGAACCCAATTTTGTGCACACTCCTTTGAAGAATGTGCCAAAATAAATTGATTTTATTGGTCAGTCTTAATTGATCTTGTTGGTCTAATTGATTCAGTTAAAATCTTTTTTTTTTTGTTTTGTTTTTTTATAAAGAAAAGTTTATTGCATTTAGCTTAGAGTGTTTTAATGTCTTTAGCTAAAAAACTACAAAGCTCAAAACTGTAAGACTCATATGCTGCAACACTTGAAGCTATGTCTCTTACTAACTTAGCTATAGCATCAGCTACTTGGTTGTCATCTCTACTAACAAAAATAAAAATACATTGATGAAAACTTGTGATTAAGTGTTTTATCTCTTTTATTGTATTCTTATTCTCCAATTGCACTAATAAAGAATCTTCATTAATAAATTGTATGACCAGTTTTGCGTTAGCCTCAATGCGTATTTGGTCCAACTGTTTATCCTTTGCCCATGATAAAGCCTCACACACTGCCTTACATTCTCCAGCCTCTGGACTTAGTGCTCCATTTGCGTAACTTCCTTTGACTCCATAACAGGTACTTGTATGATCTCGCATGACAAGACCAGTTCCAAGTTGGTTAGAAAAAAGATCAAATGATGCATCTACATTTATTTTAATTCCATTTGTAGGTATTTTCCAATGGGATTGTTTAATAACATGTTGATTATCTAAACTATATGCAGTGTCATGCAAATGTGGTGTTAGATAATAATGAATCTTGTGCACAGTGGTAAGATGGTTTAGAGTTACTCCCTTAAATAAAACATCACATCTATCTTTCCAAATTATCCATGCTCCAATCATGAGAGAATATAACATCTTCTCCTCAATAGTTGTGTTGTCTGTGAACCAACTTATAACCCATTTTGACACAGAGTTACAGTTCTGTCTGACAAAGTCAATATTAGTATTAATCCCTTTCCAGATTTTTCTAGCATGCCTGCAATCAAATACAAAGTGTTCGATAGTTTCTTCACAGTGACCATAGATGTCGCAATGAGTATCCATGTGTTAGAGCACTACTCGGTCGAACTCGCAAGCGTTGTTATCTCAAGCTTGTTTGTCAATTTTAGTTGATCAAAACTATATACTTGATTTCTGTTCCACTTATACCTTTGTCTCAGATTAAGATAGAATGTGTAGTTGAGTTTTAGACTTCACGATGTTAACCAATTGAAGAAGAAATTATGTTGAGGAGCTTGGAGGAACTTCATCAACAAAAGGTATGTGGAGACTAAAACTTATCTATCACTCAGAAGTTTATTCTATTCTATCTTTTAATGAGACTAAGTAGTATAGCTATATAGACTTTTACATTATACGCATTTGATATTTCGAGCTGAGTTTATCTTGCTTATCGATTTCTCGAAATATGTGTTTGAAGCTTTTTTATTTAGCTATGTTCATCATATTCTTGACGAGTTTAGTTGGAGACAAGTTATTTGTTCGAAACTAAATATTAAGTCAAAAGATGATCATGTGAAATTACCTTGAACATCTTATATGATTTGTGTGAGACGGTCATTTGATGTTAGCTTGGGAAGTTTCGTATTAATCATTCGATCACTTGAAAATTACTTGAAGCTAATGGTATGTGTGAGATTACCATTGTCATCTTCCAAGGATGTTTTAATGATTGAAATGAGAGTTTAGAACAATTACCTATGTCTGGATACAACACGGTATGCATATCAAGTATGCGAACTGTATTGTGATAATTCAGTTCCGGAACTCTTGTTTGTGTACCTAGTATGCCAACGGATTTACCTGAGATGGTCCGGAACTCTTGTTTGCGTACCTAGTATGCGAATAGGGTTACCTGAGTTGGGTCCAGAACGGTTGTTCGCGAACCGGGTTTGCGAAAGGCTTGACTAGGCTAAGGTTCAGAGCTGCTTTTTCGCGTACCCAGTTTGCGAACACAGTAGTTAGTTCTAAAATCGGTTATGTATGATTCTCATACTCATGAACTAAAACATTTATGATTTAAGGAATGCAAATTAACATTACAAACCGTGGCTTATGTTCATAAATTGATTCTTGTATAAGTACTTTGTACGATTACGAATCAATCCGATTTTGTTTCAATTTGTTCATATATATTTCTATGAGATAGTAAACAATTGAACAAATATATTTGAAACATAATTAGATTCATCTGATTATCTTTCATGATTGATTGATCATCATATTTGATCTAGAAGTGTTAGATGAATATGGTTAAGTTAAAAGTGCTTATATGGCTAACTTCGGTTAACTGTTATTGAGCCAACCCAATATACACGTTTAGGTACGGTTACCCATATCAAAATGTAAGTACATTTCATTTGTGTGTAACAAGCTAAGACCATCTAACGGTGGAGATTGATTGATTAATTTCTAAGCAGACTTAGCTTGAATCTTAAATCAGGAGTTCATCTAACGGTGAATATTGAATGCTTTGTTACTAAGCTATCTTAGCTTTGATTATAAGCGACTCTGATTTGAAAGGCTATATAAGGGAAAACTCTAGCAACTGAAAAACCTAATTAATCCCGGCACTTTCCTGTGTCCTAGTTGCAAACTAGAGTAGATTCTCCTTTAACCTAGGTTTTTCCAAAACCCTTATTAGGTTATCGACTTGAAGACTTCATTTGGGATTCGTGAAGCCATATCCAACTATTTTCTCTGTAGTTGCGTATTATGCTTACTTTTCATATCGTATTGAGTTTAATCTTCTCTAAGGTTTTCTCGAGATTTATCTCCGATAGGTAAGATATAAAAAGTAATGACAACAATTCTTCGTCTCAGACTCTTGTGATTCCGCAATAACTTCTTTTGTTAATCAACTAGGTTATTGTGAGGTGACTAATATTTTTAGGCTGCTCTTCGAGAGTATAAGACCGGATTATTAGTTGGTTAATGTTCACCTTGATCTTTGTATCAAAAGACGGAACAAAAAAGAATAAATAATAGACATATTTGTGGGACACATATTTGTTTATAAGTCTTCGACTTTGGGTCGTATCAACTCTTAGTTGTGGGTGAGATCAGATGGATGGCCCTTAGTAACTGAGGTGCCCCTTATCCAAATTGAGGGTCCGAATAGAGGGTATCCTCCGGAGGTGCCTTTAGCAACTTTTTGAGCTGATTTCTCCAAAAATGTTTATTTCCCAAGAATACCTACAAACACATAAAACACCATAATAAGTATAAAATCGAGTACCAACAATACAGAAAATTGAGGACAACTTAGACACAAAAATGTGTCTATCATAGGGATATTGTCGACACTGATGATGAGGATATGCCACAGTGCTTCAAGTGTAAAGGTTTTGGTCATTTTGCTAATGAGTGTCCGAATCGTAGAAAATATACTGGGAACAAAGGTCTTGCTTCAACTCTTAATGAAACGTCTGATCACTATGATTCGAATGAAGATGAAAAATCAAGTGTAACACTCCTTGGAGAAAATATTAATTTTGATAATTGTAGCAATACTCACATCAATCTTGATATTCTTTATGGAGAAACTTCATCGACCACAATGGAGGATGAAATGGATTTTACTCTCTCTATTGAAAATTCTATCCGACATGTTTCAGGTACTTCACTTTTTTTAGCAACATTTTCGGCTATGGTGCCTGAACCAACCTCCACGTTGACATGTTCTTATTGTACTATTAAGGGTCATGAACTCTCTAATTGTTTTAGGTACAAACATAAAGTAAGATATGTCAACAAACTGCAACGGAGAGCAAATCGATTAGTAAACAAGCTCAAACTTGTTCTAAATTTGAATCCTTCAGAGGTATGTAAATTTAACTCATCTCCTAAGAAGTTGATTCTAAAGAAAAAGTTAGATCTTTACAGAAAAGAACTAGGTCTAAACGACCTATAAAAGGGGGTGTTGAAAATTATGTGCAGGAACCTTGTGGTGAACATATCATTGTTCAACCCAACTAGTCTAATTATATTGAAGGTGCATCTTTTCTCATGTGCCCGAATTTCGAAAAGAGACAAGAGTTGTGCACAGTTGGTGTCTAAGGTCAGAAACTATTCTAGGTTGTTTTCCTTTGAATTTTGAATACTGAATTTATGTTTGTTCTTTTCATATCCTCAAATGGTATTGAAAAGATTTCATCCTTTTTGGTTAATAAAATGGGGTTAAAATCGACATTTCTACCCTTCTTAGGGTTGTTTTTGTTGATCGTACGTGAACCCTACTTACTTTGTATATATAGGTTCCGTAACCCTACATTCTTTTTCCTTCCCTGTGACTCTCTTCATCAAAAGGTTGCTTGTGGAGCTGTTACTTTGTGCGTTTCTTTCACAATCCCATATTTTAATGTAGACTCCAAGCATCATATTTTCTGATGGAAAAGATGTTAATATGATTGTTAAGCCATCATTCATGAAGGAAAAAGACAAATCCCATTCCTGTACAACTTTGAAGAGAAAAAGGAAGAATATGAAGAAACCAAGGGCTAACACCTCTAAGCTTCAGAAGTTTTCTGTCGTTCTTGAAGAGTTAAAAGAAACAAGGATGGAGATGCGCGCAGCAAATAAAGGCTATTGTTCTAAGATCTCTTGAAATTCAGAAGGCCCTGGTTCGGCAACAGTCAAAAAGGTTTGTTGGGATTGACTCCTTTCTTCATGAACCTTATGTTCCAATGTCTGTTGACGACAAGGAGTTCAGGGACGATAAATTTTTTTTTCAAGAATCTTAATGTTTAGGAAACTTCTTATGAGAATTTATTCTTATGATTAAGAAGGATAACTAGGGTTTGGAATAGCAATTATTGTGATTGCACATAGCTATTTCAATGCTTTTCATCTTGCAATGTTTTTAGATTTTATTTATTTAAATTCTTAAGTTATTTGGAAGATGATTTTTTGCAGTATTTAATCTTTTGATTTTATATATTGCAAATTGCTTATGAGATGTATGCCTTTACGTTCGTGAACTGTGCTAGTATCTCATAAATGCTCAAAAGTTAAGTCTATTATGTCTTTATGCAAATATTGATAAAAGATAGAATGAACTTTTGAAAAATTCCACAATATTGATCTTTCCCTAATCCACTTCTATGTGAAAGTATTGTATGGCTCCATAAGTTTTCTTATATTGAGTGTTTCCGGCTAAATTAATATATAAGGCCTTCTTGTGGACAATTTATTCGAGTTTACTGGATACAAATTCATGTGATTTGTTAATGTCCAAGGAAAACCTTCTTTTCTTGTAAAAGTAAGGTCGCGCATGTTGTTCTTTCGGGAATGACATCTAATGAGGGAGAGTTCTTAATTGAACTTGTGCTTAATTGCCATATCTTTGTGGGGAGTGCGACTGTGGAAATTTGTAGGAGTTATCTTGTATCTTTATATAAACTCCTTGATGAATACACTAAGTTTCGACTATGTGAAATCATCGTAACAAAGTTAATATGTTCTCTTTTAGTCATGAATTATCTCTTTGAGGATTTCATTATGATCCTGTAGTTTTCGTACCTTTGCCAATTTATATTGACAAAAAAGGGGAGAATCATTTGATAGTACATACATATGGTTTACGGAGGGGGTAGTGGTTTTCATTGTAAGATGGAAGTATTGACTAAGGGGGAGTGAAACATATTACCATAGTATTATTTCAAAGTTGTGATGAAATTGGACTTTGATTCGATATAATAATACTATGACATTGTATAACAATGATTGAGAACATCTGTTTTCTTATTTTTATGGCTACGGATCTTCAACAACAATGATGGTGAGTTGAACACGTTCAGAATTGCTGGAGTACTTGGAGTAGTGAAGAATTCAAAGAAAGTTGAAGAGCCAAGGAAATCAAGCATGATGGATGAGAAGTTACAAAGTTTATTTATTTTGTAATCCATATGTATTGATAGTTTTGTCACTAAAATTAACAAATGAGAATATTGTTAGAGCACTGCTCGGTCGAATTCGCAAGCGTTGCTATATCAAGCTTGTTTGTCAAGTTTAGTTGATCAAAACTATATACTTGATTTCTAGTACTTATAGCTATGTATCGGATTAGGATAGAATGTGTAGTTGAGTTTTAAACTTCACGGCGTTCAACAATTGAAGACGAAGATCTACTGAGGAGCTTGGAAGAACTTCATCAACAAAAGGTATGTGGAGACTAAAGCTTATCCATCACTCAGAAGTCTATTCTATTTTATCTTCTAATGAGACTAGTCGTATAGATAAATAGACTTTTATATTATACACATTTGATATTTCGAGCTGAGTTTATCTCTCTTATCTATTTCTCAAAATATGTGTACGGAGATTTTTTTGTTTAGCTATGTTCATCATATTCTTGACTATTTTAGTTAGAGACAAGTTATTTGTTGGAAACCAAATATTAAGTCAAAAGATGATCATATGAAAATTACCTTGAATGTCTTATATGATTTGTGTGAGATAGTCATTTGATGTTAGCTTGGGAAGTTTCGTATTGATAATTCGATCACTTGAAAATTACTTGAAGCTAATGGTATGTGTGAGATTACCATTGTCGTCCTCCAAGGATGTTTCAATGATTGAAATGAGAGTTTAGAACAATTACCTATGTCTGGATACAACACGGTATGCATATCCAGTATGCGAACTGTATTGTGATAACTCAGGTCCGGAACTCTTGTTTGCGTACCTAGTATGCGAAAGGGTTTACCTGAGTTGGGTCTAGAACGGTTGTTCGCGAACCGGGTTTGCGAATGGCTTGACTAGGCCAAGGTCCAGAGCTGCTTTCCGCGTACCCCGTTTGCGAACACAGTGGTTAGTTCTAAAATCGGTTATATATGATTCTCATACTCATGAACTAAAATATTTACGATTTAAGGAATGCAAATTAACTTTGTAAACCGTGGCTTAATGTTCATGAATTTATTCTTGTATAAGTACTTCGTACGATTACGAATCAATCCGATTTTGTTTCAATTTGTTCATATATATTTCTATGAGATAGTGAACAATTGAACAACTCTATTTGAAATACAATTAGATTCATTTGATTATCTTTCATGATTGATTGATCATCATATTTGATCTAGAAGTGTTAGATGAATATGGTTAAGTTAAAAGTGTTCATATGGCTAACTTCGGTTAACTGTTATTGACCCAACCCAATATACACGTTTAGGTACGATTACCCATATCTAAATATAAGTATATTTCATTTGTGTGTAACAAGCTAAGACCATCTAACGGTGGAGATTGATTGCTTAATTTCTAAGAAGACTTAGCTTGAATCTTAAATCAGGAGTTCATCAAACGGTTAATATTGAATGCTTTGTTACTAAGCTATCTTTGCTTTGATTATAAGCAACTCTGATTTGAAAGGCTATATAAGGGAGAACTCTAGCAACTGAAAAACCTAATTAATCCCGGGACTTTCATGTGTCCTAGTCGCAAACAATTATTAGGTTAACGACTTGAAGACTTTATTTGAGATTCATGAAGCCAGATCCAACTATTTTCTATGTAGTTGCGTATCTGATCTTACTTTTTATATCGTATTGAGTTTAATCTTCTCTAAGGTTTTCTCGAGATTTATCTCCGATAGGTAAGATATAAAAAGTAATCACAATAGTTCTTCGTTTCAGACTCTTGTGATTCCGCAATAACTTATTTTGTTAACC
Organism: Papaver armeniacum; assembly: GCA_023531295.1. Lineage (NCBI taxonomy): Eukaryota > Viridiplantae > Streptophyta > Magnoliopsida > Ranunculales > Papaveraceae > Papaver > Papaver armeniacum. The sequence goes on from JAJJWW010000013.1 coordinate 191,101, forward strand.
AGTTAGGTTATTGTGAGGTGACTAATATTTCTAGTCTTCTCTTCGAGAGTATAAGACCGGATTATTAGTTGGTTCCTGTTCACCTTGATTTTTGTATCAAAAGACGGAACAAAAATAGAATAAAGAATAGACATATCTATCGGAGACATATTTGTTTATAAGTATTCGACTTTGGGTCGTAGCAACTCTTAGTTGTGGGTGAGATCAGCTAAGGGAATCAAGTACTCAGAATCCAGCGTGGTTCTAGAGGCGTAAGCAACGCGACTATACCTTAATCGGTGTGAGACTTGGTTAGGGCACAACTACATTCCAGTTCGAAGCTAACTTGTAGTAGGATAGTGTCTGTAGCGGTTTAATACAGTGTGGTGTTCAATCTGGACTAGGTCCCTGGGTTTTTCTGCATTTGCGGTTTCCTCGTTAACAAAATTGCTGGTGTCTGTGTTATTTCTTTTCCGCATTATGTTTGTTTATATTATTGAAATATCACAGGTTGTGCGTAGTTCAATCCTTTGATAAATCCGACCTTGATTGATGGATAGAACTTGATTGACACTTAGACATTGGTCTTTGGTACCGTCTAAGTTATTTCTCATACCAATCAGGCTCATGTATTTCTATCTATTCGATTTGCTGATTGTATTATGAAAGAGAGATAAAGCTCTTTGATATATTTGTCGATTGAGTCTCACTTTTAAGTTGGTGCTCTCGTAATTATATTGGAGTTTAGTTTATACAGATTGTCGAACGATTTATTGGGTGTGGTTGTTATACCCCCGCTTTTTCACTATGTCTCCATTGTATCTGGCTAGTTTGCTCTTAGTAGAGTTAATTTCTTTAATGCACTTCCATGCAAACAATTTTATTTTGTGAGTTGTAGTGCATCTACATAGTGATTTCCACACATTATTGCTTACTGCAACACCATTAACTTGAACTTCTCTGCTAGACATTGTTAACAGTTTGTAGGCACTTTTGACTAAGAAATTACCATCTTTTGTATACATCCAAACTATGACATCCTTTTTAGTTTTTTCAATGAAGAGAGATTGAATTCTTCTAGATGTATCAGCATCAAATAAATGATCCAGGAGAGCAGTATTCCATTGATTTGTATCTGGGAGTATTAGTTCTACTACTTCTCCATAAAATCTAAAAGAATCATTCTTAGGAAGAGGTGGATGATTCAAACCTAGTATCCATTTGTCCAACCATATTTTTGTGCCCCATTGTTGACTTCCATGTAATGATGTTGTATAATTGCCAAACCTTTAGTAATACCATTCCAAGTATAAGAACAGTTTTTTACCTTAATCTTTTGATGTATGATGTCTCATGTTTTGAAGTATTTACTGCTCAACACTTGAACCATGAGATGGCTTGACTCATTGCATATTCTCCAAGCTAACTTAGTTAGGAGGGCTAAGTTAAGCTTTTTTAAATCTCTAAAGGCTAGTCCACCCACATCCTTAGAAGTACATACATTATGCCATGCAATTGGATTTGAGCCTATATTATTTTTATGACCCTTAAAGAATTTCCTCTCAATAGCAGTGAGATGGTTTATAAGATTATTAGGTAACTTGAAAGTACCCATCTGGTGGACTGGTAGACATGCTTGATCATGGTACCTCCTCCAGCTTGAGAAAGGTTGATTGAAGACCAAGTAGAGAATCTTGTTTCAAAACTTTCTTTAATACTTTTGAAAGACTCTTATCCCAAATATTTCTCCTTAGAATTCACCGTCTTGACTCCAAGGATATTTGTAAGAGCTTCTGGCACTTCAGGCTTAGTTTTTTTTTTACTGAATGGACTGCAGATTTATCAAAATTGATCACCTGACCTGATTGAGAACTGAAATTATGAAGTAACTCCAGCAGAGTGTTAACTGAAGTATTGCTTGAGTGAAAATCAAGCAGTCATCTGCAAAGACCAAATAATTGATGGTTGGAGCAAGTGCAGCCACTTTAATACCTTTAATTGTTTTGTTTTCTTGAGAAGTAGTGAGATATCTTGAAAGAAATTCCATAGCTAAGATGAATAGATAGGGAGAAAGAGGGTATCCATGTCTAATTCATCTAATGGGAGAAAATTCTTCACATGGGCTTCCATTGAGCAGTACTGACAAAGTAATTGTACTGATGCATTGATGCACTAGATTGCAGAAAGGGTTATTTGGTTTTTGGTACTTACATTTTGTCCAACTTTAGTGTTTGGTCTAACATTTGTCCAACTTAGTGTTTAGTACTTGGAAATAACGTTGACTTTAGCTGACCAGGTTAAATATTGACTTCTGTTTGTAATTATTAAAATAAAATAAATAAATAAAATAAAATTGAGAGATGAATTACTGTTATAACCTTCACTTTCCTAACATTTACCCCATAATTTTGGGAACCCATCTTCTCATCTTCTCCTAACGCATCACTACCGCAACCGCTACCACCACCACCGCATTCTCCGTCTCTTATCTTCACATTCTTCTTCAACCGTTTCAGAAACATATTGATGTCCTGTTTCTACACAAACAAATACTGAGAAACAAACGCCAAAAAAAAAAAAAAAATTTATCCCGCATTCACGCTAATTTAACACCACCACCATCACCACTGACATTAAGATTTCACCACTTCAATAATAAACCCTAAATTGAAAGCAGTAAAAACCAACAATGATTTATAAAGCCATTTCATTTGCGTAACTCTTCTTAATTTTCTTCTAATTAATTCCTCTCTTGTCAAAATTGGAGGTTTTCAGATCCCCAAATTAGTCTTCAATTTCTTAGTTCATCAATGGGGTTTTCACATCCCCAAATTAGCCATCAGTTGCTCTACTGGGACATCAAAAAATATGAAAAGCATCGTTGTATTCAAGATCTTTTTGTATTTGTTCTCATTTACAAAGGTGCTCTTCTTATTTTAGTTGGCTAAGTAAACCAGTTTTGATCCTGGGTGATTAGGGAATTAATTGGGAAAGAAAGAAAACTTACAGGGTGCGTTTTATGATGATTGTGATTTGAAATAGGTAAGAACAGAAAGTGATGGTAAATAAAGCTTTGCGAATGATTAATGGCGATGGAAGTAAATGAAGAAAATCAAAACAGTCACAGAAAACTACATGATTGCGGTGGATGAAAGTGAATGGGGTGGTCTAATATAATATTTTTTCAACTAATTTAGTGTGGATCTCTCACCTGGACCGTATGATTTTTTTAGAGTCGTTAGATCTTAAGCCATATCAGGGGTACTCTGGTAAACTCTGATAATACATTACACAAAATTAATTAAAATATGGTCACAAACAGTCAACGGGAGTCAACGTCAATTGCAAGTACCAAACCCTAAGTTGGACAAAAGTTAGACCAAACACTAACTTTGGTCAAAATATAAGTACCAAAAACCAATTAACCCTTGCAGAAATCCTCACATAATCCAAAATATTGAAGAACTTTTAACAAAAAAAAGACCATTTTAGCCTTTCAAAAGCTTTTGACATGTCTAGTTTAAGTGCCAACCACCCAATTTGTCTTCTTTTCTTTCTCATATAATGTATTATTTCTTGAGCAATTACTGTGTTGTCCTGTATAAGCCTACCAGTGACATAAGAAACTTGAAATGGGGATACTATCTTGGCCATCAAAGGCTTCATTCTGTTAACCAAAATCTTTGAGATAATCTTGTAAGAAGTATTGCACAATCCAATTGGTCTATAGTCAGCTGCACATATAAACTTTTTCTTTTTAGGAATAAGAGAAATACATGTCTTGTTTATTTGCCTTGAAATATGCTTAGTTTCAAAGAATCTAGTAACCATCAAACAAACATCATTCTTAACTGTGTTCCATTGGCTTTTATAAAACCCATCTTGAAATCCTTCCGGTCCAAGGGCACTCCAATTTTCCATACTTCTAAGAGTATCAAAGACTTCTTGAGATGTAGGAACTCTAGTAAGTCAATTATTGTCATCTTCAGTAACAATTGTTTGTAGTATATTATACAAACCCTCTTCAAAAATTGGATTAGTTGTTGTGTTGATTTGCTTGAAATGTTGAGTCAGATGCATTGAAATTTGATCTCTTGTTTGAAGACAGATGCCATCATGGTCTTGTATGGAATCAATATTATTCCTTGTTCTTCTCTTATTTGCTTAGGTGTGAAAATATTTGTTGTTGTAGTCCATCTCCTTCATGAAAGTATCTCTGGATTTCTACTGGTAAAATTCACTTTAAACCTTGTGCCAATTGTTCAGTTCATTGTTGATGTTGATAATACTATTTTGATCATTTGAGTCTCGAGGCCCTTATTACAGCATGTTCAGCTCATTTTGTGGATTATCTACCTTTTGGTTCATATTACCAAAAAATGCTCCCTATTTCAAAAGATAGTTTTTTCCTTGTAATTTGTAGTCGGACACTAGAATTCCAAGCATTAGCAATAACAATAGCACAATTTTCATCGTTTAACCAAGTTAAAAAGAACTTAAAAGGTTTCAAATAATTTGGTACAGTGAAATCAGTGACTAACATTATTGGATTGTGATCACTGTCTACTTGTATCAAATGCATGAGTTTAGAATTAGGAAAATGGACAGACCAGTTGCCATTTCCTAAGGCCATGTCAATTCTAGATTTTTTTGATCATGTACCTAGATTGTTATTAGACCATGTGCAACATAACCAGTATCTTCTAAGCCACAATCACATACAATGCCATTAACTAGTCCATCCGAAGAGGTTGAGGCCATATTATCACTATCAAATAAATGAAAATTTAGGTCTCCTAGAACTATCCAATGGTTATTTAGATCAAACAATATGATGAATGAAGTTTCATTGTTCTTTTTTCTTGTTGTAATTGCTATATCCATACATGCATGTTAATATGAATTCTGGTTTACTAGGATGTGCTTAAACTACCACGATGAACATGTTATTATAGGTATCAACTGCATCACAAGTAAAGCCATCTTTCCAAAGTAAAACAAGACCACCAGAAAGCCCTACAGGTTCTATATAACTCATGTTTGGGAATTGATACTGCTTTAGAATAGGTTGGCATTTAAGCTGGCTTATTTTAGTTTCACAAAGGAAGATGATATCAGGATTTTGGGATATGATCAAGTCTCTCAGATGGTTTCTAGTGATAGCTTTATTAAATCCTTGAACATTCCATGAAATGATCTTCATGGTAAACACCTCACTTTTACTATGTTCTAAGCGGAAATCAAAAGAAACTAATATAAAGAATATGTGAAAACAGTTTTTGTGAAGCATTTAATGCCATGCAGAGATGCAGTATGAAAGGGTTTAAATTTTCGTAAAAATTTATAACTACCAATAGGATTTTTAAACCTATAGAAATTAAGGCACTTAAATTTTTCTAAAAGGAGTTGAAAGAACTATATGAGATTTTGTATACATGTATCTCCTTCTGTGACTTGACAGTTTGGTTATCTTTCTCTATGATCTTTTGAGTTGTTCGATTGTTTGTGTTGATATCAGAAACATTGATAATGGAACCTTCATTATTTCCTTTATGTGCAGCGCCTTTAGTGATTCTAATTCTTTTTCCTAGTCTTGTAGATTATGTGTCTTCATTTTCACCTTGTTTCAGCTAGAAAATCCATATTGATAACTTCACCATATTTTGGAGGGATAAAGGTTGCAGTATTGGTAAACTTTTTTGATTAGGCTTTTCCATTGGAGCACTATTTGTTGAGATTTGTGTAATATTTATCCTTATATTGATGGCCTTGCCCAAAGAAGTATGGCTTTTCATGCGCTTTAGCCAAGTAGTTTGTTGCATCTTTGCATGCCCCTTTCAAGTGTTTGATAACATAGCATTCAGTACATATTCCAGCTTGCTGTCTTTCATAAAAAAATTAATCCAACGGATTATCCCAGCATTGGTTATAGCTTTCACTCCTCTTCTCGGTGGGTAGGAGAGATCTACATTGACGCAAACTTCCACTGGGTCGCTTCCAATTGGGACTGCATCTTTTGGCTCAATGGCTGTGACATCTCCCATGATACTCCCCATTTTTGTTACTAAAGCCATGTTCATGTGTTCTGGCAATAAGAACTTGAGTTGTATCTAGAATTGTTGGAACCTCCAGTGCTTCTCTGTATAGATCGTTTCAGGAATGTAGTTATGAACTACAAGCAAGTATTTGTTAATACTCTATGGCCTCTCATCAATTACTTTGTTGAGAAAATCCCATTTGCTAAACTTAAAGATCATCATGTTTGGTTTCACCTCCACTATTTTAACCTCTTCTTCAGTCATAAAAGGCCATGTAAACTTGATGAAATTTTTCACCACGTCTACTTTCATTCTTTCTTAAATTATCACCTTTCCAATGGCGCTTGCTTCCCATCTTGTTTCTTCAACCTCATCGTTGTTGCTAGCTCGTTGAAAGGTAACTACTTCATAAGTATCACCTAAATCTAGAGTTGCTTGTTTAAACTTGTTAACAAGTTCTCGTAGTTGACTAGATTCAATTAAAATCTAAAATTGGTAAATGTTAATATATCTTATCCTAATACATATAGGGATTACAAAAGACAAGATAGGCAAGCATATATAAATACCATAATATATGCTTCTGAAGATGATTTGTTTCCGATTAATAGGATAATTGTGATTTGATCTTCACAAACGAATTATCAATGATTTGTTTCCAAGTTAATGGGATAATTGTGATTTGATCTTGAGTGACTTAGTTAGTACTGTAAATGTTACTAGTAAGATTATCATTTTTTTTTAATTTATTTTTTATCATTAGCATGGTTATCAATTTCTACAACATATCTTTCTTTATAATAAGAGACCCCTAAAACGCCACACGTCGTCCCCATATTTACTTTTGGATCTAGTGAGGCCACATTAGCATGAACTTTCCATGTCATCGACATCTGATTGGCCATCACTCTAATAGGTATTTTTTTCCAGAAGCGATCCATTTGGCAACCTCAAAGGTCGCTTTTAAAAGATGACACCCTTACAAGATCAAACTAGAAAGAAGAAGAAAAAAAAAAGTAATGGGTCATGCCTAAAGAAAGTTCCACTTATTCCATTGCATTGTAAGATACATGTTGATCGTGTCTCTTCACATTAAGATTTACAAAATTAACAATTGTCACAGACAATCTAAAAACAGTCGCAACCCCTGAAATACATTCACAACAATCACATCCTTTCGCAAGTTTCTAATACACGCACTAACTACCTCAACAACCAAAACATCAACTTACTTTCTGAAATTCCACAAAAATGGACGTCGAACATGAATGGGAGGAAGTGATTCAAGATCCAAGTACTTTGGGATCCAGCAAGTCCTTACGTGAAATGTTCATAACACTTCTACTGTTTTGCGAAATAACCGATCCTACTATCTGAAGATATTATGCATTAACAAAACAAAGAAATAGGTAATCAGGACCAAGATATTGAGGATGAACAACTCAAACACCTGGTTTTATTTGAAATTGAGAAATCAATGAACCTGATCAACAGGTCTCTCAAAGAATTCCCACTGCTTCCTTACCCTCTTCTATAGAAAAAAGAAAAAGACATTCATCCATGAAGAACTAAACTGCAACAAATCACAAGTTCGAGGATATTTCTTGCAGTTTTACAATGGATTGAACATCCAGCAAAGAAACATGTTTAAATCTATAAAATAAATAATCGAAGACAAAAAAAAAGGGGGGGGAGCGTTTTTCGTCTTTGGAAGCAGTGGGATAGGAAAAACATATTTATTCAATCTATTGGCAACCGAATTAAGAGTGAGATCGAGATCGATTTTTTTTTAGCAGCATATTTATTCAATCTATTGGCAATCGAATTAAGATCGAGATCGATTTTTTTTTTTAGCAGTGGCTTCATCAGGAATAGCGTCACTTTCATTGTCCGAGGGGAGGACAACACATTCAACATTCAAAATACCCCTACAGCTTCATAAAGACTCAGTTTGTGGCATACAAAAGGGAACATATTTGGCAAAGTTAATATGCAAGGTAGACCTAATGATATGGGATAAAGCAACGATGATACATAACATGCCATCGAAACACTGGATAGGACATTCAAGGATCTGCTGAGCAATCAGATAAAAATATTCAGAGGAAAAACTATAGTCTTGGGTGGAGATTTTAGGTAGATATTACCGATGGATCCCAAAGGAACCAGGAAAATAATTGTTGACACATCGATAAATAGATCAAATTTGTGGAGACATTTCAGAATCTTCAGCCTTGATGAGAGTATGCGAGTAATTTCTAGCATTTTATCTGCAACGAAAGAAAATAAAATATTTGATAAATATGTACTTGATCTTGGAAATGGAAATCGTTAGGCAATTGCACTTAATGATATGAAAGACCCAACCTGGATTAAGATACCAGATGAGTACATAATCGTACCAGATGAGGATTGTGTGAAACAAATTGCGTTCATCGTATATTCAAGAATGCTTGACAGATATGGAGATGCAGAGTACTTAAGTGAAAGATGTATATTAGTATCAAATGAAATAAATCACTACATTGTTTCAACTTACCCAGGAGAAACACATAATTTGTTAAGTTCAGACAGCATTACTGCGATGACAGGATCCATTCAACCCGTAATTTTTTGTAACTTTTATATACTTATGTGTCATTCATTTACAAATATATTTATACAAGTCAAAATTTGTGGGCCCCTCTAAAACTGATGCAAAATACTGGCCTTGTCTATTGGTGGGTTTTTTACTTTTTTCGTAGAAAACCAGTTTTAATATTTTATTTCCAATGAAAATAAAATATTCCATTTAACACGAGTCTCCATAAAATTGAGTTAATTTTTTCTTTGTTACCTTCTAAAACTTGATATATCTTTTATTTTTCGAGCTCCAGTCACCTTGATGATAACGACTTATTTTTACCAATAACTGATCAAAGATAGAACAGAATAAGAAATTTCTATCAACGATTCTTTCATCTAATGATGTAGTACAAGCTAATTATAAAATCAATCCATCATAGTTACATGTAGCTGATTTTCTTGCTTCATTTCAATTCGCTTCATCTTTATGTGACTCACATCGCGATTTTCCTTGTTTTGTGTTTCAACATATAAGCCATCTATTTAACCTATATATATATATATATATACTACTTTTGTGTCAACATCATCTAATTTCAATTTATAAATTTTTTTATGGAGATGGAAGAATAAAGGAGAAAGATAGTTAATGAAGTCTTATACAGTTTTAGAAAAAAAAATATAACAAAAAAAAAAAATGAAACCAATTCATACATATGGGCGGGCGAGCACCCCTATTTTAATGGGGTACGCAAATTTGGGCTCGATATATTCTCTATTTTTAATGCATTTGGTATGGCATCGAAATGAAAAATATTTGTGAACACAGAAAGGGCCATCATACAAGGTGAATGCAAGGATATTATCCATACTGTGAAGACCACAAACTCTGGAGTGCCCATGGAGAATAAGAAATGATATGTTATAATGACATAAAAGCTCAAGTCACTCCTCGCTATATTTCTGAGTTTATTAGTAGGCAAGCCAACATTGTGGCTCTAAACCTTGGAAGGTATATAATGAAGAGAGTTACAAGATTAATCTAATGTATTCTGATAAGAAGACTATATCGACCTATACCTTCATGATGCTCAATCAATATCTTTTCATTTCCCACTAGAACTTTGTAAGCACAGAACTCCTAAGCGATGAATTTGACATACGGATGGTGTCTAACCCTAGTTGTAGGTATTCCAAGGAAACCCATATGTATGAATTAGCTAAATCCCTTGCAAAATATTATCAAGCCGGTATGACATAGTGACTATATTTAACTACATATCAACAAAAATAATTCGAAATGCAACCAACACAACCATTTAGGTTCTATGTTCTAGCAGGCTGAGCTCCAAATGGAAACTTGTGTACTTATGGCAATATCTCTTCCATTGGAATATGGACAGGAAAACAAACGCTCAACAAATCCCAACGTATAACTTGAGTTCTAAATAGTATTTTATAAGTCACTAATAACCAACTAATTCATGAGCTTGTAGGGCATCTCCAGTACTAGGGTAAAGCTCATTTGGGTAAAGATCATAAAAAAGAGGGTAAAGGTCATAAAAAAAGGTGACCCATAGGATTTCAGATCTTTTGTACGCTTATTTCCATTAAAAAGGTCAGGGGTCAATGATAAAAGATGTTATGATGTCATATCATGAGAGGGGGTTAAGGAGAAAGTCATATTTATCACTTTCTCCATGACCTTCATCTTAAGACCTTTCCAAAAGGCTATTTTTAGACCCCTACAGTAATCCCAAGCTTTGGAAATATATTTTAATATAAAGAGTCTTATTTTCATATGTTTTTGTCACATAGGAGCGACCCACATGAAAAAAGTGTTATTTAGACCTCTGTATGCTTTAGAAAGGCTCAAATGCATTATGCTCGCATGCAAGTGTTACTGAATGAAATATTTGCAACACTCACCAATATTTAATCGTTATAATTTGTCATGCTATTTCTCATGGATCTTTCTTTTCAACAACAGACCACGGCACGGGTCATACCCTAGTAAATAATATATAACAATAAATATGTATAATAATTATTATTTGTAAGTATTAGAACTAATATAAGTTTATAATTAAAATTAGGAAAAAGAATTAGAGGTGAGAAAACTAAAAGCTAGAGACAAGGTGAAGGATATGGAGTTAGGGTTTCTTTTAAATAAAAAGATTGTGGCGAATCAAGAGGAAATTGCAGTCAATAGAAGGTAGAATGCCTACAGATCCCTTTCTCTTTAGGTGATTTGCCTGATTTCAACTTCGTATGATTTTTTGTTTTTGGATTTCAGTAATTTTTATAGATAACTTTGTGTCTCCAGTTGATGATCAACTTTCTTGTGTTATCATTAATCAGGCAACCAATTAACAACACCGAAAACACATATCAAATCAATCTCTAATTTGTGAAATTGAAAAAATGGAGCATAAAAAATCTAATCAACAGAAGTAATAAACAACCATAATCATCCATAAAAGGAACAAAAAAAAAAATAACACTGAAAATTGATCCATTATCATTATACTTCTCTTTTGTTTTTTTAACTACATCAGATCCCCAAAATCCTTTTTAAGTACATCAAATAAAACCCTGATATCTTTTTTTTTTTCTTCATCATTACAAAAAGTAAAACTTTAAAAATATTCCCATATAAATCCTATTAAACCAGCTTCATAAAGTGTATGTTTAACCCTTAATAATAACATCCCTAATAACAAAAAATGCATAAAAGAATACAAATACTGCAATTAATGCCAAGAGAACATCAAAATAGTTGAAATTCTTTTCTCTCTTCTTCTCTTTATTCTTTTTGTTTCTTCAACTATGACATCTTAAGAACTCCAAAACTTATTTGCCTTATATCCTAATACATTTTGTCGTGGATTATCCAGTGCCACGGATTGGTGGAAACTCTTCAAATGTGACATAAATAGTGTGAGAATTAAAACCCGTCCAACTCGGTACGACTCGGTCTCTAAAACCCTAATAATGAGTATATATATAAGTATAAAACTGACTCCTCCTTCTCTTTCACTCTTAGTCTCTTACTCTTTTTTTCTCTTAACTTGAAATGAAACACCATATGATGGAGGCAGCTATGATTCGTTAGTTGAAGTATAATCTGAGGAAAGAAGCTGACCCATTTGATGTGATGAAAGATAAGGTTTTGAAGTCTGTAATAAATAAGCTATCTTTTAGGAATGCAATATCTCTTAAGGTATGTGTGATAATCCTATGATGTTTGATTGAGATAATCTTATAAACTATGTGCAATCAATAGATGTAGACACTGAATAAGTCATCTTCTACAAACCCTATATTGAGTGGTGATTTTTTAAGGGTTTGAGTTTTCCAACTTAAGGAACACCAATTTTAATTTCGGCGTAGAAGGAGGTAGTTGGTTTCCCTTCTGTCCCACTTTCTCTATTGCCAAACAAGAGAAACGGATCTTGTAAAACTTTAAGCATTTTCTGGTCACTGATTTATTTTATTTGGGGACTACAGGATAAAGAAAAAAAGTTATTAGTGTTAAACATTTTGATTAGATTCAATGGGATTAGTGTTAGTTATCGAAGATGGATTAGAGTTATAGATTTCTGATTTTTTAAGAGAAAACTTTATAAAAACTTAAAATTCCTTTTTCCTTTTTTTTTTTCCTTGTGTTTTTTTTCCTTGTATTTTTTTTTTTTTGAGACTCTAGTAACTGAATTAGTCGTTCCACTGACTAATTTGAAGTATGTAAAACTTCATCTTCCAAACCAAACAAAATATACGTCATATTTTTCGAGTAGAAAAAGGAAAATATGTTTTAATTTCAATAATGACCATCAAAATAACTCAATTTCAACCGAACTCAAGATTCTTAACAGCTAAACGAAAAAGAAATGAAGATTCTAATGGTGATATTGCTTAGGTATATTTGAAATGAGTTGTAATGCCATTTTTTGTTGGTTGAATTCGTGATATCAAAATCAAATATGTTCAACCCAGATTGGTTATGTCATGTCAGGTTCAGCTATGAACATCTAGTTAAAATTTTAGGGTAATTCACCACATATAATGTATGTTTGTACTTAGATGTTAATTTCTGAAATTTCTGGACAGTTTTGTTTTGTTTGTCCATGATTGTGTTTCGGAAATCTTAATGATGTTAGAATGATTTGAGGTCTTAAAAAAAGTTGCAGATTTAGGTCTTACCTTTCATTGTACTTTGGATTTGCTCAATTTAAGATTAGTATGAATTTATCAGAAATATTTTGGTAACATGATGTAAGTTGTCCAGTTTTTAGGATGATATTGTAAATTCAATATCTATTGTTTGAACTTTTGGTTTGCTGTGAATTTTGGATATGTTGTATATGTTTGAGTCATGTAAGTCCCTATAAAATTCTAAAAATATCGGACAAAGTTATCACCCAGAAACATATGATATAATAAGTATGCAGTTTGTAAAGCTTGTTCTTGTTTGCATAAATACTTGAAAGGAAGTCATCATTGCTTCTTTGTTGTGTGTTGCTATCCAACGGTTTTCCAGTATTGTGAAAATTATTTATAAGTTAATGGATAAGTTTGTTTGAATGGCATGACACGAATTGAGGAAACTCGTACAACTTATCGGAATAACCCGATAAGAGGATTGGAAGGGGACAAACTAAGGAAATTCGTGCAATTTATCAGAATGCCAACGATAAGTGAATTAACATCACATGAACTGAGTAAACTTGTGCAACTTATTGATATTATAAACTTGTAAATTGAAAACTGAATTGGTTGGTTTGTTGGAAACATTATTGATATTATGAACTCATGCATTAAAAAATATATACTAAATGATTTGTTGAAAACGTTATTGGTATCATGAGATTATTTATCAGATATATAATTAAATCCTCAAGTTTTGCCGAAATATCTTGTTATATGTTATCTTTGATTGATTGATATTTCATCGATTGTTTTGAGAATGAGAATGCATTCTATTGAGCTGTCATCTCACCCTAGTTGACATTGTTGCAAATTTCAAGGAATGTGGAAGTGGGAACTAAAATGTTAGGTTAATGATTATGCTATTATTTTCAATATTCTTGAAGTATAATTTGAATTAATATGTTTGACTGAAAATATTGTTAAGGATGATTAATGAATTCCATGCTCTCTCCAAAATCCTCTCCATAACCGTTTCCAAAAAATTATCCAAACCTAGTTTCTTCAAAAAAAAAAATCTTCTTCAAACCTAAATTTACTAGGATTGATATATCAGATTTTCCAAGTAAATTTGGGTTTGTAATTGTATAGTTAACTTCTCCGCTTTCAATAAAAATCACTTGGTGTTTAGGTTTTAGAATTTTACTTTTATGTTGTTGTTCCTCTGTTTTTGTTGTTTTAATGGCTATTTTATGCCTTATCATGATTTCAATTCTAATCGCCATAAGCGCGTTTTATTATAGCCTATGGGCTCATAAACTGAAATCCAATGGGAGATTCAAGCATATCTTTGAAGACGATCGATTCCGACGTGACGATGATCAAGAGTTATACAAAGAATATCAATGGCTATCGGAATGGGTCATGATTACAATGATTAGTGGAAACTAATTTGATGGATTTCATCTCACTAAAGAAGAAGCCTCTAAATGGTTGAAGAATAATCAAAATACCAATATTCTGATTAGTCTTTTCCATTTTATTTGGTTTCATATAGATCAAAGAATTCTCATTGTAAATTGGTTATATCAGTGTGCAATGTACTATGATGAAACAGGAGGGTATGTTTATCTACCACTTCTGCTATGTAACAATCCAAACCTCAATTTGAATGAAGTAATCTAATAAAATATTCTAGGAGTTTTTCAAAGCCTCTTTTTCCATCAAAAAAAATAAAAAAATTAATGAATTCAGATACTAAAATTCATGTATATAAATTTTCAATTACGTTTGGTACAAAAAGTTGATTTATGAGAAATATATGTATAAGTTCGTTGCGACCCATAACACTTCGAGTTCCGATCTCCATATGGGTTTAACCTGCTCCGGAACTCGGGATGATACGAACATTGGAGAATGATCTGGTATTATTCGTGAAAGTTATGTGACTAATGCATAAAGATTGGATTGCTTCTAAGATCCATTAGAGCTACCGGTATTGTAGTCAGACATTTGTATTAGGGACTCTCTTCTTCTGCCTTTCAGTATTTATTCCTTGACAATTCTCAACCTTCTGAGCTTCTTCTTTATTTGCCTTAGTGATACTGTGAGTCATGGAAATATACTTGTACGTCTCAACATTCCTACACTTTCTAGTCTAACATAGAGGAGTTGACTCTAGTATTTAATCAAGCGACTCTAGATGAGTTTTGATACTAAAATATGACAACCAAACTTGACATACCAACGCTTGGTGAGTTCAACCGAGCTATGCTCTAACAATTATGCATGTTACAACGTTACTAAAAGTACCATGAATACCTAGTAAAATATCTGTTCCTTGTAAGAAAAAAAAATCATTGTTGTCCTATGCTAAGTTTTCTGTCATCCCACTTTTTTTTTTTCTATGTTATCTCATCACTGGTTAGCATCTTTTAGTTGTTTCATCTGAGGAGATTCCTTTGAACTAGCAAAGAGAAAGATCGGCAGGTATACACAAGAGAAAAGAAGAAGAGAGAGGAGATGTCCAATATATTCAATGAGGTCGGCTGTATTGCTATGCAAATGGCTCGTCCCTTGGTCATCAACTCAAACAAAACAAAAAAGGAAAAAAAAATGGTCCTACTCTCAAAAACAAATATTTCCTAAATTTCCAAGTCTCCCAAAATATCACCTCTTGAGGAGAGATTTCTACCATGCCTATTTTCATAAAAAAAGTCTCCCCAAATCTCTGAAAATTACAAGTCAATGACTTTCAATTCTCCTTCGAATAATAGGGGTGTTGGAGTGACTCTTACTAAATCCTAATCCAATAACATGGCGTTCCAGAGATTTTTAATGACTTAAAAAAAGTCTCTAACCAATAACAAGAGACATTAGGAGACTCTCCGAAATTGTCTATGAAGATTTGGAAACTCTGGAAGTCATTTGAAATCTCAATTGACTACCTCCCTGTAACATCTCAATTATCACTGATTACCCTTTCGAAAAAGTTTAGCAGAGTATACAGAAATATCCTCCATATAACCTCCTTATTTAAAAGGTTTAAGAAAATATTTTTGGACCGAAAATAGCGAAGCGTTTCTCCTAAGAATAATATTCAAAATAGATTCAACACCTTTCAGACGTTTTCTGATTTTCGCTAACTTTTAACATAGGTATAAAACAAAAACCCTTTTCAACTATGAACTCTGGTGTCAATATTATTTTTTTTTAATAGGAAAAAAGATATATTAAGAACTTAAACTAAATTTATACATAAGATAAGCGGAGTATTTCATGAGATCTCCAAATTCTTGAGCGGAGACTCGATCCACTGACCTCCTATTTTTAATAGGAAAGAATGTGCATTAAGAACTTAAACTAAATTTATACATAAGATAAGAGGAGTATTTCATGAGAATTCGAAATTCTTGAGCGGAGACTCGACCGCTGACCTCCTATTTGAGAGTCACGCTCCTGGCCAACTGGGGCTAGCCCCTAATGGTTACTGTGGTGTCGATATGACAATATCCGTTAACAGTCAAAAGTCTAGACGGAACGAACAGCATAATCCATTCCTTGACTCGCTAACTGGTAAGTTGAATAACTTTGCTCCCCTGCTTCATCAGAACTGGAAAGAAATTGTCCTTCAACTGAGCGAGTGAGTGGGGGAGAGGAAATCGGAAATGGCAAGCTTCCTAAGTATCTCAGTTCCGACACACTCCTCATCTGCTCACTTCCTCTCTTCTCCGCGTATTCCCATGTCACACTTCAAGGTATTAGTACTACTATCTCTTCAGAAATCATTAATTTGGATTTTGATTTAATCTTTAATTTCTGATTTTGATGCAGAGGATGGTGATTTTACCTGTAAAATGTTTATCAGGAGGGCCAACTCAGAATAATACAGACTCAGAAGTTGAATCAACACCACCATCTTCTATTTTTCTTACTCAGAAGAAGGAAAGTATTAGTAATTCTACATACAATTTGTGTGCTGCTATTGGATCTTTAGGGTTTTTGGAAACTGGGTATTTGACTTATCTTAAAGTTACGGGTTCTGATGCTTTTTGCCCTATTGGAGGTGGAAATTGTGGAGATATACTTAATAGTGATTATGCTGCAGTTTTCGGTATGGTTTTGATATCCTTTTTAATTTTACATATTGCTTTGATTTGGTTGTTTCATGAAATGAATTGTTTTCTAAAGATTGAAATTGAGAATTAGAGATTTAGAACAAGATTTCTTTGTGGAACAAGATCAATGTTAGAGCACTTTTAGGTCAAAATGCTGTCAAATGTTGATCTTGAAGAGAAATTCTTGTGGGTTGGTCATTTTAACTAAGTTCAAAATGTAGAACAAGCATGATGATGAGTTGCTCGTTGTCTATGTTAAGCTTAGCTGTTGAAATTTGTTTTGCTTGCTATTTGTCCCGCATTTGTTCATTTGTTGAGTCCGTCAGTTTTTACTACAAGGAGGGATAATCTCAGCAGTCACATAAAAAATTTGTACATGAAGTCTATGTAAAACTTATTGTCTTGCTTTGATTTTCTTTTTTTTGTGTTGGCTAGGTGTTCCTCTTCCGCTAATTGGTATGTTCGCGTACGGATTAGTTGCAACCCTTGGTGTGCAATTGGGTCGTCAGAATTCAATCTTTGGACTAGGTGAAACTGATGGTCGCATGATTTTGACGGCCACTGTTACTTCAATGGCAACAGCTAGTGCTTATTTTCTGTACATTTTGAGCACACAGTTTTCAGGATCAGCGTGCCCATACTGTTTGTTATCAGCTGCCTTGTCTTCCACCTTATTTGTCGCAATTATAAAGGTACTGATTACAAAACTGAAAACTCCATTCAGATATATAACTATCACTGTTGGAGACACAGCTTCTGAATTCCTTGTTGGTTTTCTGCATACTTCAGGATTTGGGATGGCAAGAGATACAAAAGTCGGTGGGTCTGCAAATATGTGTTGCTGGCTTAGTAGTTGCTGCTTTAAATACTTCATATAAGACAATTGCACCTACGTCAAACAGGTTAGTCATGTAACTCCATTGATCTCAGCTCATGGGTATGTATCTTCTTTGCTTATATTATTTAGTTCATAGGTTTGGGTACTTCTCCCGTCTCCTCCTCCTTACTTTAACTATCTGGAAACCAAAACTAAAATTGCCATTCAGTTAGTATTTCTGGCTGGTTCCTCATTTCACACTTTTCACAGTTTCACTACTAAGCCTGAAATCTCAGTTTTTTGTGCTTACTTTCATATATTTATCTGCACATTGATATGCGTTGAATATCCCTAATTGACACGTTTTAAACTCTTTTTCCTGGGTCTACTCCAATAACTATGATGCGCCAACTTCCCAATTTAAGAAGAAATTTAAATTGTATGTAACAAGAGCAGTAAACAATACTCCCTCCGTCCCAAATTAATTGAGCTATTTGTAGTTTGCACAATTATTAAGGCAAGGAGAAAAGGGGAGTATGTTTAAGTATTTTTGACAATTATACCCTTATGGATGATGACTTGTAAAACTTAGAAAATGATTTATCTCTTAAACCATACCACGGTTTTTCGTAAACTTTATACCGTTGAAAAGCATTTTAAAACACCTACGCAACGAATATAAACATGGCTATCAAATTATGCATATTTCTTATAGTAACAATAATCAATTAAAATGATAGTTTTAGAAATATCCCTTGATTAGTGAGATGGCTCAATTATTTGTGGGACAAAATTTAAAACCAATTAGCTCAATTAATTTGGGACGGAGGGGGGATTTTTTTTCCTACTCCAATAACTATGATGTGCCAACTTCCCAATTTAAGAAGAAATTTAAATTGTACGTAACAAGAGCAGTAAACAATATTTTTGCGGTCCAACAGCTTCATACGTAGATACTAGAGTTATAAGACTCTTTAAGAAAAAACTTGAGCTGAAGTTTATTAGCTTTCAGAGATGACTTCTCCTTAGGATTGAAGAACAATCTAGCTACCATGACATGTGTATTTAAGCACCTTTTGTTGGGTTGTATTAGTTCAGATGAGCTACAAAGAGCATGCATATTTACTAACATGAGATGGTTTCTCGTCGAATATTTACTGGGAGTATTACAACAAACTTTTTTTAGTGTAGAAGTCTTCTGCTTTATTAGATGTGCTAATCAGTCTTGCAAAAGGGTTATAATTTTATTCATTTTGTAAATATACATGTTTGGAAATTTTAGGGACTAATTCCTTGTGGTTTGGAAATGCATTAAGATAGTTTCTCATCATCTCATTCTATTTGTACAGCATGGCTGACATTAATCTGCCATATTATCAAACTGAGATAACAACAAAATCAACTCCGTATGGCATCTCTCTTGCAAAGCATCTGCGTTCTATAGGAGCTAAAATGTATGGAGCTTTCTGGTGTTCACATTGTTTAGAACAGAAAGAGGTGCTTTCTTTTATACATACTTCTCCTCACAAGTTTAAGTAGAGCAGTTCATAGCCGTAGTGCCCAAAGCTAAATTAAAATCTGTATATTTGAGAAATATATGCTGACGTTTTCCAGAAGAGAAAAGAGTATATATTGTGCTGCCTCGGAAAACCTCTACTTAGTTGACATATGTTTCAAGGTTTGGTCTTCATAAAAACAACCGTGAAGAAGCTTTCATAAACCAAAAGACTTGGGCTTGGTGGCTTCCAAGCAAGCTATAAAAGTTTACAGGTTAAGAAGTTCTCTTATTCAGGGAGACTGTCTCCTCTTCAGTGGTGTTCGACTTTGCCTTAGAAGTCCATCAGACCCTCTGCTTCCAGTACAAGTTGCTGGCGTCAATTTTAGTTTTGTGTTTAAATAGATGTGGCATCAAATTGATGTGTAGAGTACCATGTCTAGGAACAGTCACCACTACAGGATTGTCCTCTCCAAATGGTCATTTCTTGCTCTTATGCTTTTGAAGATCCAGGATTTCTTGCCATTCTAGTACCAAAATGAATTCAAATATTAGGCTCCATAAAAAGATAACTGTAAGTAGGAAGATTGTAAAAATGTGGGAGCTTCCCAGTGTGAAGTATAAGAGCCTTGGAGCACTTTTAAATATTTTATGTATATCAGCACTGTTTTTGTTTTCCTTATTTTTTCTTTGGATATTCATCATTTACTCTAATCTGAAACCCTTTTATTTTTTTAATATTAGATGTTTGGACAAGAAGGTGCAAAATTACTGAACTATGTAGAATGCTTTCCAAATGGCTTCATGAAAGGGACCAATATGGCCTTGGAATGTGCAGTTGCTCGCCTAGAAGGTTTCCCGTCTTGGGAGATCAACGGAAAGGTCAGGAACCTCGCTTTCTCTTTTTATTTTTCTTCAGTTTATATTCTTCTTTGGAATTTTTCTCCAGCTTCTATTCTTAAATATAAATCATCAATGGGTTTAACGTTTCCACATAAACGAATGCATCACCCCAACGCTGTCTTTCAGAGCTTTACTCCTGACACTGGGTGTTTATTTTGCAGATTCTAAGTGGAGAAAAAACTTTTTCAGAGCTTGCAGAATTATCAGGTTTCGTAAGCGAGGATTTTAGTCCATCCTGATGAGATTTTGGCAGAGCAAAGTTATCCTGCAGACCTACTGTACAGCTCTCAATCATTCTACGCCATTTCCCTGGGAGATTCTTAATATTCCGTTCCTTGGGCCAGTGTCCTAGCAAATTAAATTCTATATGTATACACATCATTGGGCAGTAGCGATTACTCTGTGCTGTACCTTTCTCCAGGCACTATATATATGGATCCGTACATTCATTGGCAACAGCCAACAAGTTCTTGTAAAAAGCTTTTAAATAAACCTTTTATGGCTCAGAGTGAATGTATCCTTCAGTCAGTTTCGAGGCAGTCCGCAATTCCTAATTTATAGCAGTGAAATACAAATGCATCTCAGAGTTAATTCCGGTCCGCAATTCCTAATTTATAGCAGTGAAATACAAATGCATCTCAGAGTTAATTCCGTTAAAATTATAGATCTGTTTTCTGCCAACATCTTAGTACAACAATAAATACTATCACATCACTCATTACTTGCAGCATGGTGTCTAAGGACTAGATGCTGAAAATCCTGCGAGAAGCTTTGTGTTTCAGCTGGTGTTCCTATATTCGTTCCAAATTCTTTACCCGTCCCTGCGTTTGAAATGCAAAACAAGTTAATCTGTCGGACAGGCTTTCTTTAATCCGCAATTCATATGGTCTTACTTTTCACCCCTATGTGCTTTTATTTTCTTTTACTTCACCCAACTCTCTCTCCATCTCTCTCAGACGCAGAGAAACGATGGTGTCGATTAATTTCCGATCTCTATTAATATTCTCTGCAATCCTTCGGATCTTTCTTATAATTTATGGAGAATGGCAAGATACTCATATGGAAGTTAGATACACAGACATTGATTACTATGTCTTCTCAGATGCTGCTTCTTTAATGGCTTCAGGAAGATCTCCTTATGAGAGATCTACATATCGATATTCTCCTTTGCTTGCGTTTCTGCTCGTACCCAATTCATTTATTCACCAATCTTGGGGAAAATTTATTTTCTCTGCTTCAGGTAAAAAATCTAAAAGTCTGGAATTTTGAATATTGGCAGGTTGTTACTGTCAACGGTCTCAGTATCTGTTAAGAATGCTTGGTTTGCTTAGCATTATGAGATTAGACTAATGTTTTGGGGAAGATTTCATCAAATTAAGTTCATTGAATATGCTAATGTCAAATTTTTAGGGTTTTAACTATATTGCATAACATCTTTCATTTTTGGTGTTCATAGTTTGTAAGGAGTCTCATTGTGGGACAGAGTAATGATTTTGTAACATAACTAGGGATGTATTGCCTTACTTTATGAATCTTTCAGTCGCTAGACTCTCTATTGCTTTGTTGTTATTGTTTTAGAAGTACTTCTTGCTGCGTTTTGTTTAAATTGTTATCGAAATCCTGATATGTCAATCTTTTATTTTAGAATTATGTTAGCCAATTGAGTGAAGCTGTTTTTATTGAATTGTTGTCATTCACACTGCAAAATGCTATACTGTAGTGAAATCGGTAAACATAGGTGATGGGTTAATAGATGAGTCAGTGAGAGGAATCTCATACCTTGTTGGCACATCTTCAATTCAATTCCTCAGCCTGGTTTTAGTGTTAGTAGTTAATGTAGAAAGTTTCTATGGGTTCCTGTGAAACTGAAAAGATGAACACTCATTTTTCATGTTCTCTGGGTTGCTTCTGTTATCTTACTTCATTTGTTGCATAACTCCCAAATTGAGTACAGTTTCAACTTCATATACCAAATTCTGTATTATACTTTAGGTTCCAGTGTTTTGGGAAGTGCTGCTTTACTCTATGGTTCATTTTAGTAGTGCTTAACCCCTAACCATTGTAGAAAATTACTTGGTGGAGAGCTCAAGGATAACATTGTTCATTGAACTTAGTTTTAGTAGCCAATATACTGTATCTTTTATGAAAAAGGGTTTTTCATAACACGCAAGAGATATCATGTATTATGTATAAAAAACTTGAAGCTGAACTCAGTAATCTGAATTGTGTTTGTTTCATGTAGATTTGCTTGTGGGAGTACTTATTCGCTCAATTTTGAAGCTACGTGGGGTTCCTGAGAAAACATGCTTAAGTTCTGTAGCATTGTGGCTCTTCAATCCATTTACTTTCACCATTGGCACTCGTGGAAACTGTGAGCCGATGGTTTGCGCTATAGTCCTGTGGATGATTTACTGTCTCATGAATGGTGTAAGTTCTAACCCTCCTATATTCATTTGAAACATATCTTCTTTCTTAGAAAACCCTGATTTCATTATATAAAAGGAACTCCTATCATGTTCTGCATGTCGATTAAGAAGAATCACTTGTATATTTTACTCAGTATTACCTTGGATTATGTTTGCAGGGAGTGTTCTGCAAGCAGCAATATGGTATGGACTTGTGGTTCATTTTAGGGTCTACCCAATTATCTATGCGCTTCCTATTCTCTTTGTTCTTCATCCACTAAACCTTCAAACTGGTCAGAAGCTTGTCATCCAGAAATGGAGCCAGATTCAACAAGAATCGTCTCCATATTCAAGCAGCACAAATCTGTTCTGTATGGCCAACCCATTGCTTCTTTTGAGAAATCTTTTTACAAGAAGGAGAATAATATTTGGGTTGCTCTCTGGGACTGTGTTCTTAATTTTCACTGGTGTTTCCTTCTATCTGTATGGATGGGAGTTTCTGCACGAGGCACTTCTATACCATCTTACTCGCACCGACCCAAGACACAATTTCTCTATCTATTTCTATCACATCTACCTTCATCATGAGCATGCGTTCTCTGTGGTGGAGAAGCTCATTTCGTTCTTGCCTCAGTTGATTGTCCAGCTGGTGCTCATTGTGCGGTTTGCTCAGGACCTACCATTCTGCCTCTTTGTGCAGACAGTAGCCTTCGTAGCATTCAACAAGGTTTGTAATTCACAACCATTTTGGTTTTCTTTTAGTGTTAAGTCACATGATAACTTGCTATTAGAAGTTGTAGTTCATAACGTACAAAGTCATGTCCTCCCGTTTCGGTTTTGATTATATAAATTTATGGCTAGTTGTATTAATCAACTTCTTATCTTAAGTTCTAATATAGATTTCTGAGAGCAACTGTAACTCCGTTTACTTATCTTAAGTTCTTCTGTTTGTTGTAATTTGATTTGATGACAGGTTATTACAGCCCAGTACTTTGTGTGGTTCTTCTGCCTGTTGCCTCTAATACTTCCATGGAGCACTATGAAACTGAAGTGGGAAGGGTTATCCTGCATTTTCATATGGATGTGTGCTCAAATCCATTGGCTGATGTGGGGTTATCTACTTGAATTTAAAGGAAAGAATGTCTTCATCCAACTTTGGTTGGCAAGCATATTATTCTTGGCTGCAAACACTTGGGTTCTTGTTATGGTAATCCGTAGACATATATACTCGCCTGTGTTCCTATTGCAAGAGAGGCGGACTTCCAGCAAAACGAGAAAATTGCAGTGAGAGCTATGGTTTTTACTTTTTACCTTGCTTGAGATCTTTCTTTGAACAATGTTAATCTTCTTTGGTTTTTGAATTGTAAATGAAGGAAAATCTCCTGGTTTAGTAATTTTTTTTGGTTAAACGCTACTTTTCATAGTAACACACGCATCGTATTGTAGCTCTAAATTTGGTCGTTGTAGACAAATGAAAACTCATTAAAAGCTCATTTTTCAATGACATGTAACCCTTTTAAATATCATTTAAAGTGGTGGGCGCTAATTGATTGGGCTCAAAATGTTCCGGGAACTCCAAACACGAATGAATAAAATGAAAATAGAAAAGAATAAAAAGAAGATAAATATCATCATTTCCAAAACCCTTTCTACTGTATCCATCCTCTCTCGGTCTCCTCTGAAGAAATTCTCTAACCTTCGCCCAACAATGGCCGCAGCAATAGCAAGAGCTATAATCACAAAACCCACTTCCACAACTCTCCCAAGTCGTCTTTTTTCATCATCATATTTCTCATCGATAGCTAAATCCCCACCACTTCCTGGTTTCATTAGACCTAAAAGACAACATTTGGTTCTTTTATCTCATGCTGTTCAAGTGCTTACACCTTGTGCATCTCGTTTGAATACTATACGATGTAGAGTTAATCGGTCTGGTTCTGATTCATATTCACCTATGAATTCTGGGTCCAATTACAATGATCGTCCTCCTACCGAAATGGCACCATTGTTTCCTGGTTGTGATTATGAACATTGGCTTATAGTTATGGATAATCCTGGTGGTGAAGGCGCTGACAAACAAAAGATGATTGATTGTTATGTTCAAACCCTAGCTAAGGTTCTTGGAAGGTAAAAGTTCAAATAAACTCGTAAATTGAATTGTTCGTTTTTTTTTTTTTTAAATTAGAGTGTGTGTGTGTTTCCAATTAGGGTTTATGCAATTCTGAGCATGATATTTAATTTGGAGATTTTGGGTTTTCTGTAGTGGATAAGTTTGTGTCACTTTTATCTGTGCCTGCCTGCATTTTGACTAGGGTTTATGTCACTTTTAAGGTTTCTTGAAAGGTACTATCTAAAGAACAAACCATTTTGTAATTTGGGCTGATGGGTTTTAGGTTTAGGTTTGCGTTTATTTAGTTATGAATCAGGTTTTCTCATGTTTATACCCGTTGATTTACCATCTTGAGTATTTCATTGATTCAAAGGTAAAACACAACTTTTGGCTTTTTATCTAAGTTCAACTTTTTTTTTTTTTTTTGTTCCTCTAGTTAGTAGATATTGTGTTTTAAGATTTTGTGGATTAGTTATTGCTGGTGTCTTCTAACATTTCATGGTTTTGCGGTTGTGTATTATTTATTTCTTTGTTGTATTTTTATGATGAACTACCCAAAGCATTTTAAAGTATAGAGTGTTATAATTGTTCCTTTTTGAATATTTAGGTTAAGTGCTGCTTGAGGGGCATGTCTGATTTGAATATGATGTGTCTTTAGTTATCTACTAATTCTGTCAATATTATCTACTGAAGACAGTATTCTGAGAAATCTGTGTGGTTACAACAATCAGTTTCTTGAACTTCTCTAATTTTCTTGAGATCTATATCTTTAGTGTATATGTGTCTACCCTGTATTATTCATCACTAGCTTTTATAGTTTCTTTTTTTATTTTGTTTGCATACATATTCAATCTTTGGCATTATGAATACAGTGAGGAAGAAGCAAAGAGAAAGATATACAATGTTTCATGTGAAAGGTATTTTGGTTTCGGATGTGAGATTGACGAAGAGACCTCAAATAAGCTCGAAGGTTGGTCTATTTAGCATTTTATTTTTGTTGGTCAAGTATTTGGGGTTTGCAATTATGATCTGCTATGGAGTTGTCTTTAATTGGGGTTGCTTGCTTTTATTATCTACAGGTTTGCCAGGTGTTCTATTTGTGCTTCCAGATTCTTATGTGGACGCTGAGAATAAGGACTATGGAGGTAAGCTTTGATACACCCGAAGGAAAATCTTTTCTTTTGTTTTTTCATCTGTCTCGCCTTTCTGCCATGTATGTACTTTGAGGGTTGCCTTCTGCATCTGTTATCTGTGTTTGGAACTGTTGACCATGTGCAAATATGACATCTGAGTGAGATGCAATCTGAAGCTCGCTACTTCTCGTTAAAAAAAATCCAGATATGACTAGGGTTAATTTGTGTCTTACATGTTAGTGATGTTATACTTCTTCAGTTCATATATTTGTGTTTCTGTAGGGCCCAGGGAAACCTGCGGCTAAGCATTTCAAAATAACATGCAAACTTATTTTAAAATAAGGTTTCTGATGCCTTTTGGCAGTTGTTTCTCAAATTCATCCAAAATTTTAATAAAGAATTTTTAACTGATCTTTTGACACCCCGAGTGTAGTTCACCAGTAAAGAGGAGGGTGCTTCGTACTTCTGACTGTTAAATGTTTAATTATTATATTTCTTGTAATGTGCAAGGAGAATGAGAGTCCGAACTGTGTTCACTTATTAGCTCTTTTTCCTTCTATTTGTTGATTGAATCAAGATGAAGTATTTAACATTGTGGGTTGCTCTATGGTTTTCTATTTTGAAGCTGAACTGTTTGTAAATGGAGAGATAGTTCAAAGGTCGCCTGAGAGACAGAGGAGGGTGGAGCCAGTGCCCCAGAGAGCTCAGAATAGACCCAGATACAATGACAGAACCCGATACGTTAGGCGCAGAGAAAACCAACAATAGATGGTCGCTGGGTGGATGAGTGTGTTAGATGTATACTGTGGATGGGAAGCAATTTTAGTTATTTTGGGTTGCTGCTGATGTTTGGTGCCTGACTAGGATATGTTTGTGGTTATTCTCAGTATTTGACAAGACGTTGTGTCTGTCATTGAACCGCGTTGCCCCTTTTTTAAGTGTTTTCAAGAACTGCCTTATGCCGCATCAAAACAAAAAACTGTCTTATGGCTATTTCGTATAATTAGTAAAGTGTTTTCCTAGGTAATGCCTTTGTTTAGAGTTCCTTGTATGTTTTGGTATAGACAGTTTGTCAGTCTACAATAGGATTGGACAAATCGGTTCCTTTTTCTAATCCATATTAAAGTTCCCTATCCTTGATTACAAAATTGCCAAAATACTTAAACTGGCCTGAAACTTTGTACTTGTACTACTTTTGAATGTTATCGCTACCTGAAAGGCAAAAGATAGTCATTTTGTTAGATTTTACGGTTATTTGCAAGGTCATTTAGATATATTATCATAAACATTGTATTATACAACATGCTCATCAACTGAATCATTACATTGGTTACTAGTAGTACCAGCCTCCTCGTCAATGAACTCTGCCTTTTGCCCTATTTCATCAGACACCTCGTCAACTACACAAGCATTTGGCAATTGCCTTCTTTCAATCTCCTCTGGCTCTGCAATGGCTGCATTTGCAGTCCCAAAGTCTTCTTTGAACCTTCCAAGCCAGCCAGTAAAACTCTGGTCCTCATCCTCGTCTTCATCATATTCATATCCGTTGTTACCTTGGGGTTCCTTCGAAATAACTACTGCTGAATTATGCATTTGATGATCCAGTATGATATAACACCTCAACTGCTTGTCCGCCACTGCCGAACTCCACAGATTTTTCCAATGAAGATCCAGAATCCTTTTCCTTCCTCTGCTCTACATCATTTGACTTCAAAGACTCAAAATCTTCTTCAAAAGTCCTTAATGGTGCTTCGTCTAACTTCATTGTTTTTGCCACCTCTAGCTCGATGACGACTTCAAGAGCAGGGATTATGCCATCAAACTGCCGAAGCTCTTGGTTTATTAGGGCAGTTTCATTTACTCCAACTACTTCATTTTCCACCTCCGTAACATCTTCTATTGAACTTGTAGCATCTTCATAAGAGTCACTTAAATTCTCAAACCCACACTTCTCCTTTTCCTCTACAGAAATCCTTGAAGGTTCCAAAGGTGCCAACTGAGTTTTGTCAGTGATGTGTATCTTGCTCATAGCTTCATCGGATATGGTAACTTGTAATTTTTGAATTTCTTCATCTATTGCCAAACCTTTTGATAAATTCTCTGTTATTCCATCTTCCAACTCTGCAAAATCTTCAATAGAACTAAAATCATATTCCCTGACAGAATCGATTGACTTCCCACTCTCAATATCTTCTAAGAAAGTAGACACTGTAGGTTCTACTACAGACTCCAATATTTTCTTGATAGCCGCATTAGCAATATTTGTGGCCCATTCGTCTGTAAGTACATCCCTATTATGAAGAAAAAACTGTTACGTGTGGTGGAAATAACAAGAAGAATTAATTAAACTGTAGTCAGGTATCTGGGAATCCAGATTAGTGGAATTACCATTAGCAGGAAAAGTTGAAATACCTGTTAGGATCACATTCTACACAAGCAAATGCTGGTTCAATGCGATATATTAGATCCAGGGAAGCATCAAGCATGTTTTCAGAAAAGAACCCTCCAAACCTTGATATTTCCACCAGAAAGTGCATGTCCACAATAAACTGTTAAAGAAGCGGGAGAGAATTTTGTGACGAGAAATGCGTTTGGTGGTTACCGGTGGCAATGACAGGGATAAAATAATTACCTGCTCGAAACCTCGAGATTGTTGGACATTGATAGTCGTCAATTTATCCTCAATGGCTTTCCAAAAATCTTGGCAATTTGAAAGCCAAACAAAAACAGTCTCCATCAGTTGTTTCAATAGCTCCTCAACCCGCCAAACTTCAGTAACAAAGATTTCTCTAACTAGATTATTTAATCCTCTCATTTCTAGAAACAATACCTGATCATCATTAACACAGAGAGGTAAGCAAGTGTATTCAGGGAAATTGAAGAATGACATATGCAACATGTTTAACAAGGAAAACTGTTATTGAGCTTAAAAGATTATCTTGAACACAATAAATAAATATAGTTTCACTGGGGAGTACGGAAGAACATGATGTACCTGAAATGCAAAAGAGGGCATGAAATCTTGATCTAACTCGGAGTCTTCTTGACCATCAGTATAAGTTTCTGCACAAACTCTCGATCCAGCATCTGGAGACATAACTCTATGCACAAATTGCTGGCAGAAATGAGTGGTAAGTTGATTTGATATTTGTTGAATCGCAACTATCCAGTTATCAAGTTCCTTCCCGCGGCTACCCATATTTTCTGGCTGAAAACCAAAATTCTGATTGTCCATGAATATGCTCTTGAAAGTGATTGAGAAAATATCTACAAGTGCTGATGCATTTGCCAACACAGAGACTTGTTGGGATAAAGACTGAGCCAAAATTACTCTTGAACCACCTGCATCTAGTAGTATGTTCATTTTACAAGGGATGACTTTAACAAGAGTCTCAATATATTCTCTGAAGACTTCCATTAGTCCATTGAGAACCGAGATCTCCATTTGAAGGTCGATTAATGGAAAAACTTCACTAATGATACCCTGAACATAATTAGAGAACTTTTTAGAACATGCACGATTATACCAAGAAAACTAAGGCAGTCAAAACGAGGGAAATTGTAATATTACTTGCAGAAATAATTCAAACACACCTGCAGCATTGATGTTAATTTCCTTCCGCTGTTAGTGAGCACGCAATATTCCAGTTCACGACCAGTTATCATGGGCAAGGCTCTCTTATTCAGAATTCCTGAAATAAGGTATTTACCGAGTACCCAATCATCAGTTGCTGTAAAAATACCAACAACTTTCTTAAAATGGTCAATATGCATCTTTAGAACTTCGTTCATACAAGGTCTCATTAGCTTCACCAAGCACGGTTGCAACGTTATGCCTTGAGCTTCAAGCAGGGAACAAAATGAGAAAGAAATTTCTACAGCTGCTACAGCCGTTGACAACCGACCATTTATTTCGGAATCAGACTTAACATACTTATCAAAACATATAACAAAGACTTCCAGTGCTTCACGCATCCACTGAATAAATTCTGAAGCATATGGTGATCTATCTCCGTGTAAAGTTTGAGAACTCTTTGCTCCTTGTGAGATCACAGAAAAAACAAACTTTGCGTGTTCCTTAAAGTAAATCCCATGCAAATATTCTTTCGAAGACTGCAAACTACTTATACCATTAAGAAGACGGTGATGATAATATTTAAGCATTATATGTGTTGCAAGCTGACTTTCACCGAGTCTTTGTAGTCCGGCAAGTGCCTTTTGTAATTCTGGCGCAGCTACTCTTGGATGACTGGCGACAAGGGAAAGTTGATTCACAAGTCTCGACTTCCTTTCCAGTATTGCAGAAGTATAAGAGGTCAAAACCTGCATTGGAGGATTCTCTTCCAACTGTATTATCTTTAGAGGCCGAATCCATATTTCCAAAATCCCAAGAGCTTCATCTAGTCTATGTTCTGACAAAAGTATGTCCAGTGTTTCTGTTATCTCTAAGTTGCTCGGTTGATAGTGCTCCTCATATAAGGATTCTTCAATAATTGATTCTTCTGACACCAAATTGCGGTAAATGACGTCTGTCAGGTTTTTCACTAGTTTCCGTTGTGTTAAAACATGTTGTTTTAGATGAGTGAATTCGTTTTCCATGGTTCCTACCTCGTTGAATATTCTGTATGGAAGAGGTAGAGTCCAATTACAAAGTGAAGGAAAAAAACATTAAAATTAGAAAACTAATAAGCATTACCGGACAAAGGACGAATAATTCGAACAAATATTTCTGTGAAAATCTTCATCTGATGCCCTCTTTAGCTCAACAAGTTCTGAACAAAGACGTTTTATCCCCTAACCATCAACAAATAAAAATTTAATCATTTTTTTTTCCAATCATAATTATAATTAAATTCTGAACTAAATTATCACCTTGCCAGTCATTGATTCAAGCCTAGATTCATCGATACTAGAATCTGAATATTCATCCGATGTGCTATCATCACTGTTTTCAGGATCCCTGAAACGAAATCCTCTACAAGTATCCATGCTCAACAAAATCTGAAAGGGAAGTAAGTATATTGAACCCAGTTGAAGTTAAAGCTGCAGAAGAAACAAATATGTTGTAAAATCCGGTAATCGTTGTCAGCCATTTTTAAATTCAGAAATTTGCTTCGGTTTCTTCGATAACTATGTATTAAAAAAGTTCAAGATTTTAGGTGGTTTTACTGTCTTGGAAATAGAGATGTTTAAATGCCATTTGTTTGGTTAAAAAGATGCTCATTTTTAAACAGCTGCACACCCGCTCCCGTCGG
>JAJJWW010000014.1:0-86998 GCA_023531295.1 Papaver armeniacum
CGTCATAGATAGGAAAATAATTTTATATGCCTCAAAATAGGTTTCATTCTGCCCTAAAAAAAGGCCCAAGTACAATACTACCTTACATAAAGTAATATAGAAAGACGCAAAAATCAAATAAATTAACTTACCTTCCACTCTCCCTTCCCCTCTTTGCTTCTATCATGAACTAAACAAACTAAATCTGCGCTTCTACTATAATTCAAATATTGAGCAATTAAAAGAGGTGTAGAGCTAAAATCAAACTAATCGCTACTACTCGTAAGACCTATCTTCCATGGATGGTTTTATGGTTCATTTGCAATTTCCATGTTTTTGTAAACGTTGACATCTTAAGCAATTTCGTTCTTTGTTAAAGCTAGGAATATACACCATTTTTGTTTGTTATCTATTTTGCTTTTAATGTAATAAATTATACTTCTTCCGTTTTCGGGAAAGAGTTACTATTATTTTTTCAATTTAACATATTTTTAGACTAAAATGAAAAATTGATGGTAACTATTTTTGTTTTAAAAACACAAGTAATATGTTTTAGTGGTTTGATTTCTCTTCTTCTTTTTTCGGGCTTGGATAATTCTATAACCAGCGCTAAGAAAAAGTGAACACCAGAATAGTCTTCATCTTCTATGACTCCTTGGTCCACAAGCACCTTCATGGTCTATTACTCCTAGCTCACAACTTCAATTACCTTCATCTTCTAATATTCGTGATCAACGGCTACCTTTTGCCCTTACTCATACTCCACAAGTTGCTTCCACAGTGTAAATGAGTTCTCAGTGTGGAATCTTCAAACAAACTCGTTTTGCATATGCATATTTTTGTTCTCAACCGCTATTAGCGTAGTAATACAATTTTTTATGTGAAATGAAGAAAAATATAGATGTGTTTTTTTTCTTATACCTACCCTCTCTTGAAATTCTGGCTCTAGCCACTGATTGATACGTCAAGAATGTGTTTATTTGGTTGGTTAGCAGGGATCATTAGTTCAGCAAAATGGAGCTACATTATAATTTCCTGGGAGAAAACATAATGCTAAGTCTTATGGTGCTAGTCTTATGGTGCTAGTTTTGCTTAGATAAAAAGTGTTTCCTATTCTTCTCTCATATTTTTCTCCCTAGATATATCTCGAATGCTAGCTAGTAGCCAGATAGTTGTGGTGTTTCATTCAACGCAACCAAAAATCTACTTTTTTTGCAGAATGGTTCATCGAGATTGTTTTATTTTTAATCCGACAGTTGAGATGGTTGCGGTGTTCCATTTAGTGCGACCAAATTTTACCTTCGCAAAATGTTTCAGCGTGTCCGGATACTAGATTGGAGTGAGTAGAAGACTTTAGGCATAACACTAGCTTGGAAGACCATAAACTCAGCCTAGGTTGCCATCCTACTTTAGCCGGACAGGGGCAAGGCGAGCTGTCATATATAGGATTCTGAGAGGAAAGGTAGACCGAATCTGTCAGATAGTGACACTGACATCAACAAGAGAGAGCGGGGGGTGAGCATCACACACATGTTTTAACTTTCCCAATATAAACAGGCCGCGGGTTATAACCCCAAAGGTGTCAGTATCCATCCACAGAAAACCCATCCAAACAAAAGTAATACAAAAACCCCAAATAATCTAAACAGTCTAAACTGCCCTTCCCCTAATTCAGCCCAAAATAACTAAAGAATAAACCACCCACTGTATCTTCATTCGTAAACCCAAAAACTCCATTCGTAACGACCAAAAAAAAAACCATTAAACTCCCTTCCCTCAAAATCCAAAAACTCTCAGATCTGTGAAAATCATCCACCGATCTTCGATTCTCTCTTTTTCAATTCTTACTTACTTCAACCAGTGAAACCATAACCATAAATCGAATCATTTCTAAACCAAATTTCTGACCTAAATTGCTCAAACACAAGATGGTGAAAAAACAAACTCAACGGAAGAAAAAGAAAGATGAAAAATTAAACGAAGCAGTGAAACAAACTCCAAACAGTAAATCGAAGAAACAAATCCAAAAGGTAAGAATCGTATCAACTAATTTTGTATGCATTGTTTTCTTTGTGAAGTAAATTTCGTCGTATTTCTCATTTGTCAATTCAAAACTGTGCGGATGGTGTTAATTTTTTTTTTTGATGAAATCAACATGAATTAGTGATTTTGATAATTAGGTTTAGGTTTGGTTTCATCAGTGATTTTTTTATCTGTTTTCATGTGTTTGTAGCCATTAATTAGGTTTAGGTTTCATTTGTTTCATTTGATTATTCACGGTTCAATTTTAGAATTTCTATTGGTGTGTTTATTTGATGTTTGTATGATGAAACCATATTTGGTTTCACCATTTCTACATGTGGTTTACATATGCTTGAAACCAATTTTCTGTTGGTGTGTTTACTTAATGTTTGTTTACTATAACCAGATTTGGTTTCACCATTTCTGTTTATGGTTTACATATGCTTGAAACCAATTTTCTGTTGGCGTGTTTACTTAATGCTTGTTTGATGTAACCGGATTTGGTTTCACCGTTTCTATTTATGGTTTACATATGCTTGAAACCAATTCTGATGGTGTGTTTACTTAATGGTTGTTTGATGTAAATAAATTTGGTTTCATCATTTTCACTTATAGTTGGAACTAAATATATTGGCGTTATTTATATATTTATTTTGGTGCCTTTGATGGAACCAATTTTGGTTTCACCATTTTCATTTATGGTTTACTTATAGTTGGAACCAAATTTGTTGGTGTTTTTACTAATTGGTTTCTTTGATGCAATCAAATTTGGTTTCATCATTTTGAATTATGGTTTATATATGCTTGGAACCAATTTATGTTGGTGTTTTTACTTAATGTTTATGTGATGTAACCAGATTTGGTTTCACCATTTCCACATTCGGTTTGACCACGTTTAAGAGCTCGATGACACAATTAATCAACCAGAAACATACAAATGCTAAAATCTATACATGTTGTGAGCAAAAAGGATAAGTTAAAAGCCAATTATGTTGATTTTGAAATGCTGAAATCAACTATGTATGTTTGTAATTTGTGAATCAACAATTTTCTTTTTCGAGTGCTTGAAATATTTGTTTGTAATTTCAGGTGAAATTTTGGACTTCATGTCTGCTATTGCATGAAGAGGATGTTGAAGGGAAACATGAAGTTTCTGAAGAGGGTATATCAAAAAAGTTGGGAAACATGAGAGCAAAGTTGGCATTCAAAATCCTGATGGCAAAAACATATCAATGAAGACATTGGTGTAAATATCAACTAGTTGTAATACTTGTTAGCAAGTTGTAATAGCATTTTGCAACATTATATTTTGCAACATTTAGCAAGTTTCTAAAAGATCTCAATTGCTTATGAATGGTTTGAACCGTTGAATTCATTATTTCTCTTCGAATTAATTTAGTTGTGTGTTCGTTTTCAAACCAAACTTAAAAGATACTTAAAACTCAGGTGTGATCGAGATATAAGAACCATGTTTAAATGAAGTTTCAACTGTAAGTTTGTGCTAGTTCATCCGTAGAAGAAACATCTTGATGGTAAGTACAACTACCAATAATTGTATGTAAGAAATTAAGGTACAAGTATAATGTTTATATGGAAAATGAAACCAAAGAAACAACGGTAAAAAATGATGAAACCAAAAAGGGTTCCAATAAAAAATGATGAAACCTATTTTGGTTCCAGCAAATTATAAAAGCCCGCAACTCTGGAAAACGTAATCTAAAATGAAACAAACATGAAACACATGTATAAAATTAACATGTTTAACTGTACAAAAAACGTAGATAAGAGAATAAAATAAAAATAACAGTCAGACTAAATATAAATGAAATAAAAAAAAAAAGATTCAAATACATTATAGTCTAAACAAAAACTGAAAGTGAAAATTCAATAAATTTTCGTCGAAATGACTTAACATCTGTCGCGAATAGCATTTCCTTCGAATTTTTGTTGTAGAACTCAATTTCAAATTCTGTACAAAGAGTTTGTCGCCAATTCAATAAGGTTGTACAATGATCGATCACTCACAAAAGTAAGTTGTTTTCGCGGGGAAAATACTTCCTTCAAATTCTCCAAAAATAATTTCCAGTTCGCATCGTTCATAATGAAACCACAACACAAACAAAAGAATACATTTATGCAACATGAACACAAAAAGAACATGAGAAAAGGTTTCAGCATAAAATACAATGAAACCAACATAAGAAATGTTTCAACAAAAACATGAAAAGACAAACTAACATGGAAAAAGGTTTCACCAAAAATAAATAAATGATGCAACTAGCAAAAAATAATGATGAAAAACAACAAAATGTCTGAGAACCTTACCGGCATTCCCGGTTAGACCTTGCTGCCACAATATGGCCAAGGTATTTGATATTAGTATCCATTGTGTGGCATATATCCGCGGAAACAGATTTCATAAT
Source organism: Papaver armeniacum (assembly GCA_023531295.1). Lineage (NCBI taxonomy): Eukaryota > Viridiplantae > Streptophyta > Magnoliopsida > Ranunculales > Papaveraceae > Papaver > Papaver armeniacum. Next base: position 4,425 of record JAJJWW010000014.1, read on the forward strand.
CTACAAGACAAGGTATGAAACCAAAAAAGGTTTCACTATATGTGAATATGAACAACAACAAAAAAATTGAAAAACATTATACAGGACAAAGTATGAAACCGAAAAAGGTTTCACTAAACGTGAATATCAACAACAACCAAAAATTAGAAAACAATGTGATATCGTAAGAATAAGAAGGCTTCATTCCAATAAATCGTAGCTTTCATAAGAACAACAACAAATTCACAAAAATCATATTAACATAAATGTAGGTTTCATCGTCAAAAGTAAATTGCAAATTCACAAGACAAATCAAAAATCAATACAAAAAAGAAAATTGAATACCTGATAATTCAATTGAGCTGATGAATGATCCAAATACTACAAATAGCTTAATATGAAGATGATCAATACGGAGGATTGTTCGACTGGATTCTTCAAATCGATGCAATTTAAATCGATAAATCAAGTTGAGATATAATTTCAACTAAACTGTTGAACCGGATCTCGGATAAACCGAGACTGTAGCTTCTCTTCTTTTCTCTTCTTCAATTGAATTGGAAGGAAATACCGGATCTCAGAATTTATTCAATCAATTTGGACCTAAAATTGGTTGAACCTAAAATTACTCTCTAAATGATGAAATCGGCAGGAGAAGATCTCGAATCTTTGCGTGTTTGAATTGAAACCCTAAAAACTAAGAAAAACACGAAAATAGAAGATCTCGAATTTTCTCTGATACTGATTCCTTTGGAGAAGATCTTGTCTTCTCTCTCTAAATGTTGCTTCCGCCAAAGTTTTCTTTTAGAACGCGTATAATATATACGGAAGGTCAATTGCGAAATTTACAAAATTACTAAAAACTAAATTTACACATTATAAAATGAAATGGGGTTTTTGTGCCATTTTTTTATCAAATGGTTTTCATTTATGAGAAATAATATGGCCGGAGATTTTGTACCCCAAATTTGCCTCGTTTGATTGGGGGCCATGAATATTAATTGGGGGCCTTGACATTTTATTTGCACCCCAAATTTTTCAGGGGCGTATTAAACCGATTGTGAAAATACTATTTTACCCTTCACTAAAAATAAATCTTAAAAACCTATTAACCCTTAATTTTAGAACGCGAAATTGGGGGATATATAAAAGGAATTGAGGGATATAAGAAAAGGACAAAAACTGGATCCATATATCAATTCGGGGTCACCCCTTATCTAAGTATTTTTTTAAATCCTAATCTACCCTCACTAATCAGGTTTAGTGGTTAATAATAATTAGTAAAAATCTTAAGTATTTGTTAAATGATTAGTGTGTATTTGTATTTGGGTGAATGAGATGAGAGTAGAAAGATGGAAAAAAAATTTGAGAGGGAATTTTCTTTGGTGGAAGTGGAGGATGATTGTGAAGAGAGAATTGTTGCTAAGAGGTTGAAAATTTGATTTTTTTTAATTTGAATCCACCATTGTTGCAGCTGAAGAAGCTTGGTGCCGGCATGGTATTCAACCAAAAAACCATGTCGGCATTTGCTGGAAATTTTCATAAATTGTTTGCCACTATCCGGGGGGGGTTCTCGGCACAAGTAGAGTTAATTCTCGAGCATGCCGGCACCGGTTTCCGGCATAGTATGTTGCTTAAATTTCTATGCCGACACATGATGAAAAGTATCCAGGAAACTTCAATTTTTTTTTTTCACTTGACTACCGACATTGATAAATTTCTATTGAGCATGCCGGTACTTAGTTACGGCATTGAATGTTAGTTACTAACCATGTCGGCATTCGCTTCCCAGCATGGTCTTCATCAATTCCGGCATGGTCTTCATCACTTGCAGCATGATCTTCATCACTTCCGAATTAAAAAAAAAAATTCGTTTCCAAAGTGAGGAGCTGGCAGAGAAGGAGAAGAGAATTTGAAAGAGAGTGGGGAGAGTTTAGAATTTGAAAGGGAATGGGGAATATTTGGGTTTCAAAGTTCTAACCCTGAAAGTGATTAATAAGAAGTGGAGATGGAAATGGGGGATATGATTTTGTTTTTTGATTTTAAGTTTTTTAATTTTTATTTTGAGGGAAGTGTATTTTAGTATTTTCATACCCAAAAGTCACCCCTTAGCAGGCACCATGGGTTGTGAGAAGTAATCAATATCCCCCAATTCCTTTTTATATCCCCCAATTTCGTGTTCTAATTTTAAGCCCCAATTCATTTCTAGTTCTAAACAAAAAGATCATTCCCTCCCCTCTCACCCTCTCGACTCTTCTCTTCTCCTCCATTAACGACTCCAAGAAAAAAGAAAAAAATCTTCACCCGAAAAATTTGATTCTGATAAAAGGGTCGTCAATTCGACAAGCCTAAACCCTAACGATTTTTCATATGCATGTAGAGACCATAAAAAATCGTTAGGGTATATGATGATCAAGATAACGACCATATTTCTGGTTTTCATATTTTTTTCCCTAGATTAGAGTCGTTAACATAATATAGAGACTTATGACGATCCTCTATGGACGACCCTTTTTAAAGGTCAACGACCCCAGGTGAAAAACAAACAGCCTCTCTGTCCCAAAAATTTTAAGAGTCGTCTTGGTATAGACACACAAAATAACGACTCTTTGTGACCCAGGCTAAGAGTTGTAAGGGTATATCATATTACCCTGAGGATTTTTCATAACCTGGAAAAGCTGCAGGTTTGAGTCGTCATTTTTGGTGTCAATACATTGACGACTTTATAGAGTCGTTGGGGCATACATCCCTCGACATTGACGACTCTTTCTCTGTATTGTGACATATATCCAATCCATGAGAGAATTTAAGATAATCTTACCATCAACACAATCATCTTTGTTACTTGAACCTTCTCCAACATCATTTCCCCTACTTGAATTACTCATTTCTAAAAACCCCAAGTTTTCCTCTAAAACCTCCTCTTCTCAACTCACAAAAAAAAAGAAAAAAAGAAATTTCTAAATTCTGAATTTAATCTAACATAATCTAACCACACTAATTAAATTAACTTTATTAAGTTTTAATACTCCCTCTGTCCGTTTTTATCTGTCCTAATTTCTACTTTGGTATGTCCATTTTTATCTGTCCGCTCTGTTTATAGACATACTTTTCCCTTAAACTATCAAATATACCCTTTATTTTTATAATCATAAAATCATTTTTAATATCCAAATCTTAAATAATATCACCATATTTATGGAAAAAACTTACTCAATATCTTTGTATTAATTGTCATTCCTTTTTTTAAATAAAAACATTTATGAATAGTTATAAAATTCTTAATAAACTTCTACTTATTTTAACACTAATAATTTAGTTTTGGTAATAATATAACATTAAATAGGCTAGTCAAGGGCTAGTCATGACAATTTATAGGATTTCCTTAATATCTTGACTTAGTCAAAGCGGACTCTTAATTTAGGACGGAGGGAGTACTAATCATTCGGGAGTAGTTTAGGTACTTAGAAAAAATTTTGTTAAGAGGTAACCCAAATTAGGTTTGGGTAACATTTTTTTGTCCTTTAATGGGAGGCCCCCATGATTAATATCTTTGGCCCCAATCAAACGTACCAAATTTGTTCATACCCTTCTTCAGTCTTCTTTGGCCCCCATGATTACTACTTGTTTTGCAATATAAATACTAATCCAAATTTGTCATACCCTTCTTCAGTCTTCATTTTTCTCACCGTTTTCAATTTCAAAATTTGAATTCTCTCTCTCTCTCTCTCTCTCTCTCTCTCTCTCTGACCGATCCTCTCACTGAAGAACCTCCTCAACTTCGAATTTCTGATCATCACCGAAGATGCGGAAAACCGATTCGTATCAATCTCCTGATTATGAAACACCTTCTGAGATTGATGAAGAAGAATCACCGAATCGTAAATCATCATCAGCAGCAGCAGGTGTTGGTTCAAGGAAAAACGATTCACCCAAATCTCCTGCCAGCACTATCAGTATAAACTCATCAATAGACTATCAAACTCAGAGTGATGAGGATGAACCGGAACCATCACCGATTCGTAAACACAAGGAAAAACAATCACCAACTCGTAAATCACCACCATCAGATCGTATTTCTCAGTATTTCTCCTCTATTCCGACACATACATCAATTAACTCACTCAAACCTCCATATTCTTCTTCTAATCGAATGACAAAAGAGGATCGAATTCACTTCACTCGTCTCATGTTACGGTGTCAAGATATAAAGAATCTCTATGCATTATCTCGTAGTAGTCTCAAACTCTGGTTAGGTAAAGCTGATAATATAGCTCATCATAATGCTGAGCTCCAATTGGTAAACGCAGATCTGAAGAATCGGTTGGTTTCTTCCATCATCGACGATTTTCGTTCTCCAATCATCAGAGATAACGGAGGTAACAGCCGAGTTGTACCGAGTCGTGAAGCTGATCCAGTTACGAGTCCAACCAGTGTAATTGGGAATATTAACCAGGGATTTGAAGAGAATTCAGTTCAATTTCAGCCGGAGAGAGCATCTCTGCCGAAGAGCATCTCCATTCCTTCTAGTGCTTATGTTAAGATGAATGCTGGTAGAAATACAACTGCTCCTCCTTTCGACAGAATCACCGGTAGACATCGTGCTGATGCTACACGATTCGTTCCTAGATCGGTAAGAATTATCTGTTGAATTTCTGGATTATGATGATTTTTTCCGATTTATTGATGAATTTCGCTGTGTTTATTTGGATTCACAAAAAGTTTTTTAAGTTTTTTTTTTTTTTTTTTTTGCAATATCTTAAGATGAATGCTGGTACAAATACAACTGCTCCTCCTTTCAACAGAATCACCGGCAGACTTCGTGCTAATGCTGCACCATTTGTTCCTAGATCGGTAAGAATTATCTGTTGAATTTCTGAATTATGATGATTTTTTTCCGATTTATTGATCAATGTTGCTGTACTCATTTGGCTTCACAAGAAGTTAATCCAATTTTTTGTTGCAATATTTAGATTTGATTAGTAGTAATTTTTTGTTGTATGAATGGAACAGCTACGAGTTCATATGCCTACTGCTTCTGCTGTTGATGAGAAGAAGCCCCCACTGGAATTGGATGCATGCGTTCAAGGAATGTACAAGACAGAGCTATGCAATAAATGGGAACAAACAGGTGGATGTCGATACGGGCACCGTTGTCAATTTGCGCATGGAATTGGTGAACTGCGTCCTGTGCTTCGTCATCCTAGATACAAAACTGAAGTTTGCAGAGGGGTTTTAAATGGAGGCTTCTGTCCTTATGGTCATCGTTGCCATTTCCGTCATGTCCTGACTGATCAAGAGAAGCGCGCCGCTGGTATTACTCATTCTTAAATCTTAATTAGTTGGTCTAGCTACGTGTAAGATGTGAATAGCAAAATGGGGAGTGACGAAGCAATACGGAAAAAAACAAAAACAAAAAAACAAAAAATGGGAAAAAGCAACAGAAAGAAAATAGAGTACATATAAAGAGAGTAGGCACGTCAGAATTATAAAGACAGAAAAACAAAAATAGAAGCACACAGGGATAAAAAGTCATTGATAATAAGATGAGGGGGTTGTTGGCTTGTTGCACGTTGGATTTACTAAGCATTGGTTCATTTGGAAGGCAGAAGAGAAGAAATGGTGCAAGAAATAGTGGGATGATATTTTGTTATGATAATGCAGGGAATCTTTGGTATCTTGATCATCTACCACAATGTCAGTATTTCTTGGGGTTAAGACTATTTCCTTTTCTGTTTGTTTTTTCTTCTCTTTTTAGGCTTTTGCTATTACTACAGGGATTGTCGAGTAGTCACGTTAATTGCAATGGTGGTGTCCGAGTACAAAATAGCCAAAATATCCATTTTGTAATGATGAATTGTTTTGCACCAGTATCTTCCTGGTAGTAAATGCCACAACTATATTTTTCCAATGCTGGTTTGTTGTTTCTTCTGACGAGTTACAAGATTTTGGATTGTTATAGTTTGCATATACAATAAGATATCATTTCCTAGCTTGGCCTAATAAAACCAACCTTGTTTACAAAATTCCAATTGGAAACAGCATACACTGAAACTTCCTCAAACAATTTGTCTTCACCCTACTCTGAATGTCCTGTCAATGAAATCAAAACAATGTATAAGTACTAATACAATTACACAAACACCAATTTCAGCAGCTCTGATTTTTTTATCAATATTTATTACAAGATAGACCATATGCAAGCTGATACGCTACAGTTTCGCAAAGTTGTTTACCCCTTGAACACAGAAATTAGAAGGCACTTGGTGTGTTCATTTTTCTATGAGTATCTTCCTAAACATACGAGGACCATAAATCGTCTTTCCCGGTCAAAACAAGTATGTTCTGTATCTAACAAAATCATGAAAAGGTATTGTGGATTTTAGACGGTAGAGTTCAGCATCAATGAATGATATCGTCTTAGTTCTCCATTCTCGATGGTAGTTCGCCAAACAAAATTCACAACTTTCCATTGGTTGTTTCAAATTCAATACACGAGCAGAACTCACTTTTAAAACAAAACTACCAATACAAGTGAAGGCATGGGATTCATTAACACTGTCAAAAATAGATTAACAAACGCGATTTGTAGGATTGACGGTTCTAGTGTATCTACCAGGGGATTTGCCAACTCTATTGAAATACACTGAAATCTCCCACGACTAACAACCTGTACAAATGATAATGGCGCCTTATTAAAAGTTTAAAACATACGGGTTTTCTTTTAGTCTGCAATTGTCCCCAATCTTCCAATGTTATTTACTTAAAGTACCAAACTGACTAGGAAAAATCAAGCATAACTAAAGGACAGATGAGAGGTCTGTTTCTGTCTAGTCTCGGTCAACTGATATATGCAGCATACTGCAAAGTGCAAAGTAAGAATAAATCAGAGAGCGTGAAAACGATTACCGTGGCAACCCTCAATTACAGTTATAAAGACGCTGCTATTGTCATCCTCCTCCTCACGCTTCCACAATAGTTCAATTCCATCCATGTGACCCATCCCAACCGCTGCTACAACTTTTCCGTGAAAACTTCTAAGGTTCGTAAACATAAACTTGTCTCTATCTTCAATCATTGCCTTAAACTGTGCCATTTAAAGTAGATTTGACAATTTAGTTTTGTGGTCTCTCTTCAAGAGGAAAAAGTCCAACACAAACTACTGTATAGTATATTAGGTATATTAGTATTAGCAAGCAGAAAAGCAAAAGGAAATGACATTGATCGGTTAACAAATATAAATATACAGCAAAGGAGAAGAAACTTGTGTAATTCAACTATGTATCTCAAGGAAACTTCATGAGTGACCAGAGAAACTTACAATCTCTGGACTAAGTTCTTTCTGAAAGCTATGTATTTCCTGCACAAAGGATCTTGTAAATTTGGCTTCACCCCTTACTCCAGTACTATATGCACTCCAAAGCCAGTAAAAAGAGGATACTTTACATAATTGTTGAAGAGTAACCTGCAAATTTAGTTATAAATTTATAATTCCTGATCCAAAAAAGATTATGAGCCAAACAGAAAAAAAAAGAAAGTAAGGATTAGTACATCCATATCTTGATCGATGTAAAAACATCTTGCTCCTATTCTAGAAGATTCTTCCATTGCAACCTGCAAAACAAAGCCAGGGTTATAATATGACAAGAATATGCGAGGCGTTCGAAGAAAACAGATTTAAGCAATAGGAAAGTTCATATGCATTTCAAAGCTTAATTGACAACTACCTTGAACTCCAGGCCTGGAAAAATACCATTTGCATGCGACCGGCGCTCCCGACAACTCTCAATGAAGATAACAAACTTCATGCACAGCCCACCTGCAGCTCTCATGGATCTGCGGAACAACATGTACAATGATGTATCATCTTCAGGTTTCCACTCCATAATCGCCATGGCACGTTCCTTGCACAGCTCAACCTGCAAATAGACATTGCGGATCTATTCCTTAAATAAATCAATGAAGTTAAAAGCTCGAGTATGTGCAGTAAGAAATAAGTACCCCTTACAAGAAGCATGTAAAATAAGTCCCCCTTAAAGTTCCTTTGCTGAAACTTAGGATAATGTATAAGCTCAATCACTAGTTTTATTTATGCAGAAACTCTCAATTATAAAGCTAAATTGTAGAGTACTAATGATACATCACAGTCCCCACACAAAATATTTGTAGCATCAGAATTCTAGGTAACAAGGGAAAGCAACTGAAGGCATGTTGAGACAATTTGAGTTATTCCTTGAATATTTGTAACTTAAGGAACAATAATCAAACCCTATCGGTAATATACAATTGAAGGATGCTTAGAAAATTCATAGGAAATGTGGGTTTTTAATGCAATTACGGTTATTTTTTATCGCCATTTTGAGTCTCTATTAAAGGGAACTTCATGCTGTGAAGATCATTCGAGGTGAGAATGGCAATTCATGCCATCTACTATGAAAGGTCAATATCAAACGAAGAAACAGTTTTGAAATTTCTGATTATAAGGATCCAAGATTCCATTAGAAATAACCCAAACAAAACCGGTGAACGTAAAGGCAAACTATTTTAAGAAGAATATTATGACATGAAATTCACAATGAATCTAATTAAAACATAAGGAGCATTACCTACCGCAACAACATCAGGCCTTACATAATCAATCACCTGCATTGCAAAATAACAACTGCATTATTACTAAATAACATTTGAAGGCATTAGATGACATACATGTACAAAAATATAAGTGAACCCATTCAAGAGAGTTAACCAGGTTCACAAGGGAGAACACTTTCGTCAAGATAGACCATGATTTTATATTTTCATGAAGATACACATGAAAGAGCACAAATTACATTATGACTTAAGGTCAAAACTCATGTACATACTAAATTACCCACAGGAAGAAAGAACCTCATTTTCTGAGAACATATGAATGCAACATACAGAAGCAAGAAAGAAAGCTTATAAGACTTAAAAGAGAACCACAGCTTAGTAACCTCTTCCTTCATCAATCATCAGAGACTACTTAGATGAGTGCAAATCAACACATTATCTTTCTCATTCAGTGGAAAAAAGGGGTTAAGACTAAAATTGATGATTCAAGGCTGAGAGACATGGAAATCTAAGGTGGAAATAAGAACATAGAACAGAACCAAAACAAACCCTAACCTTCAAAAAGAAAAAAGAAGAAGCAAAATTACCTCCTTGACGGTTTCAGCACTCTGTTCAGAACCATGAACAGTTCCAATTAGATAGATTTGAGCCCCATTGCTGGAATTCTTGAGTAGAACAACTTTACCATCAGTAGGAATCCCAGGAATACCATGTTGATAATGGGTTTCATCTTGTGCAGATGAAGATGGTCGTCGTCGATGAAATATACTTCTCAAATTTGTTATGAAAACCCTAAATAGATAATTGCAAATGAAAATCATGCTTGCAATAATCTGAGATTGAAAACCCACTACTGTATGCCATCTTCTTCTTCTCCATCCTTTAATTTAAGCTTCTTTTGTGTTGTTTGTCTGTTAATCCGTTTTGGTAATGTAATGCATATGCCTTTAGTTCTGAAAGAGGAAAAAAGCGGAGGAAAATGGAAGCGGAAAGGACGAGGAAATACAGCAACAATAAGATTTCCAGGCTACTTCCGGTACTCGGTAGTGAAGTAGGAAAGGTGAGATCGGCGGGCCCACACCAAATCCCACTAGTGACAACGGGGACCCACATTAAAAAATTACCGTGTTTTAGACAGTAAAAAGCAAGTGCCAAACACAAGTGACAAGTGGGAAAAAACAAAAAAAAATAGTAAATATTTTTTACTTTGTAATGTGGCCAACGCGGAATCATCATTCATTACGCATTTCTTTTGAACCCACAATTGGGGATATCAAAACTAATTGGGGAGGTTCCTTCATTTTTGAAAAGTTTCGTTTTGGCATGAAAATAATCATTAAAGCTTTTAATTTTTTTCATCTATTCTTCGAATTTGTTGTTTTAATCTTAATCCTTTCATCTTGATTGCTTTCTTGATGTCTTGCTAACGAAGATCTAATTCTTTTGCAAGAGTATTCCTTATAGTCCTTCAGTGGTTTAACCAGTATGGTTATTTGGAGCTAGCTTCCAAATCAGTCAATCAGTTTTGTTTATTAGCAAGTATTGCTAATCATCTTGTTATGTACCTGAGTGTCCCCTAGTAAAGTAGTGAGTACATGTGTGTAGTAGGTGCACCATTTATCATCTGTTAATCATTTAGGTTGTCTTAGTGGGGCAACGAAGTCACCAGTCAAGTATCGACAGGTGTACTATCTGGGTCCAATAGAACGTTATCTTAAATCTGTCTGTGAAGTGTGTGAGGGAGGTATTATCTTTATTGTTTTGAGAATACAATGGTTGTTCTTCATCTTTCACAGTAATACCCAGGCTCTTTTCCTTGTGAATTGAGAATAAACACTCATTTTCTGTTGTGATTTGTTGTGGTAACATAACAATTGGCATCAGAGCCGTTTTGATCCTTGTTTCATCACGGGAGGAAGCGGTAATCCAACTTGCAAAGATCTACAGGATAAATATGATTCACAACAGTTACAAATCAAGTCATTAAATGACAAAATCGACAAGATGATAACGAAGGAGGACTTCAAACTTCAGTTGGAGGATACGTTTACAGGATTCAAATCTCATATGGAGACTTTTATCGAAAAAATTTTTTCTCAGAAAGTTTCTACAGAAATTGATCCAGATCGAGCTGAATCTTCCCATCGTCGAACCCATCATGAAGATAGAGAAAGTTTACCTCCTCAACGTCTACCCAAACTCGATTTTCCTCGATTTGATGGTGAAAACCCCCGTTCCTGGATTCAGAAGTGCAACCATTACTTCCAACTCCACAATATCACCGATGAGCTGCAGAAGGTAAAAATGGCAGCAATCCATCTTGATGGTAAGGCTGAAACTTGGCTTTTAAACCTCCAATCGTTTAGATCTATCGTTTCTTGGTTTGAATTAAGCCACCAAGCTTGTTTACGCTTTGAAAATCCAGCCAATGAGAATATTGTTGGTAATTTTAATAAGCTAGCTCATCGGACTACAGTCGATGCATTCTTTGAAGAATTCGAACATTATAAGTCTCTTCTACTTACATTACACCCTGATCTGCCTGAAAACTATTTCATTAACAGCTTTATTGGAGGTCTAAAGGCTGACATCCAAAATTCTGTACTTATGTTTCACCCTACCACCCTTCTGCGTGCTTACTCTCTTGCCAAAATGGAGGAACAAACTGTTTCGCATCGTCAACAGCTTCACAAGCCCATTTCCAAGTCCTTTGCAAACAATTTTCCTTCCAGACCACTTAGTGCACCTAATTTTCCTCCCAAACCTCTTTATACACATCCTTCAACCTCCAAGCCACCACAACCATCACCTAAATCTGTGCACTCCCCAATCCCACCAATTAAGAGACTCACACCAGAACAAGCTCGAAAACGCAGAGAGCAAGGCCTATGTTATAATTGTGACGAGTTTTACAAACCGGGGCATGTTTGTTCTACTCAACAGTTGTTTATGGTGGATACTTCCTTACCTAAAGAACCTGAAGAGATTCTGGTTGAACATTCCGCTGAGCAACCCCCTTCTCCGATGGACTCTGACATGGAAATATCACTTCATTCTCTAACAGGTCACCCTAGTGGTGAAACAATACGAATTCCGGGTATTCTTCGCAAGCGGAGTATTTCTATTTTGATTTATACAGGGAGTACTCATAGTTTTCTTGACTGTGATTTGGCTAACGCTTTACACTGTGACATTGCTACTATTACACAACTACTTGTCACTGTGGCTAATGGGGAAAAAACTGTCAGCTCTGGAATCTGCCCCAAATTGCAATGGTCTATGCAGGGTTACAACTTCTGTGCTCCACTGAGGCTTCTTCCACTGGGTGGCTGCGATATGGTCCTAGGTGCTGATTGGCTCAAACAATTGGGTGATGTCCTCTTTAACTTTTCCAAGCTCAGTATTTCATTTAAACACCAGGGTAAGAAAATAACACTATCAGGTAGCCACCAAAAATCAACCTTACTTCACATGAGTGGTTCTGCACTTAAGAATTTTTTCAATAAGCACACTCATGGTGTCATTGGTCAGCTCTTCTCCATCTCCACTCAACCCCTGTTACAGCCCATTCCACCTCCAATCTCTACCATTTTACAATAGTATGCTGATGTTTTCTCCGAACCATCCACATTACCACCTCAGAGAAGCTTAGATCATACTATTCCCCTCAAACCAAACTCTACACCCATTTCCATGAGACCATATAAATGCCCCTACATTCAGAAATCTGTAGTGGAAGACCTGGTGAAGGATATGCTTGCTTCTGGCATCATTCAACCAAGCCATAGCCCATTTGCAGCACCTATTCTCTTGGTCAAGAAAAAAGACAACACATGGAGGTTTTGTGTTGATTATCGAAAGCTTAACTCTATCACTATCAAAGACAAATTTCCCATCCCAATCATTGATGAGTTGCTTGATGAACTTCATGGTGCCAAATGGTTCACAAAAATTGATCTCCGGTCTGGGTACCACCAAATTCGAGTTGCCTTGGCTGATATTTTCAAGACTGCCTTTCGGACACACCAGGGCCATTATGAATTCAGAGTGATGCCTTTTGGCCTCACAAATGCTCCAGCTACATTTCAAGCCTTGATGAATGACATTTTTCAAGCTCACTTGAGGAAATTCATCCTAGTTTTTTTTGATGATATATTGATTTACAGTTCCAGTTTAGAAGACCATATTCTCCATCTACAAATCACTTTGGATATCCTCAGGCAGCACCAGCTCTTTGCTAAACTCTCTAAATGCTATTTTGCTCAACCAGAACTTGAGTTTTTAGGACATATTATCAATGCAGAAGGTGTTAAAGCTGACCCAGCCAAAGTCAGTAGTATGACTGACTGGCCTATACCCACTACCATCAAGGAGTTACGAGGATTTTTGGGTCTCACAGGGTATTACAGGAAATTTGTTCAAGGCTATGGCATCCTCAGCAGACCTCTTACTGAGCTTCTTAAAAATAATGCCTTCACTTGGTACCCAACAGCTACTACAACTTTCAACAACCTCAAATCGGCTATGACACACACCCCTGTTTTAGCACTCCCTGACTTCACCAAGGAGTTTGTGTTAGAAGCTGATGCTTGTGAGAATGGCATTGGTGCAGTCCTCATGCAACAAGGAAGACCAATTGCCTTCTTCAGTCAACCTTTAGGCCCAAGGGCTGCTGCTTTGTCTACTTATGAAAAGGAAATGCTTTCCATTGCTCAAGTTGTTACAAGGTGGAGACACTATTTACAAGGCCACCATTTCATCATTCAAACAGACCACCAGAGCATCAAGTACATTCTGGAGCAAAAGATTGCTACTGTGGTACAACAAAAATGGGTCATTAAACTACTGGGTTTTGATTATGAAGTCAGGTACAAGAAAGGGGCTGACAATAAAGCAGCTGATGCCTTGTCCAGAAGACCACACCCATCAGCTTCATGCTTCTCAATCTCTGTCACTCAACCCCTTTGGGCTCAGGATGTTATTTCCAGCTATGATGGTGATGCTAAAGCACAACAACTTATATCTGAGCTCTTGATTAATCCTTCTGCTGTAGCTCATTTTTCATATCATGAGGGTGTTCTGAGACACAAACAGAGAATTTATGTGGGATCTGCTTCATCCATAAGAACTACTATACTCTCCTCAGTACACTCTTCAGCTGTAGGTGGTCACTCTGGTATACAAGCTACCTACATAAGAGCTAAAACTTACTTCTTTTGGCCAAAGCTAAGAGAGGATGTCTATCTTTTTGTCTCCAATTGTGAAATCTGCCAAAGACATAAAGGTGAACATCAACACCCTGCAGGTCTCCTCCAGCCACTGCCAATACCATCTCAACCTTGGCAACACATCTCCATGGATTTCATTGAAGGCTTGCCACTTAGTGACAGGAAGAATGTCATACTTGTGGTAGTAGATAGGCTGACTAAGTATGGTCATTTCATCCCTCTACTTCACCCTTATACAGCTATCTCAGTGGCAAAGGAATTTCTCCATCAAGTGATCAAACTTCATGGGCTACCAACCTCCATTGTCTCTGACAGAGATAAAGTTTTCACTAGTTTGTTTTGGCAGGAATTATTCAAGGCTTTGGGGACAAACTTGAACCTCGCATCGCATATCACCCCAGACTGATGGCCAAACAGAGAGGGTTAATGCTTGCTTGGAGACCTATCTCAGATGCATGTCCAGCCACAAGCCTAGGAATTGGTGCAAATGGTTGCCACTGGCAGAATGGTGGTACAACTCTAACTTCCACACTAGTCTCAAGATGAGCCCCTTCAAAGCCTTATACGGGTATGAGCCTCCACATCTTGCTTTTCCTTTTACATTACTACATCTGTTGTCTTTGTTGAAGAGTACCTCCAAAAAGAGATGAAGTTCTCAATCTTTTAAGAGAAAACCTCCATAAAGCCCAGGGAGAGAATGAAATTATATGCTGATACCAAGAGGGTTGACAGAACGTTTGTTGTTGGTGACTTGGTATATCTAAAATTACACCCTTACAGACAGTCCTCTATTGCCCTGAGGAAGAATATCAAACTCTCTGCCAAATACTATGGCCCTTTTGCAGTCATACATAAGATTGGGGTTGTTGATTATAAACTGCAATTACCTCTCAGCTCCAGGATACACCCTATTTTCCATGTGTCTCAACTCAAGAAGAAGATTGGCACCAACCATACTCCCTCTCCATCTCTTCCAGTTGTTGATCATGAAGGCCAGATTGTCCTCCACCCTGCTGCCTTTTGGACTCCAGAACTATTTCAAGGAAAGGTAGACAGGTTGATCAGATGCTCATTCAATGGACCAATGCTTCTGCAGAGAATGCCACTTGGGAAGACTCTGCCAATGTCCATGCCCACTTTCCAGATTTCAATCCTTGAGGACAAGGATTTTGCAGAGGGAATGGCATTGTTATGTACCTGAGTGTCCCCTAGTAAAGTAGTGAGTACCTGTGTGTAGTAGGTGCACCATTTATCATCTGTTAATCATTTAGGTTGTCTTAGTGGGTCAACGAAGTCACCAGTCAAGTATCGACAGGTGTACTATCTGGGTCCAATAGAACGTTATCTTAAATCTGTCTGTGAAGTGTGTGAGGGAGGTATTATCTTTATTGTTTTGAGAATACAATGGTTGTTCTTCATCTTTCACAGTAATACCCAGGCTCTTTTCCTTGTGAATTGAGAATAAACACTCATTTTCTGTTGTGATTTGTTGTGGTTACACAACACATCTCCTCAAGATGGTAAATATCAGTATGTTGCTAGTCCTATCAAGATCCATGGTGGTCTCTTTAGGATGGATTCTAGTCTTTTCCTTCATCATTCATTCCTTCCAATCTAGAAAAATTAGGGTTCCTGGAGATTCAAAAATTCAAACATGGTTTTTGGCTCCTTCCTTAGTCAATTCCTGTTACCATAATTCCAGTTCTCCTAAAATCTGGCACTTTCCCTTTCTAGATCAATCAACAGAGAATTATATTCCCTCAAAAATAGCTCCTATTTTAACGATTTTCCCCAATCATAGGGATATTCTTCCCTTTCTTATTAGTCATCATAACTATCTCAGTCTTCTTCCCCTGGTTAATTGGAAAAATCTTTTCAAGTTTTACTCTATTCATGAAAAACCCTACAACATTAGAATCCTAATTATCTTTGACTATATGGCTTCTAGTTCTTATTCCCAAGTCTCTAAGGTCGCCAACCAACTGAAAAAAACCTCCATAACCCAAAAAGTTAGCTTTGAAATAAGAGTAGTTGGATATACTAAACTTATAGAGGATGTTGCTGAAGAATGGTCTACCAGTCTACTGGGTAAAATCCTTCATAAGGACAAGATAAAATTAAAGCTAGTCAGAACTGAAATTAACAAACTTTGGAAGAGATATAAAAACAAATTTATGAAGGTGATGGGCAGAAATCTTTTTGTTGTCAAGCTAAACTCTGAAGAGGAACAAGATGAAGTTATCAAGAGAGGTCCTTGGATTATCAATGACGCTCTTTTTGCAGTTCAAAAATATGATCAGTCGAAAAAGCCAGAAGATCATGAGTTTCTCACCCAGGAATTCACAGTTTTTTTTGAAGAAGCTGAAGTTAGAACATATGAACAAAGCTGTCGTGGATGAAGCTATTAGCTTCTTTGGAACAAAGATTTCAACTGATCCTCCTAACTGTCGCCCTAGATATGGCCTGATATCGAAGCAAGAGTTTTAATTGATCTTAACTTTCCAACGATAAGAGGAGCTTGGTGGAATACAAGAGCTGAAGGTCAAGTCTGGATTAAATATCACTGGAAAGCTCAGCCTCACAATTTATGTCCCAAATGTTATGTAATTGATCACAAAGAAGAAAACTGTGATTACTATGCATATAAGTTGTTTTTGGATAGACTCACTTTGGAACAATATGCTCAATATCAACTTGAGCATCCTTCTGATGTTGAAGATCAGGAAGAAGATCTTATGAATGAGGAAGAGAGATTCTCCCAAAATCACTGAAGTTCAGGAAGATGGTGAAGTAACTAGACAAAATAAGAGAATGAGAAATTCTAAACTTAATGAGGAGCCTTCTAATAATCCTCATAATATACATGTTATTCCCTCAAGTGTGTCTCATTCCCTCTCTGACTCAACTACTGATATGCACACCAACAATGAGATGGAGATGGACAAAAATGGTGAAGGAGCTGCATCCACTACTCTTGGACAACAAGGAATTCCTGCTATTCAGGTATTTAAAATCCTTACTTCTCCTTCAAATCTTACAATTTTTAAACTTACAAACATTTTGTGGTTTTGGTTCTCTTGTAACTTAGGTAAGATGAAAATCCTAGCTTGGAATTGTCAAGGTTTTTGCCAAAAACCAACTAGAGACCATCTTTCCCATTTAAAAAAACTTCATAATCCTTATTTAATTTTTATTTCTGAAACTAAAATAAATGATAATAGAGTCTTAAAACTCTCTAAATCCCTGTCTTTCCCAAATTCTTTCTACATCCCTTATGTGGGTCTAGCTGGAGGTTTAAAGGATGGCTTTCAAGTTGATATTGTTAATTCTAGTCCTAACATGATTAATGCTATAATCTTAAATGATCCTTCTAAGGGTGAATGGTTTCTTACCTGTATGTATGGCACACCCTATAAAGAAGCCCAAATAGAACAATGGGAGTACATCAAAGACCTTGGTAAAGTAGTTAAGATCACATGGGTTGTTATAGGAGATTTAAATATTACTCTTAATGATGATGAAAGATTGAACCATGCCTCTTCTTCAAGTAATAGTATTATTACTCAATTGTTAAGAGAGGCAGATCTCATGGACTTAGGTTTTAATGGCAGTCCATTTACTTGGTCTAGTAATAAACATGGTACTGGTAGAATCAAAACTAGATTAGATAGAGCCTTAGTCAACAGTGAATGGTTCCTAAAATTTCCTGATTCCAGTTTATCCCATGTTACTCAAAATGGTTCTGACCATACTCCTATTTTGTTAGGGTTATATAATAACTTCACTGTTAAAGGCAAAAATTGGAAATTCTTTGAAAATTGGCTTCATAATTCTACTTGTGCAACTGAAATTGAAAATTCTTGGGCCACTGATATTTCTGGTTCTGCAACTTTTGTTTTTATGAATAAACTGTATAATACTAGAAAGCAGCTAGCATTATGGAATAAGAATACTTTTGGTCACATTCAAAGGAATATCACTCATTTGAAGGATCAGATGTCCTCACTTCAGCATTCTGATATCAATGGTAGCAATACTTATAAAGTTATTCAGATGGAGGCAGAAATTGAAAAATGGGAAGACATTGAATCTAGTTTCTGGAGGCAGCAGAGCAAAGATAAATTTCATGGTGAAATGGACATGAATACAAACTATTTTCATAATAGGGCTAATATGAGAAGATCTAGAAACAGAATTGACAGTCTACAAGCTTCAGATGGTACTTGGTGTTGTCATAGAGCTGCACTGGATAACCTCTTAACAACACACTTTAAAAAGATCAGTACTTCAGTTGAAACACAAGACAACTATTATTTTCTTGAGCATATTCCTAAATGTATCTCAAATGAAGACAATGAAGAACTCCTTCGTATTCCTACTGAAGAAGAAGTTTATGATACCCTTATGTCTATGGAACCTTGGACTTCTCCTGGACCAGATGGGTTCCCTCCTGGTTTTTATCAAACTCAATGGAGTATTGTCAAGAATGATCTTATTTCTATGATCCAAAGTTTCTTCCATTCAGGTTATCTTCTCAAGCAACTAAACTAAACAAGATTCTCCTTAATTCCTAAAAACTCTACTCCACATAAACCAGAAGATTTTAGACCAATTGCTCTCTGCAATACTTCATATAAGCTTATATCTAAAATCATTGGTGCAAGCTGCTTATGTCCCAGGGAGATTAATATCTGAGAATATTTCTCTAGTTCAGGAAATGGTGCATACAATGAAGAAACAATCAGGGCAAGTGGGTTCTTTGGCTTTAAAGATGGACATGTCAAAAGCTTTTGACAAATTAGAATGGGGGTTCCTCATGGAGGTGTTAAGGAACTTTGGATTTTGTGAGAAATGGTGTCAACTAATATTTCAGTATATCTCAACAACTCAGGTGGAAGTACTTCTCAATGGTTCTCCTTGTCAACCTTTTCTTCCTACAAGAGGACTAAGACAAGGAGATCCATTATCTCCTTATCTCTTCATCATTGCCATAGAATCCCTCTCTAGAAATTTAGATTTTTGTGAACAAGATAAGACAATTTCAGGGGTGAAAATTGCTAGAAGAGCCCCTAAGATTAATCATCTTTTATTTGCAGATGATTGCTTATTGTTTGCATAAGCTAATCTAGATCAAACAAGGAAGCTTCTAGAAGTTATTGAGGAATTCAGTAATTGCTCTGGGCAAGTTATTAACTTCAACAAATCTTCAGTTCACTTCAGCAGTAATGTCAGTTCTTCTTCAGCTGAAACTTTAGCTGGTATTCTTCAAGTTCCTATCATGGATAAAAAAGAAAAGTACTTAGGTCTTCCATTCTACATTGGGAGAAACAAGAAAGTCCCTTTTTCTGTTCTAGATGAAAAGATGGATGCAAGACTCTCTAAGTGGAACTCTACAAATCTTTCTGGACCAGGTAGAACAGTGATGGTTAAACATGTTCTCAATGCAATCCCTGTACATCATATGATATCTTTTAAGTTGCCAGATCAAACTATAAAGACTCTCAACTCTTCTCAAGGAAAGTTTTGGAGGAGGAAAGACTCAAACAAAGGAGATATAATTTCTTGGTCTAATTTGAGTAGAACCAAAGAAGAAGGTGGCCTTGGTTTCAGGGACTTGGAATGTTTTAACAAAGCTTTACTTGCAAAATCAGCTTGGAGACTTTGTTCAAGAAAATATGATATGTGGTCTAAATCCATGTCTGCTAAATACTATCCTAATGGTGATATCTTTGAGTATACAGTTAAGAAAGATTCATCATTTTCCTGGAAAAGTATAAGTTCACAAATTCAGTTCATCAAGGAAAACAGTACTTGGAGTGTAGGTAATGGAGGTTTAATAAAGATATGGAAGGATTTTTGGGTACCTGGTCTTCATGCTCCCCTTGAGCCTAAAATTAATGATGTGAATCCTTCATCTTATGTTTTAGTTAAGGACTTATTCATACAAGAAACCTACAGCCGGAACATTAATCTGCTATATGATTTATTCTCTCCTGAAATTGCAAGCTTAATATCTGGGATTTCCATTCACTATCTCCAAGAAGATAAACTCATTTGGCTGCTGGAAAAAAATGGAGTCTTCACAGTTAAATTTGCATACAAAAAAATCTACACTGAAGTACATGGTCCTTCTGACATTTCTGAGAAGATGAAAAAGGTGTTCAAGCTCATGTGGAAACTACCGATCCTTCCTAGAATTAAGCACTTTGTCTGGAAGTGCCTAAGAGATATTCTTCCAACCAAAGCGAGAACTTTACGTTATACTCCTAATGCTGATATACTCTGTCCTATTTTTGGTTTGGCAGAAGAGAGTGCTACCCATATTATTCTCGCACTGTGATTACTCTAGAGCAGTTTGGTTTGGAGGTGTGGGTCTACAATTTGATTCTCAAGATTCTATCAGATCAACTTGTGAGAACTGGATTCTTCAATACAGTCAGGGTGCTATCATGACTGATTCTATCATTAAAAAATTAGTCACAGCTTTGGCTATATGGAAAGAGAGATGTTCCAAGGTTTTTGATAATAAGTATCTAGATCCCCAGAAACTTATACTTAAAATAGAACTCATCTGCTTAGATATCCTTGGTTCCAAAAGGAAAACTCCGACAAAGTTAATCTCTAGAGAGGCTAGAGATCTTTTAACTCCGGTCTCCACCTGTGCAGGGTTACTATACTGTTAACTTAGATGCTTCTTATGAATACATTTCTAAGAATGTTGGCATTGGTCTAATCATTCGCAACTCTGCAGGTACTGCAAGGGGAGCAAAATGTTGTTTTGTTGACCAAGCAATGAGCCCAGAGCATGCTGAGGGGATGGCGTTGTGGGAAGCGGTGAAGTGGATTAATCAATTAAAGCTGGAGGCAGTAAACTTCGAAACAAACTCAAAGATTCTGGTTGAAGCTATCACCAAAGGCCATTTCAACATCAATTGGCAGTTTCACAACTTTCTTAAAGACATTATTCTCTGTTTTAAAAACTTTAGGAATTGGAAATGTTATTATGTTCCAGAGGAACTAAATAAAGTGGCAGACATTCTTTCGAAAACAGCTCGTACTGAGAAGCTAACAAAAGAATGGTATGACCATCACCCTAGATGTATCTCTGATCAACTCCAACTTAACATGAGGGGTTGAATCTTTTAATGAAATTTCTTTTCGTATCAAAAAAAAAAAAAAAAAACTAATTGGGGGATATAGGTACAAGACAAAATAGGGATCCAAATAGCAAAGCTGGTTCACCCCTTATCTAATTATTTTTTTAATTCCTAATCTAGCCCTCACTAATCATGTTTAGTGGTTAATAATAATTAGTAAAAAACTTAAGTATTTGGGGGATAGATTAGTGTGTGTTTTTATTTTAATTTGTGTGAGTGAGGAGTAGAAGGAGAGAAAAAAAAATTTGAGTGGATTTTTTTTTTGAAAATGGAAGATGATTGTGATGAGAGAATTACCGCTAATAAGAGGTTGAAAAATTGATTTTTTTTTCTTTGAATCCACCATTGTTGCAGTTGAAAAAGCTTGGTGCCGGCATGGTATTCAACCAAAATCCCATGCGGGCAATTGTTGGAAATGTTCATAAATTGTTCATAAATGTTCATAATAGCTCTCTCGTTACGATTTTTTTCTGGTTTTGATCTTCAGAATGTTGATTTTTTTCTGGTTTTGAACAGGTATCGGCATGGTAATCTAGTTTTCGAGCATGCCGGTACATGTTCCGGCATAGTATTTTGCTTAAATTTCTATGCGGAACAGGATGAAAAGTATCCGAATGTTGATTTTTTTTTCACTTGACTACCGGCATTGATAGGAAATTCTCGAGCATGCGGTATCATGTTCCAGCATATGGTCTTCATCAATTCCGGCATGGTCTTCATCACTTCCGTTTTGAATTTTTCTGGTATTAATCAGTCCACTGCCGGCATGGTCAGTTGATATGAAGACCATGCCGGTATTGTTTTCCGGCATAGCATGTTGTTTTATTTTTTATGCCGGAAAACAATACTGGCATGGTCTTCATATCAACTGACCATGCCGGCAGTGGACTGATTAATACCAGAAAAAATTCAAAACGGAAGTGATGATGACCATGCCGGAATTGATGAAGACCATGCCGGTATCATGTTCCGGCATATGGTCTTCATCAATTCCGGCATGGTCATCATCACTTTCAGCATGATCTTCATCACTTCCGAATAAAAAAAAATTGGTTTCCAAAGTGAGGAGAAGAGAATTTGATATAGAGTGGGGAGAGTTTAGAATTTGAAAGGGAATGGGAAATATTTGGGTTTCAAAGCTCTACCCCTAAATAAGATTAATAAGAAGTGGAGATGGAAATGGGGATATGATTTTGTTTTTTGATTTTAAGTTTTTGATTTTTATTTTGTGGGAAGGGTATTTTAATATTTTCATAACCAATGGTCACTCCTTAGCCGAAATCATGGATTGGGGGAAATAATTCATATCCCCCAATTAATTCCCATATCCCCCAATTAAAAGTTCGTTCTTTTCGTATTTCAGTGATCAGTGATCACTGTAATTTCATAGAAAATATATTTCGAAATCAGAACTTAGTCCAAATATTTTTCATTTATGAAGATATATAAGTTGTGAAAATTTGGTTAGTCGGAATGAATGAGTTAACTTTGTAAACGAAAATGACGACCGTAATGGTTTCATGCTGAAATTCAAATACATGCTATTTGATTTTGAAACTAGTAAGATGTATATCCAATCTGGGTTGCACAGACATGGACGCGTAGACACGGACACGACACGACGCGGACGCGGACACTACAAAATTCCCAAAAAATTAGGACGCGGACACGTATGTACATATTTTATTTATATATTATTTATGTATTATACAGCAAAGTCAAGTGGTTTGATCTTAAAAATTAGAAAATGATGTTACATGTGTATAAATTTCAAAAGAAAATGAGAGATCGTTTGTTTATACACGCCGAAGGTCAAGCAATTATCATTATTAAACACTTGACACAATCAAAATGCGTTCTTAGAACAACACATGCCCAATCAAGAATATATGTGATGTCATTTCCGATTACAAAATCCTAATAAAGACTTAAATGATTGATCTAAATATTTGTCTTTCTTCATTTAGTTAATACTAATAGTAAAAATAAAGAAAGAAGTTTAAATAAAAATGAAAAAAAAAAAAATTCGAACACGAGTCATCGGTGCGTCCAAATAAGACGCACGCGGGATACACATATTGGTGCGTCGAACACGCGTAGTGTCGCATCTAACGCGCGTCCTGTGTCCGACGCGAGTCGGACACGGACACGACTCCAAAAACGGAGCGTCCGTGCAACCCAGTATCCAATGAATCAAATATAAAATGATACCCAACGGGAATCAAATGTATAAACAGTAATCTAACATCAAATGTATAAACAGTAATCAAATGTATAAACAGTAATCTAACATCTGACTCGATTCGAGTGTGAGACCAAGTCACATAGAAAATAATTAGTCCACATCTTTTCAAACTACCCATATAAATCGTATAGGTGTGACATTTATCAGCCAAATATTAAATTGTGATAGGGACAAAATTGGAAGAAAACTTACATCTTCAACTAAGCCTAGTTCTCTTTATATATAGAATAGATTGTAATAAGCTATATATTGTAATCATGAGTTTGTAAAACATTTTGATTACGTGGAATGAAATTTTGCTTAACCCCATTTTTTTTTTTTTTTGAAAATAAGATTTATATTACTGGCTTCCGTTAATTTGCGGATTCAGTCTCTTCAAAGACCAACTCTTGTTGAATATCTCTTCCAATGACTGAATCTCTAGGATTAACATCAGCTTGAAAACTTACAGAAATATTGTCATTTACGTTACAAAGTTCATAAGCTTTGACAGTGTCAAAAGCAATTGAAGGAATTAAAAAACTAGGAGCTTGGTCATTCCAAAAGGTTGTAATATTTGTGCTTCTTCTCTTCTTTGCTAACAAGTCTGCCACCCTGTTTGCTCTCCTGTCTACGTAATGGAAACCTACAAAAGAAACTAGTTGCTCTGCTAATAACTTAACTTCTTCTAAAATGGATATGCATTTCCATTGGATTGTTGATTCCTTGCCTTGTAGGTAGTTGATTGTTGCCTGGTTGTCCCTTCAATCACCAAATGTTGTATGTTGTTTGTAACAGCCCATTGAGTAGCTCTAAGAAGAGATACAGATTCTGCCTCTTCTGATGAGAAGGTCCTGCAACTCCCCATTGTTGCTGCTTGGAAAGTTCCTGTCCAATTACGCAATATATATCCAAACCCAGCATTAATAATTTCAGACAACCGTGAAGCATCACAGTTAATCTTATTTGTATTTGTAGAAGGCAAATTCCATTTTATTTTTAGAATACTTTGCTTACTATTAATTGCTTTGTTCTGTGTCCTATTTTCTGGATGCCAATAAGAAAAATGTCTGGTGATATCTATTGCTAATTGTTCTTGTGTTCTATTTTTGTTTTCAAAAACTCTAAGGCACCCTTCTTTCCATATAAACCAACATTTAGTTGCAGCCAAAGCCATAGAGATAGATTGTAGATTTCCTGTTTTCCATTCATTGTAGTGATCTAAGAAAGATTTACTACTAGAGATAAGTTTTACTCCCTGTGATGGCATTGGAGATAGATTCTAAACAGCTCTTGCATATGGACATTCGAAAAACAAATAATAAGTAGATTCCTTCTCTGAGTGACAGAAAACACAATTGTTGTCTTCATTTATAGCTGATTTAATCTTTGTTTTAGTTGGTAGTGCATCTTGCAAGCATTTCCAGATGAACATTTTTATTCTTTGAGATGTATCCATACTCCATAAACCTTTCCAGAATCTCTTTGTTTTATGAGAAACCAGAATGGAATGATTGAGAAGTTTTGCATATAATGACTTGACAGAAAATTCCCCATTTCTGGTTAGTGTCCATCTCAATTTGTATTTTCTCGGGTTACCAGCTCTTGTAGTGAATAGGTTAATATTAAGAATTTCCTGCACTACAGAGTTATCAAAGATAGAGTTGAGTAATTGAATGTTCCACTTCTTTGTGTCTGAGTGAATTAGCTCAGACACAAGTGCTATGTGGGTGTTTGTCCTTTGGACAGAGTTTGCCAGAGTTTCAGTTCTGACAGGAAGCCATTTGTCTTCCCAAATGTTGATGATGAACCATCTCCTACCTCCCATATATTGTATTTCTTTATGTGTGCTATGCCTTGTAGAATACAGTTCCAAATTCAAGAAGCATTTGATTTCTTCTTGGACAATAAAGCTCCAGTTTTTTTGAAATACTTTCCCTTTAAAATTTGAGCCCATAAATCATTTGGATGACTAACTAATCTCCATGCTATTCTATTGATCATAGCCTGGTTAACTTTATTTGCTTCTTTAAAACCCAGGCCTCCCTGTTCTATAGGTCTTCATAAGAAGTCAAAAGCTTTTATGTAGATTCCTTTAGAATTAGTGTGTTTTCCCCACCAAAAGTCTCTTTGAATATCATTGATCCTTTTAGTTATCTTTTTTGGTAAGACAAAGCATCCCATGCTAAAAATGGGCATGCTAGAGAGCACAGATTTATTTAGCCTAGCGTTTTTAGGGGCAACTAAAAAGGATTTAGGGGCCAACAATAAAACAAAATAGGGTCACCCAAACCTTTTCCCCACCAAAAGTCTCTTTGAATATCATTGATCCTTTTAGTTATCTTTTTTGGTAAGACAAAGCATCCCATGCTAAAAATGGGCATGCTAGAGAGCACAAATTTATTTAGCCTAGCGTTTTTAAGGGCCACTAAAAAGGATTTAGGGGCCAACAATAAAACAAAATAGGGTCACCCAAACCTAAATTGAGTTCACCCCTTATCTTTTTTTTTCGTAATGGCAAAATTGCCCTTCAATAATCGGTAGTTAAACATGAATTCGGTAGTTACTTTACATTTAGTTATTGTTAGCAAAAAAAAAAAAATTCCCCGAATTTTGGTTCTACCATAATCGGTAGATAAAAATCTATTTTATCTACCGATTATGGATGATGTTCTTGGATTTACACTAGCAGAAACATATCGATAGATAACTATCTACTTTACCTACCGTTTATGGTTGATGTTTTTCCCAAAAATTTACTTTTTCTAGAATAGTAGATGATGTTATCGTCGTCGGAATCTGCAGTTCTTCATGATAATACTTGTATGTTTCAACATTTCTATACTTCCTAGTCCAACCTAACAAAGTTGACCTTAGTAATCTAATCAAGCGATTTATGATTTTGATACTAAAATATGACAATCAATCTTGACATGCCAACGCTTGGTGGGTTCAACCGAGCAATGATCTAACATTTTTCATGTTGATGATATTTTTGTATCCTTTTCGTTTGTTTAAATAATGTCGACTTGGGAACAACTATTGGACGATATTATCGCGTTTCAGGCCCAAGTATTATTAGTCCAGGTGAGAGAGAAATATCATTTTTTTTCTTCAACCTGACACTTATTTTCAGTATTTTTCCCTCGGTGATTCTTATATCATAAAAATTGTTCCTGGTGACCTGTAAGCCAAGAAAAACTAGTGGATCCAATCACAAGATTCAGAATTTTTCTTGTGTGGTTGTCACTTTTTCAGAAAATGTAGCCGTTGGATCAAAGAGTTCCGGAGCCGTTCAGATTCAGCTGTTGGCGTCATAGTTAATGACGCTGGCGTTATTTGTTCTGACGCGCGCTGGAGATAATAGCGCAGGCGTTATTAGTTCTGACGCCATCGTTTATATAAATGACGCCCGTCTTTACCACAGACGCGTGCTGGATGTTCCGACTCAATGTTCAAACCATCAGATTTGTTGATTTGAATATCCATTTTTCATATTTGTTCATTCCATAATGGGTGCAAGATGATAGGAACTGCTCTTATATCATAAAAATTGTTCCTGGTGACCTGTAAGCCAAGAAAAACTAGTGGATCCAATCACAAGATTCAGAATTTTCCTTGCGTGGTTGTCACTTTTTCTATTTAGTTTGAGTTGACGGCCATTTCAAATTTGTAAGTATTCTGAAGAACCATAAATAGTAAATACTTAATATTTTGGTAGGTGAAAGCATGCTCTTGCACTTTATGAATGTGTACAGTACGAGGCCATTTTTGTGTATTTCTTTCAACTTAAAGTTTCCACATCATTGCCTACCGCCACTGCTCTAAAAAAATGTGACTGTCAATTCTCTGGTCGTTGGTACTTTTGCATTTACTCCTTCTGTTTTTGGAAAAGAGATACATTCACTTTTTTAATTTGGTCTATTTTTACCTGGCTTGATTGGGGTATACTCAAACTAATTGGGGTATACCCAATAAGACAAAATCGGGTTATTTTGAAGTAAAACCAAGCCACCCCTTAACCTTGTTTTTTCTAAATGGCTAATATGCCCTTGGTTAATTAACACTAAAATTCTGATTAGGTTAATTAATTGAGTTTAAATTAAAATTTTGAAATTATGAATTCAATAGATTAACCTTTTGCTCCGTCTTATGAGTTCGATTTCGATCCAAAAATTTTGTTTTGAAAATATGAAAGGTCGGCAGGGTCCAGGTTTGAATAAAGTGCCGGCTACAATATAGCCGGCATGGTATTCGTTTGAATAAAATGCCGACCAATTTTAGCCGGCATGGTCCTTGGATGAATAAAACGCCGGCCTTTTTGTGGCCGGAAGGGTCTTTGAATGAAGATTATGCCGACATTCTTATGACAGCGCCGACGTATGTGTAGCCGACATGTTAAGAATTTATAACCCTGCCGACATTTACATATACCAAACAGAAAATAGAATATCGGAAGATCTAATTCACTTTATTCATGCAATTTTGGTTACTACATTGATTGAAACGGAGGGTTTACATAGAGGTATACCCACAAAACCTATACAAAAACTTCTAAAACCATCAATCTTCCTCATTCGAAGACGATACGGCATCCAAGTACTCCGGGTTATCCTCCGGGATTCTTTGCGCCAAGAAGTGATAGCTTGCATCGAACGCGAATGCTTCCCCCTTTTCCTCCAAGTAGCGCGCTTTCACAACTTCATGCTACAAAAATACAAAAACAAACTTACATATGTTAGTGGTGTTTCATTGGAAGATAAAACAACATGGGTTGCGTAAAAAAAACCACAAAATTGCTTACAAATTGTGCAATGGACAAGGTGAAGGGGCGAGTGTTAAAAATCCGAGGTTGGAGAGCCAAAAAAGCAAGTATCGCGTTTTCGATGACTAGGTGCCTTTCATGGACTTGTTGAATACTTCTTCCATTAGGATTACCAAACTCGCCGCAAAATTTGTTGTGTACCCTAGCCCAAAAGGTCGTGGAATCCTCCCTTTCGGAGGATTGACGTCTAAGTCGATTTTCCGCATACCATGCTTTGGTGATTGCCAAATCTTCATTTGAATCAAATGAAGTCATTGTTGTTTAGCTATTGGGTGAGTTTGATGGATTGTATGATGATATGAGCTTTGGAGAGTATATGAAACTATTTGTATGTTGTTTTGTAGAGAGAATTAGTGTATTTATATGATGGTGTCCAAATTTGGCCGTTATAGTGCCCAAGTACAAGTCAATCAATGAAATTGTACTTGCCAAAAATTTGAATTTTGAATTCGCCGGCGCGATTATTTTTTCTCAGTATGCCGGCTATGATACGGTCGGAATGGTATAAATTTAAAACCATGCCGGCGTTATGATGGTTTTGGCATCAGTAAATCATTTTCTTCTGTCAATACGCCGGCAATATATTTTGAAGTTTTACTGCCGGCTATGATATGGTCGGAAGGGCATAAATTTAAAACCATGCCGGCGTTATGATGGTTTTGGCATCAGGAGAAGGTATTTTCTGTAACAAAATGTCGGCGTATTCGAAAACATAATACACTGCCAGATGTATATTCGCCGGCTTGGTAATGATCTGACACACTTGCCGACCCTGGTATGCAAGCATTTTCCGCTGACAGGGCCGGCAGTCTGGCACTTAAAAACCTTGCCGGCCCTGGTATGGTCGGCATGGTGAATAAAAAAGAACTTACCGGCTATTTGTCTTGAAACTTTTATGTAGCTAAACAAAACTTTCATTCAACAATTAGAAATCAAACACTTGTTGTCCAAAATACGAAAACATGTCCCATAAACCTTAAAAAACCATTTGTCCAACCATTAACCTTGACATTTGTCCAACCCAACATAAAGAAATAAACTAGAGACTGCATTCATTCACCACGAGCACGACCACGACCTCGGCCCCGTTTAGGAACACCAAAGACTACTACTACCTTCACCACCACGACCACTACGAGCCCTCTTTTTGTCGGCATTCATCTTGGCTTGTGCTTCCCTCCTGGCCTTTTCTTCCCTCTTTACTTCAAAGCATCACTTGCTTGAACATTTCATGGGCATCCTCATTGTCAATATTGCTAGCATAGTGAATGTACTTGGTTTGCTCTTCAATCGACAAAGGCTCTCCTCTTTCTCTCGCGCAACACAACAACTTCACAAAGGTCTTCAAATGCCCCTTCTATTTTCGGTTAAACAACAAACAATTAATAGAATTATTCGATAATGTAATCTTAAAACAAGAAGAGCTACTCCAAAATACTTACAAGGAAGTTAGGAACTGTTGTTGAGTCATTCGATGCCATCTTCCTCTTATGAGCCAATTGTTCACAAGTCATTTCCTAATACACGGTAGGGACGAGCCCAACCCAAGTACCACGACATGTATCTCTCTCGAGCTTCATGACCTTCGGTCACCTCGTCCAAAAGACTCGTATCGACTTTACGGTCAAGTATTTCGTTCCAATGTCCTAGAGTTGGGGGTGGAGCGTAAGCAACGTTAATAGTTTTTTGGGATGTGCTGCAGTCCTCCCTTAACACTTTAAAGAAAGGCTCAAGATCGAAATGGGGTTCTTCTTGGACGTAACCCAATTGTCGCATTACCCGATGTGGATCGTACATTGAAAATCCATGGGAGAACAACAAGGGTCCGTAGTATAATGCAACATCATCTCTCCTTTGGATTAAACCTTGATTTCTAGCATCTCGGTAAGGATCAAATATTACCTCATCTGCAGTCAATTTGTCCAAGGCGATTCGCACGTTAATAAGCAGCTGCGGCATATCCTTTTCCTGAGCACCCTTAAAACTGTATCTTTGCGCTCTTGGCTTAATAATCGCAATCTTTTCATTCACTTTGACGTGGGAGTTGGTTTTCACCAAAGTAGGGAAGTTCTCATATATCCAAACCTATGCAAACACAAAGTTTAGTAAGAATCAAACATTACAAGCATTTGGAAAATATAAATGATTTAGATAATACAATTACACGGAAGAGACATATGTTTAGTTAACTTGCGAGGTGAGTGCCCTTGAAGCCTTTGTCAACTCATTGTTCAAGAAGGCGACCACCTTGAGATACCCCAAGAATACTCATGCATCTTATCTAAGGGATCCGGTAGTTGCAAATAGCGGCGTCGACCAAGCTTCGGGAAGCGTCGGGAAGATACATCCGCCGGGACGTAGAGCAAATAACGACGCGGTAGCATTGATTCGCACGGGGTTCACCCTTCCTTCCACATCAAAGATTTTCTTGGTCCCAGGACAATGTATCCCTCAGCTTCTTGATTAAACTTCTTGCTTAGATTACCATCCTTCATCGCAAGCATAGACTCCGTCTTAATCGATCCCAACCGAACAAAGTGTTGGTCAATTTGAAGATATCCTCCCAAGAAATGTTATTATCGAAGCCCTCACCGATCGCTTTTCCCTCAACCTCGAGGCCTAGAATTTGATGAGCATTATCGGAGTTATCGTCATCTCACCGAATGGGAATAACATTGTATCGGTCTCTCCGTAGAACCTCTCACCAGAATGCGGATCTGATAACTCTATCATACTCAACATTCGAACTCTCCACCGCAGGCAACAACCCGGAGTTCTTGACAATCACTTTCACCTCCTCACATTCATCCTCAAGATCCCAAGTCTTAGTCACTGAACATGAAGCTTGGCGCCTCATGAGACGGATAGCATGCTTGTGATCCTAAGTACCAAAAACACAAAATGAAAAGAAATACAAACACTTGACGTAAATTTAAGATAGTTACACACTTAAATGAAAAACAAAGACGGATTGAGATTACTTACGATAGTATTTTGGATTTCACATGCCCACGAGTCTTTGTATCCAAAAAGAACATGTCCACCATCTTCTGGGGTCCCCCGGGGAAGCTCGTTTGGTTTCAATTTAATCTTCAATTCAGAGGGAGGCATGTGGGAATTAGCTGGTTTAGTGATAACCCTTTTCTTCTTCCCGGTTGCACTAGTACTTGCAGCTTGGGTTTCTTCCCCAACTTCTTCTTCTTCTTCTTGCTCCTCTGCCTTTTCAACAATTTCATCCTTAATATCCTTACCTTTATCTCCATTACCATCATCATCATCATCATCATTACCTCCTCCAACATTAGGCATGTCTTGATCACCACCATTATCATCATCATTGTTCCCTCCTCCAGCAGCCGGAGTTCTTTCATCAACATCATCATCCTCACCTCTTCTACCAGATGGAATTGATTGGTCTTCATCCTGGAGTCTCGTCCGAATCACTTTGGGTTCCGATGGTGGTTGATAATCATCATTCGGCACACGGATCTTTGTCGTTCCCGCCACAACGTATGCCCTCGATGTCTTGAAGTCAAGAGTTTGTCACCAACACGAGGAGGTCTTGAAGGAGGACTAAGAGCTTTCAGAGCTTTCTTGTTTGCCTTTTGCAACCTGAACAAGAACAATTAAGAAAAAAAAACTATAAGTCGGAAGGCTCAACATATATAACTATTCCGGCGGACTAAGGTCGGAAGGGTCGATATCTAAACAGCAAGCCGGCTAAATAAGGGTCGGGAGGGTTTTATTCCAATAACCTGCCGGATTTTAACAACTATGGTTGGGTTTTCAACTACAAACGCCGGCAACGCATATAATAAAAACAACACCGGCTAACATAACGCCGGCGTGGTATTATTTAGATACCATTCCGACCTTTATCATTCAAGGAATCAGGAGACGCTAAAAAACTGAAATCCCGCCGGCAAGTTTAAAATTTATAACCAACCCGGCTTAAAAAAATAAAATTTTCGCCGGCAAGATTATAGGTTGAATAACATCCCGACCCTGTGAAAGCAGTTACAAAAACTAAACCGCCGGCATGATATTCAACCAACGAGCATCCCGGCGGAACACTAAATATGAAATCCGTGAGTGGTCGTGAAACAAACACATTCCGGCGAAATAACCGCAAATTCAAATATTCGATTTTTTCGACCTAATTTGACATGCAAACATGAAATCGAAGTACTAGAGTGAGTTTAAGTAGGCCCTTACTTTCTTAATCGCACCATTTCTTCGTTTTGAGCGGGTTCAATCTTTTCTTCTTCGACGGTTTTTTTCTTCTCTTTTTGTTGAACTAATTTTGCAATTTCAGGGTTGTATTGATTGGGTTTGCGATTGGCGCCTTTCATACGAGTTCCCTTACGCTGTGGTGGTTCCATTGTTGAAGATTACTCGGAGTTTTCGAATCGACGATGTTAACGAATTAATCGATGAGTTTTGGTGGTGGTGGGGGGGGAGGAGCCGGTGTGGTTAGTTATGGAAGAGAAGAAGAGAAGAAGGAAGATGAAAAAAAAAAAAATGATTATGGTAATAGAATTAAAAGGTCAAGGGTAGTATTGTAACTTCAACCAAATTTGATTTTTACGCTAAAATAAAAATGTGAAAGTATCTTTTTTATAGAAACGGATGGAGTATTTTTTTTTTTTTGATACTAAAATCCATCCGACCTACGAGATTCGAACCAGTGACCTAAGGAAGGACCTTTGCCAAAATTGTTGTTGGTAAATTTATTTTCAACTGCTACTTTGTGGTGACGAGTTTACTCTTATGACTGAAGTTGCATCACTTGAGCTTCACCTGTGGTTTAACCATGGTTACCCGTCGTCATTGGTTGCCAATTGACCTCTAAGGAAATAACCGGATCATGTCTTGATAATTAATTCTTTTTTAATGGGAAATGAGCAACAACCGACCCTAGCTCAGTTGGTAGAGCGGAGGACTGTAGTTGTAGCAGATAATCCTTAGGTCACTGGTTCGAATCCGGTAGGTCGGATTTTTAACTTTTTACTGCTGTTTTTCTTTTCTTTTTGTTGTGATGCTGCCTGGACTTCATAAGCTTTACCACCACTCATATCCCCACTGAAAAACTCCAAATACACTCACAAAATCACTGCGATTCATCACCATAAAGGTAAAATTTCTCCACAGATTTGCAGCTTCATCACTATCTATTTCATGATGTTGTGTTTTTTTGTTTGTATTGTTAATTTGCTGTGTCTTGCAATCACTCAAAGAATTTGCAGATTATAAATGTTTGTAAATAAACAACTAAGCAGACTAGTCTAATCTCTGCCTTGCGCCCTGAAATCAGTTCAAGCAAGACAACACCAAAACTATAGAGGTCGGCTTGTTGACTGAGTTTGAAGTCTGTATATAATTCAGGTGCATGGCGATATTACTGATGACCGAGACCACATATAGTTCCTGGTGGCAGCTGCAAGTTCTTGAAACTTAAAATTAGTGACGGCTGCAGCATCACTCCTGGTACTGGGACATATAATATCACCAAATTGTAATGAGATTTATATTTTGGTTACTTCAAAGGATTTTGTGCATGGATTGGTTTTCCATCATCAGCACTCCAAATCCAATTTTTTGCCACCTTGCAGTAAGGAGTAAGGACACTAGTCGATGGTGCACCGGAAACCGAAAAGCATTTCTGTTCAATGAGGACTAATGCTGAATTATTCATCCCTGCACCAAACTAATTAAGAAGACAATGAGGTTTTCCATCTCCAACAATTATTCATCCTTTAGAAGTTTTAGTTTTTTCTGAATTTCCTTTGAAATTTTTATGATGTTATTTGGCATGAATGCAGTATTGTTACCCTTTACCACGGGATTAAAAGTCACGCGCTCTACCACTGGGCTAAGTCGGCTGATTCATGTTATCATCATTTCTGGAATTCACTCTCATCTATCGCTTTTTAGTTTGTTATCTGCCAGCTCTCTGAGCAATAATGTTGATATGGCCGAGTTGGTCTAAGGCGCCAGCTTAAGGCGCTGGTCCGAAAGGGCGTGGGTTCAAATCCCACTGTCAACAGTAAATTTTAAATTTTTGTACAGCTTGCTATCGCCATTGCTCTCGTCTATATAAAACAGCGGCAATTTTTTTTACAACAAGCCGCATAACCAGTGGAAAATCGAGATTTTGCTATATGAGACTAGACAAATAAACATCAACATGAACAAAATTCATAATCGCCATTGCTCTCGTCTATATAAAACAACGGCAATTTTTTTTACAACAAGCCGCATAACCAGTGGAAAATCGAGATTTTGCTATACGAGACTAGACAAATAAACATCAACATGAACAAAATTCATAATAAAAACATGATTAGAGAATAAGAAAAATGAGAAATAAGTGAGGTGAGAAGAAAAGAATTCATGCTTTAAACTAAATTTTGGTTTAAAATCTATCTTGATATGGGCTAAAAATTACTTGGGCTAGCAACTACACTAGCAAATTCTGATTATGGGTGGGCTGGATACTCACCCAAATTTTGCATACAAAAGTTTTGTTCGACCAAAATTTGCGACGGGCTATAGCCCGGGTTAGCCCCTTGCTAGGCCCGTCCCTGATATAAAAAAGGAATTTTTATCCATTTTAGTTAAAAAAAAAACAACCTACTAACCGATCTTCCCATATTGTCTAACAGGAACATGAACATTCCTAGCATGATTCACAAAACGAGAATTGTAAAAACCATCGCTATAGCAGCCACTAGGCATAGCAATACAAACTTACAGGGGTACAACCAAACATAAAATAACTTAACAGACTAGAAACAAGAAGACACGGTGATATGAAAATCTGAAGAAACGAGAAGACAGGATGATATGAAAATCTGAAGTAATATTATAGTAGAATTAAGCAAGCTAGAATAAAATAACGATCAAATATGAAAAGAATTGGGAAATCAAGGACAAGCAGTTTTGCAGGAAATACATAGATGAGATAACTTGCGATGGTAATTGTGAAGAAAATTACAGCAGGAGAGAGTTTTAAAGCTATGTTGTAAGCCTCTAAACATGCCACCTAAATTTTTTTACTTCTCTAAGTAAAAGTAAAAATTTATTTCTAAACTGAACAAGAGAGATTATTCTGAAGCAATAGATTGTGTTACCTTGGTATTGGATGTAAAAATCAGCAGAAGCAGAGACACGTGAGGATAAAAAAACATCATGAATCATGATGACTTTGAATTCCAGTGGAGGCGCGAATGAGTTTGGCGATGGTCAAAATGAAACATTTTTGGTTTGTTCTAACATCACTTTTGTAGATCATCCGGTGGTGGTCTTTCACGCGTATTGTTACTTTAGTCGCAATATCTTAGGAAGTGGAATTAGAATGACCTTTCTTTCATAAATCTTATATTTTGATGTTTGTTGATTGTTGAGTAATTAATTTGATATGTGTTTGCGTGATTTCCCCGCGAGGAGTGTATGTGGTCACACCATGGCTCCTTGCTAAGTCTTATTCAGCACGAGAAGTGTAAATATTATCTATTCAGCACGGGAAGTGTAAAGAATATCTATTAACACAGTAGTGCAAATTATTAATTTTATTTTATATGGTAAATTTACGTCTTTAATAGCACAGATGAGGCAATATTATAAACCTAGGTATATGGGGGAATTACTCAAACGGATGTTATGCACGTTGAATGTTTAGTACTGTTCTTTAGAATCATGAGCATGTTAGTGATTATTTAAAAGTTATATGTTATTAGACACCCATTTGGGATGATGTGCTCACTTGTTCCCACTTCAGCTTCTGTAATCAGACGAAATGGTGCACATGAAGATATCTATTTTCGTAACGTAAAGTGTTAGCAAAATGAAGATGTTTATTTATCTTTTATATATGTACTCTTTTTATGTAAACTACACATTATTATATGTGTCACTTGAGAGACTTTCATTTGTATAATATCAGAGAGTATGGGTTTTGTTGTTAGCACTTTATATAATTATAATTCTTAAAATTGATAATTTAAATTTGATGCTTCAATTATGTTGTAATCATCTTAGCTAAGAAGGTGATTAGGTTGGGGCATCACAATTCAGTTTCCAGAATTTATCACCTTTCCCGCCAAATTCTGCAACCAGTAGTGACTCGGTTCATCTTACTTTAGCTTTCTCTTCTTCTTCTACCGGAAAAAATCGACTTACACTGGAGGATCGATTTTATCTTATGCATCTACATTCACAGTTAAACAATTTAAAAAAATCAGTACAGATTATGCTGTAGTCATCTCGAGTATTCATCAAAGAAAGTTGATCTTCTCATCCATCTCGAGGATC
This sequence comes from Papaver armeniacum, assembly GCA_023531295.1. NCBI lineage: Eukaryota > Viridiplantae > Streptophyta > Magnoliopsida > Ranunculales > Papaveraceae > Papaver > Papaver armeniacum. Next base: position 40,743 of record JAJJWW010000014.1, read on the forward strand.
GAGTACCCGGTAAACTAGTACCCCTATTAATCCAACTTATTCGAGAAGAAAAAACTGTCATAGATTTTAGTATATATAATTGTAAAATTGAAATCAAAATATAGTTTTGACAACTAAATTTGACAATAAGCTTGATGTAGCAACACTTGTGAGTTCGACCGAGCAATGCTCTAACAAGACTGATACTGGATATTGATTTTTGAGATTATCCCAAGTACTTTTCTTAACGATTAGGTTCACGGACTACTCTGTACTTTCTGATTGAGAAGAGATAGAGCTATAAACTTTATACACACTATAATATTTTACTGATATATTTGATTTTTTATATCGTCCATATCTAACACATTAACATGTGTTCAATCATTGATATGACTTTGTATATACCAAGAGATTAGTCCTCATTTTATATCGTCTAATTTATTTGAACGTATGATTATCACACGAATCGTTTCCACATTTGGGCTTTCACACATGGTCTAAGTTCGTGATCTATTAGCTTTGATAAACCAAATTCGCCGACTTTGCTTTGCGTTTCCAAAGAAAGGTTTACGAATGGTGCAAGTACCAAACTCCTCTCAAATCGCTTCTATTCCATGAGATTATACCCAATTAAAAAACTCATCTTCAGGTAGTTTATTTTTTTTTTATTTTACATATGCTTCTTTTTGTAATTTTTGTTAAGTAAATCATATTAATTTTACTTTTTTTTTGACAGTTATTGTTCAGTCGTGTAAGCATAATTCATTTTTGAAAATATGTTAGAATAGTTTGAGCTTTCCTCCATCTTGACATTAAAATTTTGTTTCTTGACTTCTTGATATAACAGGAATAAGTGATATTTTTGATATATCTGTAACATCTTCTTGTACATACATGAGCCTTATGTGTACAATTCTTATCGTAACTCCTCGTAGTCCATTAAATCCAAGCGTTTGCCTTCGATCCATTATTTCCAACACCTATGAATATAGTGCTAGTAATATCAACAAAAATCCATTTGAATTTTTATTTGCTTTTTGTTAGGAACTGAAAAAAATGTTAATTAGGATCCATGTATCTACTGTTCAGACCATGAAAAATCTCACACATCTATATTGTGGTATGGCACAATCATAATGTTGTCATCAACTGTCAATATCTTGCCAGTTCCTGCAAAATTCATGGGGTTGGGCTTTGAAATCTCAATATACATTGATTACGACATAAGATTAAAGGGGTCTGAGGATAGTTTAATTTGGGGCCTGAGTCAATTATCCTTGACTGAAGTTAATTTTCCCCTAAATCATGATTTAGGTTTTCTTTTATTAATTATCTTTGAGTAATATTTGTATTCATATATATTAAATAAAAATTAACATAATCAATAATTATTTATTAATGGTTTGGATAATTATATATATCTATAAAATTAAGATAATCACCTTGCGTCCACCGTGATCGGTGGTCATTGTTACCTAAGCGAGAAACTCCCATTAATTTTACCGTAGATATTTCATTTTGATGAAAAAGTATAAACACAATATTAGGTGATTAACAACACTGTGACAAAAATCTATGTGCTTCAGCTCTTTCAAAGCTTTTGCAACTCAACTGTAGGGGCATTGGGTTATGTCGCGAGATTAGACAGATCCCACATGTATGCATTCGAGGGGAATCCAAACTCTATAGAATGTCATCCCGTATTTTGGGATGCTAAAAGATGTTTGAATTTCTTAGTCAAACTTTCTGAATAGATGGACGACTACACGTTGAAATCTGTAGATATAGATAATTAATCATGAATGATTATGATCATATGTTATATGATGAAGTTTTACAAATAAACACCGTTAAATGGAATTATAGGTTGTCAAAGGCTGTTACGAGAATTTTCCTTATACTGAGTTTAACTCATCAGAGAACTTAAAAAGAAAAAAGAGTTTAACTCACCGGGGAAAAAAAAAAGAAAAAAGAAGAAGAAGAAGAGTTAAATCATCATAGAACTTTCTCTATTTTGGAGAAACCATCATCTACATAGTGTCATAGGTCTCAATAAGTTCCGGGTATTATTTTCATTTTTTTTTTTGAAGTATATAAATTTTATGGTTTTGTGTTGGTGTTTAAATAAAATAAAATATTTTTCTTTTCACGAAATTTGTTAGTGTTTCTTTTCACACCCAAAGGTTACTACTAGGTATATTGAATTCTAAACTTGAGTTTGTGATGAAATGTTTTAATACGGTAGAGGAACATTTTGTGGGAGATAGTGGTGTTGTTGACGCTGAATAGTTGGACCACCTTTTAATCCTTCCAACTTACTTTCTTGCACAATAGTGTTAGTAATATTTTGAAAATAAAGGAAGAAATTATAAGTTATAAAGATCGATGTATGGTGTGAAGCAACAAAGATTAATTTATCAAGAATTATTAAACTGGATGGCATCAAGTGTTGTAGTTTCTGATTCAATCAGTACTGAAACTAGGGTAACACCAAGATGGAAGTGCTCTGAGCACTTAATACATAAGATAAAATTTGTTGCATCACATATAATAAACTGTGGAACCTCTGGAATTGGACTAATATGTCGAAATCTTGCAGGATAATGCAATGGAATACGAGGAAAACCATTCAAAACTTTAGATCCAGAACAAGTAGAGGCGATGGCACTTTTGGAAGTTGTGCTATAGGCCAAAGAAATGGGAATCAAGGAGATACACTTGGAAGGAGACGTGTGAACATAACAAATGCTACGAATGGAAATCTTTCATTTGTCAAATGGACAACTTTAAATTTGATTAATGATGCTTTAGTGATTTTAGGTGACATCTTTGGTATATCTATAACATCTTCTCGTACATAGAGATGCAAACCATATTGCAGATTTTATTGCAAAGCATGCTGGGTCTGAAATAAATAGTTTCAATTGGTTGAACAATGGTCCTGACTGGGTTTTGACTTTAATACAACAGGATAAAAATTTCTTGTAATTTTGAGTAAATCTCCTTTTAATTTAAAAAAAAAATGACGGAGGGAGTATGATTTAGGAGAACTCATTCAAGAATAATTGACTTGCAATCAATATGAGAGCAAATAAATTATCCACCTTTAATCACTGTATATTGAGACTTCAAAACCCAACCCTATGTAAATCATGTCACTGTTGAATCTTGCAAGAACTAGCAAGATATTGACAGTTGATGACAACATTCGCGTATGGATGTTTAAAATTTATCGTGGCCATCATCATCATTAATCCCTACATAAAACTATAATCCTTGGTTATAATAAAATTGATCTTGATATCCATGGTTTGAAAAGTGAATGTCCTGGTTAACAATTTTTCGGTATTTACAAAAAAAATAAAAATAAATTCAAACGTAACTACTCTGTTGATCTTGATAACACTATATTCAAGGTGTATTGGCAATAATAGATCAAAGGCAAACACTTGGATTTGATGGGGACTACGAGGAGTTATGATAAGATCTATGCACATATGGTTCTTGTATGTACGAGAAGATGTTATAGATATACCAAAGATGTCATTTGTTCTTGTTATCTCAAGAAGTCAAGAAATAACAAATACCTTCCTCAACCAATACAATTTTAATGTTTGGATGAGACAAAATCAAAGTATTCTTGTAGCTGTGAGAAATCCCATAATATATTCAATGAGATTATCAAAGAAATATCAAAGATCAAGAAGCACATTTGTGAGTATGCTAACTTAAGAAATAGTGACGCTGGTGATTTACGTGGTTAGGTGTTAAAATCTACGTCCATGTTGATGATTTCAGTATGACTTAAAAAGGATTACAAGTTCTTAGTTAAGATACAATGATCTTCTCTCTCTCAGCACTCTAACTTAGATATCAACCCTAAAAACTCAACCCTCGCTATGCTATTTACCTTTTCTTTATACACGCAAATCTTGCTAGTGGGTTAATGAAAATGTGGAGGTACCAAAATACACCACCAACTTTTTCTTAGGCAACCTATTTGGACTAAACTCGAATACAATTTCGAGAGTTCAACTTAATGAATTTCAATCAGGAATTATATGAAGAGCTTATATCTCTTTCTCTCACAATTAGAAAGTTTACAGAAGCAAGTTCGTGAACATGATTATGTGTGATAGTGCTTGAACGATTCCAAAGATCAATATCCAAGATCAATCAAGTTGTATCCAACAAACAAGGATGAATATATCTATTTTGATTGATTTACATACAACATGTGATATTCCAATTATAAAGATAAACAATATAATGCGGAAAAATAAATAACACAGACACCGGGATTTTTTTAACAAGGAAACCGAAAATAAGAGAAATGACCATCCTTAAGAAGGTCCTTGAACAGGTGCGTCTTTGGTATGAACTTTCCGTCCGTGAGCCATAAAATACACAAACTTTGACGACCTTTCTACATTTTTAATTTTGTTAATTATTAGTTACTTATCCTCACAAAAATCATAGTTGTGTCAACATATGATTGAAGCATATTCTTAGCTCAGATAAACAAAATTTAGAGCACAAGAGTTAATGATTCAAAAATACGGACTATTGAAAGGTGATGGAACGCAAATATCCATCCTAGATTTTAAAGATGGCTCAACAAGATCACATACACCGATATCTCTATGAGATTATTATGAGGTGTTTCACGTTTAGAATTAGCAATCATAAAAAAACAAGTCAACTTGAGTAACCTTGTCATCACAAAGAGTATTATGATGAGTTTTGTGCAAGCCTCATTTTCTCAAGCTAAAATATTGAGGTTGCACTCAATACTACAATTAAGTAGTGGTGGGGTGAGCAGGACACTCATCACTTGAGTCACTGGGTGACTTAACAAGGTTATTAGTGTATTCAGGAATCTTACCTTTTCTAGTTCTTCTTCTTCGTCTATCTCTTGGTAAAGAAGTTCCTGAAATATTCTTCAATAACTGATTCATTCTTTGCATGCCATTCTGAAGTTTAACAATTTTCTTGTTACTCTTCTTGAATTTCTAACATTTCTCTTGCACATGATTCTTAGGCTTAGTTTGGTATTGCTGCAGTTTTTGTAAAAGCACTTTTCTGTTGTGCGTTCTTTGTCTTTGTCTTTGTGAGAAAAAAAGCGAGTTAGACGTTTGGTAAAATATTAATTAAAGTTGAAGCTGATTAAAAAAGTAATCAAAATGTGTTTGGTAAAATTTCAGATTCAACCATTGTTGTTGTAACAAATGACAAAAACAGACATATCACTCATGGTAGTTTTATTCAATTTTATTGGGTTTAAAAATAATTAATTGTTTTACTATATAATATTAATGTTCATATTAATTACCACTATCATTATGATTGTTAAGAAATTATTTTACTTAACAATTAAGTAATTATTTAATTTTTATTTTTATTTTTACTGTTGACAAATTAAGTAATTATTCAAGCAAAAAATGAAACTAAAATTAAGTAATTATTTAATATTTATTTTTATTTCTACTGTTGACAAATTAAATAAATGGTATATAAAATAGTTCGAAATAATAAAAAATAATAATATCTAAAGAATGCAATATAAGAAATAGTAAAAAATTGATTGTATATAAATTTAAGGGTAACTTTTGTCATTTATAAAATAAAGTAGGGATAAAAAAGATAAATCAAGCATTACATTTATGTGGGACCACAACTTATGCTTTTGTAGCTTTTAAAAGCTCCTCCTCCCAGCTTTTAAAAATTGAGGAATTTGGGAAGTGCTTTGGATAAAAAGCACTTTAGTTTTTTTTTACCAAACACCAACTTCAAAATTTATTGACATATATAGGTTTTAAAAGTGCTTTTGAAAAAAAATAAGCATTACCAAACTCAGCCTTACTTCCGCAAAAGAAGCAATGTAGAGAGGCTTCGTCTTTAGAAGGTTTGGCCACCTGTTTATCACAACGAACTGTTTCCATTTTACATGAACCAAATGTTGGTGATTAAGGTCTTGCTTGTGAACCCAATACCATTAGTGTTACCAAAGGAATTTTTCCAAAAAAACATAAATCAAATTTTGTCTGAGCTATCACACTTGAGAGTATCAATCTTATTATCTTTTACAGACAGTGTTCTAGTGAAGGATTCATTTAGTTTATCCAACTCTAGAATTTTCACTTGAAGAGATGATTCGATTTTTTCTAGGGTTTTCTTCACTGAAGGTTTTCTCGGTGAATTTCTTCACTTCTATTTAAGAATTATAAAATCTCCTTATCTGACTTAGAATCAGAATCAACAAATATTTCTGCTTACGGGGATGAATTTTTTGTCTGAATTTCAGAAGTATGTTCACCAGGGTTATCAAGATAAACTATGAGAGCATTATTTCTGTGAAGAGAATTTCCATCTTGAGTAGCTAAATTATCTTGGTTGTCGGTTCGGGAGCATCACTTCCCAGATTGTTTGTTCCTTCTTAGGATATTTTTCATCATGATCAACACAACACTCGTCATCCCAAGACAAGCTTTCCTTCGAATAAGTTATGTCTGTTTTGGTTGTAGTTTTAAGTGCAGAAGTGTTATCTTTAGCTATACTATGCTCATGATAAAAAATCTTAAACTTCCCAACGAGACTATTTCTGGAAAGTGTTTCAAGGTTACATCCTTCCATGATGGCATGTTTCTTACACTTGTATCTTGCTGGTAAAGATCGAAGAATTTTCATCACAATGTCCTTTTGGGGAATGGTCTTCCCTAACGCATAACATGCATTGACAATTCCAGGCACCTTTTGGTTAAAATCATCAAACGAATCTTCATCAGACATATGAATATTTTCCCTATCAGAATTTAAGTTTTGAATCCTCGCTTCTTTTTTGAGGTATCTCCTTCGATTATGGCTTCTAAGATATTCATATTTATACTTAGTGAACAAAGTCACATGGTGCTGAAGATCTTAGCTTATGGCATGAATAATAGCATTTAACCCGTCATAATTATGCTTTGCAGCACTTGCCTCGGTTTTACTACATTATGTTAAATCCTTGGCAACAGTGTTTTAGTCTCTAACAAATGTCGGAGGATCGTATCATATTACTACAATTTTCCATGTCTGAAAGTCACGAGCTTGTAAAAAAAACACATAGCAATTTTCCGTCATAAGTAATTTGTTCCATCAAAGGCTGACGACACGTTTAATTACACTCATGTCCATATAGTTAGATTGCTTCAAACACAGACTTATTAGGTATTTCGCGTGTTTTCCTGCTCTAATACCAATTGAAAACGTGGGGGTACCAAAATACACCATCAATTTTTTCTTAGGCAACCTGTATGGACTAAAATCGAATACAATTCCGAGAGTTCAACTTAATGAATCTCAATCAGGAATGATATGAAGAGCTTATATCTCTTTCTCTCACAATCATAAAGTTTACAGAAGCAAATCCGTGAACTTGATTATGTGTGAGAGTACTTGAACAATTCCAAAAATTAGTATCCAAGATCAATCAAGTCGTATCCAACAAACAAGGATATGTATATCTACTTTGATTGATTTACGTACAAACTGTGATATTTCAATTATAAAGATCAACAATATAACACGGAAAAATAAATAACACAGACACCAGAATTTTGTTAACGAGGAAACCGCAAATAATGAAAAACCCCGGAACCTAGTCCAGATTTGAACACAAAACTGTATTAAGCCGTTACAGACACTAGCCTACTATCAAAACTTCGGTCTGGAATGTAGTTGAGATCGAATTAAACCGTCACAGCAATTTGTTACAGTCGCGTTCCTTATGCCTCTTGAATCCCATCAAGAGTACTCCGTGTAATTGATTCCCTTAGCTGACGTTCTTTACAGCCTAAGAGTTGCTTCAAATCAATTAAAGACTCTTAACCAATCTGCCCCCAGCGATAAATCTATATGTGATTTTTGTTTTAATCAAAGATCAAGGTGAGGTAGAAAATCGATTGCATTAGACAAAGTCTAGCAAACCTCAAAATCCGGTCTTTTGACTCCCAAAGAGAAGCCTAGATTATTATTCACATCACAAGTATAAACTTGCTGTGGAATCACAAAGTTTGAGATGAATAAACTTTGTGATTTCTATCTATCTTGTTTGTTGGAGAAAGCTCCAACAATCAAAAGAAGATTAGGAAACACGAACTATCAAGATAAAGATAGTTGGACCTGACTTCACAAATTCCTAAATGAAGTCTTTTTAGTCGCTAAACCCCGAAGGATTTGAATGAGAGGATAACTCTAGTTTACAACTACGACACACAATAATAGTGAGTGTCAGGGATTCAAAGATCCCAGTTGTTTGAGGTTCTCCTTATATAGACTTTCAAGGTAAAGGTTGCTTTAGATTTAAGCTAAGGTAGCTTTGGATCCAAGCAATCAATAATCAGCGTTAGATGAAAACTTGACTTTGAGGTTAACATAGCAGAATATACACTCTGGTTAGGATGGACCATAACCGAACCGTGTACAATAACTTGTTCATGAAAGGTTAGCCGAAACTAGCCAATCGAACTATATGCTTAACCATTTTCATATAACAACTTTAAGACTTTTCTTGAGTCACACGTATGATAAAAAAAAAAATTATATAGTGTTTTTAGAGAGTTGTTCAAATGTCGATTATCTCATATAAATAATTCTGATGCATCTGAAAATATTCGACAGGGTAAGTACGTATGCCTGATACGTGTACTGTACCTGTTCGTGAATATTTTTGTCATAGTACGTGTACCCTTAAGACAAAAATGAGTTCAGAACTTACAGATCTTTTATGGTTTGCATACTGGGTATGCATACCTTTTCGGTTTTTAAAACCAAGATATCTTTTCCGGTTTGCATACTAGGTATGCGTACATTTCCTGGTTCACGAGTCACAAACTTTTTCGTGGTACGGATACCGAGTATGCGTACCAAAAAGTCATTACCGAACTATAGCTACACCGGTACGTGTACTGGGTACACGTAATGCGGCTCTGAGCTTATGATAGTTCTCCCTGTTTGTGAATTTGGTATGCATCATCATCTGTATCCAGATTAACATTAGTTACGTATCTTTCTAATAATCAATTGAAACATTCCGACTAACATCAATGACACATATCACTGTTCCATTCTATTTTGAAATGATTAAATCTTGAATCATAACTTCAAATGTCATTGATAAAATTGTTATTCTCAAATGATTAAATTTTCAATCATAATAAATTGTTATTAACCAAATCTTCCCTATGGTGTTCATATCTTTCTTTCTATGTCCAGATAGAAGAACTTGACTGCGAAAAAAACATGGTTGCTAATGGGGGACCGGAATTAGCAGGGGTACCGTTTGAGTGATCCGACGGCCAAGATCGGATATAACTCTTTTGTCTCATATGAAACGGTACCCCCTTGATATGATTTATATTTTTTCATTATTAGGTTTGAAGATAATGGCTAAAATTGCTTTTAATAGATAATATTACCAATTATAAAAATAGTTTATATAATTATATTATAGTTCCTCGGGTTGGGTGGGTTGCTCGGGTTAGAAATATTTGAGTCCATGCTTGCTCAAGTTTAACTCATGTTTATTAAAATTGTACCCGAGCTTGCCCAAACTTTTAAAATACATTGCCCATGCCCGCCCAACGTTCGGGTTGGACATGGGTTGGGTGGGTTGACCCGACCCAAGTCCCACCCCTATTCCGGTCCCCATTAGCAGCCTTGGAAAAAAAGTTGACAAGGTTGGAAACCAAGAATTCGTTTTTATGTATAGCAACGAGTAAAACACTTACAAAACAGCGAACACATCCTCTACCTTGGAGGTATCTTCATCTGAACAGACATGAACCTAGACATGAACCTGCAATTTTATGTCACAAAAAATTGCAAATATAAGAAACAAACAACCATGTCTAGGTCAAGTCGGATTCAGATTAGTCCAAACCAAACAAGTAGAATTATTTTAGAGTTAGATGGAAAATGAGGTTCCACTCAAATGAGTCAAATCCAGACTACATGTTTAGAGTTAGATGGAAAGTGACATTATGGCATGGTAAGTCAGACTCGGATTAGTCAAATCCAGACTAGTAAGTTGAGTCAGATAAAAAAAAAATAAAAAAAAATTAACACCATCTAAATTTCCACACTGCCAAAAATCAACAGGTCAAAGATGGTCAACGAATTGTTTTTTACCTAAGCACACTAAATACTACTGTCAGACACACATCTACAAGACAGATAGGGACTGCACAGTGCACATCATTGCTTAAACGAATTATTCATTGAAATGTATTACTTTTCTCTGTGGATTAAGTTCGTCTTCTCTTGTCGAGAGGTTAACATATTTGACCAGCATTGCGTCCAATACTTTTGAATGGCTTTCAGCTTCTTTATCTATCCCGAATGAAGACCTCCAATGGTTCTCTAGTCGATGGAATCCCTTCACGAAGCCACTTAATATTGAATTCCAAGGTCTCAGCATCTTTGATGAATCCTTCCCACCTCTCCAGCAATGCTGAGATTATCTTCAATAAATTGGTAACACATATGGCTAATATAGTGTCACTGAACTTAATGACTTTTCTAGTGGCAATATGCCAATACTTGCCACAAATCTTCTTATACAGAATTACATACTCTTCTGGGATCTGTAAGTTGTCCACAAATTCAAATCTTTCCACTCTCTCTTGAGCGTAAGCGCTTGTAGACCCTTGGGGGGAAGAAATGGCATCTATGGAAGTCGAAATATTTAACAAAGTAGAATCAGGAGCCATGCCATTAGAAGAGAACGTATTCATTCCTCATCAGGGATGATCTAGATTTCGTAATTCTACCAAATGTTTCTTCACCCCAAGGGTACTTGTTAAATTCCTCCAGTCATCTACTAAATGCCAATAACTGATCTTTATGGCATCTCTATCTGGACGGCCCATTAGGAAGCGGTGCACAACCAAAAGTAATGCCAACCGATTTCACCTGTCCAGAGAAAAACAGGCAATTTTTTTTTTTTTTTTTTTTTTTGAGAGGAGAGACGTCACTTCTGATCCACTTACACGATCTTGGTTGAGGAAATGGGTCCTCATCGGGGATGAGGGATTGAGGGACGATATAAAAGCTTTCCCGGATTTTTTGAAACTAAGCGCTGTAATCAAAGCAAATTCTGTCATGCCAAAATACAATAATTTTTCACTAACCTTAAAGTGCATTTCATCTGGTTTACCATCCATGTGAATCTCCTTCAAAAGTAAGAAATGCACAATTGTGCTGCTGAACTTGGAACCTTCCGGCACAGAAAGTAGATGGCCAATTGTTGTACCCTTAAATATGGCTTGCTCGTCAACAGACAGCCAGTTCCGTACTTCGGCTAGTAGCAGTAAGTTTGAGTAACTTGTTAGTTTCTCATTTTTATCCCAAAACTTCAGAGAGTGAATGTACCTGCTGCAAACCGCAAAAAAAGTTACAAATTAACAGCGTTTCGAGTTCTCTAAATTGAGGGAGACGCATTTAACTAAGAAATTGTAATGCATGCAATTGTAGTTGTTACACAGCGGTTACAATTTTCCAATTCACCTGTCATTGGCACCTTCAACTGCCACTTTTTTACGAAGCCTTTTGCTTGGAGCCATAGTCGGAATCTACACACCATAATTGTGGTTTAGTAAAAATAAGAGATATAAATGTAGCGTTCAGACTGAAATATCGAAAGTTAACAAAGTGACAATGCTAAAAAAAATAAATTACAGCAAGTTTAGTGGCCAAGCTTGTCTGGGCACTGCCTTCAATTGAGAGAGGGTTCAGAAGTGCAGTTAGAGAGTTCAGAGAGTTAGAGAGCGCTTGCAACCAGTTTGCCTTATGATATTATTAAAAAATAGGTCCTGCTAAAAACTACCATTTACGAGACAGACGACTGTACCACCATGGCGCAAGTATAAAAATTTAGCTAAGCACTATTCCTAGAACAGGTTCACACCGTAATTTGTTTTTCTCAGTCACCTTTTCTTGAATAGCTCCCTGCTCAGATGAAATCATCGCTCCAGGTTTACTTTTCTGAACTTTTACCTCTGAAAGTTCAGTTTCAAGTTCGTCTTCTCTTGTCGATAGGCAATCATATTTTACCTGCATTACATCCAATACTTGAGAATGGCTTTCAACTTCTCTATCTATCCCGATTCCCTAATGAAGACCTCCAGTGGTTCTTAAGTCGATGGAATCCTTCACGAAGCTACTCAAAATTAAACAAAGTCGTGGATGATAAATAACTAGGACCTACAGGGGATCTTCAAAGCTAAGTTAATCCCATGCTAAAGCTACGGAAATGGAATTTAAGGTTAATCTGTCTATTTTCCAGTGGGCTCCATTTAGTAGTAGTAACAATGACAATAACAGCAAGAATCACAATTCAAAATCCACAACCAAAAATTATAATAACATAAGGTCATTTATTGAGCATTTAGAATCTCTGAAATCATCTCAGCTCACTGCATCCTATTAAGCTTTAGAAGTTGTAACATCATAATCCTTCCTATATATACAGTAGGTAGTGCAATCAACAAGTAAAAATAGCAGAATTACTCGTCATCTCATTTCCTCTCACTACTCCCTAACTGTAAGCTAGACAGATTTTAAGAGGATACCTTAAAAATCAAGGCTTTCAGATAATTATTAAAATGGTGATGAAATTCCAACGTACCATTAACTAGCCCTTAAAATTCAAACAAAAAGAAAAATCATTATGCACATCCCTTAGTGCATAATGTTGTAATATAACATTAAGATGAAAGAAGTCACAAAGGCAACTAAAAGAGGTTGTGATAGATGTACTTATAAAATAGCAACACAAGGAAGAAACACAGAAGAAAAAAAGTCAAAATTAGAGGGACTGCAACAGGTGTGGACCAATCTAGTGTACATAGACAGCATATAGAGAAATGGAGGAAATGACATCGGGAAATTTAACATGGTAATTCACTTAAACAGGAAAAACAACAGCTAAATAGTTCATCCGGCAATATTAAGTGTGTAGCAACAAGAGGTAAGTGATAAGAAAATTCTATTACCTGTAATTTGCATTTCAATCTCGAAAGGAACTATGTGTCAATATATGAACAGGAAGGTGTTTTTCCTCTTAGAATAAGAGAGCAAAAAATAGGCAACAACCTAAAATATCTAGCTAATTGTTACCCAAAAAAGACATAGAGGAAGGTTCGTTGGGAGGTTCTTACAGTATTAACATATGGTGTATGACATGCTCTTCATCTGTTGGACTTAGGATTCAGACCTGGCCAGTTCAGAAACGTATAACATTGTAACGATGATGGCAAGTAAGTTTGCAATGAGGAAGATAATGGGTCATTGGGAAGGGATATATAACCCTTATTATACCGAATCTCCTTCATTAGCTTAGTTGGTGCATTTCTCAAATGGAGAGGCACTCCCTCATTGCCCTGCTGATTCTATAACCATCTTCGGTGCAGCTCCTATCGCTTGGTAAACAGCAACAGATTTAGGAGCCAAAGCCAAGCAAGCAACACATTGTGCTTAGATCACGTTGCATTCCAATAAACTGGCAAGCTTGGCAACAAGCAACAGACTGATTGAGATCTGCTAATCCAACATCTTGACAAGCAAACCAAATGAGTCGTTGATCTTCACCTCCTTGTAACATTCTAGCTAACCAGTAAATTGCTGCATTGGCATCACCGCCTCTCATCGATTTGTGAAGTGCACTGATAAGATTATATAGTGTTCTTCCCCAGCTTTATCATAAACAATATGTTTACACTGAAAAGCTTCTTCAGCATGTCAACAGAGACAACACCTCCATCAGATTTTGAATTTGAGCCAACCTCATTTTCCCATCTATAACAACAACAGATGTTTCATTATCTTGTTCTCCACCCTTGGCCCGTCCTGCAGCAACAGTTGCAGAACTCTCCAGAGCATCCAAAACACCATCAGTCCATCGCAATCCTTAGAAATAAAATTAAAGACTTCTTCTCCCACCCTTACATTCACACCCACACTCTTAACCAACCCCTTTTCCTAATCAATTGCAGCTCTCTTACGCAAAGTCACAATGTTATCAGGCTGCAATTGATTCAATGTAAAAACCCTGCAATTGATTCAATGTTACTATGGGGTAATCAAATGAAAAGATGGGTTCTCAGTAGTTGCCCCAAGAAAGACAACATTACCATCTTCAATAACAGGTAGGAATGAATCTTGTTGTGCTGTATTAAACCCATGAACTTGATCAATAAACAGTGAAGTTGTTTTATTTCCTAGCTTCATCAACAGACTCTCTTAACTAACATCCTTAACACCAGCAGTAACAGCAGATAACGAAATGAATCGAATTAGAAGAAGCTGAATCTTACCAGTAAGAAGAAGCTGAATCTAGCAATGGATGTCTAACCAGTACCAGGTGAACCCCCATTAAAAAAAAAAAAATAGAAGGCAGTCTCTAAGAATTTAAAGAAGTCCTGATAATCGATTTCTTACGCGGTCTTGTCCGACGACATCATCGATTCCGATGAAGAAGGAGATGGCAAATTTGGAAATTGATGTGGGGAAGAAGAGGAATGAAATAATTTGGTATGCTTATGGAGATGGAGATTCTTCTTCACTGTTAGGGCTGGATTGAGATTTGGAAGGGAAGAAATGATGATTAAGTTTGGGTTCAACGGGAGAAGAAGAAGAACAACAACGAGGAGGGAGAGATTTACCGTTGCCACCGGTGGCAGGAATGGCCCCCACTCCTCGCTCACACGGTGCCTAGCACGGTGGAATGTGTTCCATCATTTTCGAATTTGGTTTTGGTAGGACAATTAATTTGCCTTGGAGGTGGAGCCCTTATGATGAGTATCTTTGACTACACGTGGTGCCAATTTGCTTAGCCAAAAATGAATATTTGCTATATAGATCTTATTCGACAAGGGGAAGGATCCGTTGACATGGTTATAATGGCATGTCCATTAGTTGACGTGGATTCTCATTTTCTCTACAAAGCACCTTAGGCAATGAATTTAAAGCTAATATTTTGGTGACATGTTCCTCATATAAAACTCTACATTCCTGCAAAAAATGAGAGTATTAGAAATACGAAACTTTACCATCCACAAATTTTAATTTCAACCGTTAATTTTCGACGGTTGATATTCAAAATGGTAGATGGTGATCTTATATATTTCGGAATGCTCTCATTTTTGGTGGGAGTGTAGAAACTTATAAGAAGAACATGTCTCAAAAAATTAGCTTCAAATTCATTGGTGGTTGGGTTTGGTAGAAAAAATGACACTAAAATGTCAAGATTATGTCATTATAACCATGTCAACGGATCCTACCCCATTCGACAAACCGTTTGATTTTAAGTTTGAGTTATATCTCCCATTGTATCATCCATAGATCTTCACTAAGCCCACGCCCTATGGGAGAGGGCATCCATCCCTCGAATAAAGGGAAGGGATGTGGGTGAGAGGGCAACCTCATTATAGTGCCCTTTTTCCCTTCCCTGAGTTTTGGTGCTAATGGTGGCAAACGGAAACTGAGTCTCACTTTTCTTTAATCCAATTTCTTTTTTATGATGGAATATTTATATGGGTAAAAAAGATAATTTAGAGTTAAAAAAAGAAGATATATTAGGTAAAAAAAAAAAGTGGAAAGGGAAAGTTTTAGAGTAAAACTAGGAAAACCAGAAATGAATATTTAGTTTCTATGGAAAAAGTCACGGATAATGAGTATTCGTAAAGCAGATCAGTTTCCGTGTCATTTCGCTTCCCTACAAGTGGGATCAAATCTGATCCACTTTGAGTAGTAGGGAAGGGATATCCCTACTTATATAGGAATACCAGGGAGTTTGATTGTACCTTTTTTGCTAATAAGACAGTTGCTTCCATCTCCGAATGTTACAGACCCTCCCTTATAGTCTTCTGTCCTCGTGAACCAGGAGAGATCACCTGTCATATGTCTACTACAACCACTATCGAGAAACCACTGGAATGGTGAATTTGTTTTTAACGCAAAGGCTCCCAGACATCGTTCACCAGGTTTAGGAAGGATTGTTAAGTTCTTATGAAGACTCATAACACGATTAATCAGAAGTTTTGTAAACTAAATTTTCTGACATAAATGACTCCATCCTTCTTGAAAGAAATTCCTGGACGATTTCTTCTTAGTTTGTTTACAACATCTAGATGCTGAAATTGAACATTTTAGAGGATTCTTGGAACCATCCAAAGTATTTGCTAGTTTTTTATCACTCATGATATTTCTGATTTTATCGGCAAGAGACAGATTATGTTCAATCTCTTTGTCTAAGATCTTGACAAGATCAACATAGTATTCATCAGAGTCTTGTGAAAGATCTTCTGAAAAGGCTTTTCTTAAATATAGCCCACACTTTTATTATTGATAACCCATGAGACTTAGTCAATGAAATTGACTAATAAATCAGACTTGACATTCCTGCCTATTAACGATAGCCCATGAAATTACGATCCAACTCATTCTGTTTCTTATTATTTCGTCCATTTAGCATCATGATTGTATTTGGATTGATATTGATATCAAACTACAGCCACATGAATTAGTTTTTTTTTTTGTAGAAACAAATCATGGTATGAGTTTAATTGATCTAGCTACATGAACTTTTGGTTTTATTATTAGTGAATTATAGATATAATGAACCCTAATTCTTTTATCATTCAGTTTACTAAAAAGTTACCATGTTTTCATCAAGCCACATATTATCAAAGCCTTGCATATTTCTCCCCAATTTTTGCCGTTCTTAATTCTACATTCAGAGTTATCATTCTTTTCATTCTAATCCTTTTTCTTGATGATTTTGATGCGTTTTTTTTTTTAATCTGTTTTGATTGTGTTACTAACCAAAAATTTGTAATCTTAAACCAAAAACGTTGTGTGGCTTTCATGAGAGAGAAGAGAGCGTTGATCATAAAAGCAGGGGAAGATGGAAGAATTTGAAAACACCTTAATCGGTTTGAGGTGCCTTCATGAAAAAAAATAATAACGAAGAACGAGTTAAATCGACCTTCAATATGATTTCGTGGGCTTTGGTTAATAATTAAAAATGTCAAATTTGATTTATCAGTCAATCTAAATTGACCAAGTCTCATGGGTTATCAATAATAAAAGTATGGACTATATTTAAGAAAAGCCTCTGAAAATCTTGAGACGTTAATTGAATCGAACATTAGATTCATTTATTATAGGTTGGATCGCACCAAACACAAATTGTTAGATCTTTTCGTGTTTGCCTGCTCTGATACCAATTGAAAAGGCGAGGGTACCCAAATATACCTCAAGCTAAAACTTTTCCTACCTATAAGTCCTTTCTCCGAAAATGATTGTCTATGGACTGAGTCGAGACAATACAACTAATCGGTTCACACTTCGTGTGATTGTCTATGGATACGAGATCGAGACAATACAACAACGAAGTATGTTTACTTGATACAAAGGCTCATACTTGACCAAACACAATAGGATTGCTTATCAAGTAAATAGGAATTAACATTTGTTTGATTTAATTTAATTATAATAAAACAATTATAATGCGGAAAATAAAAGTAAATGACACAGCAAGATTTTGTTAACGAGGAAACCGCAAATGCAGAAAAACCCCGGGACCTTGTCCAGAATTGAATACTCTCAGGATTAAGACGCTACACAAAATTACACCTAACTTCGTATAGTTGAGACCAAGTAACTAACCCCTATAGTTCACTTAGTTCTGTTTGTATTCCCACGCCTCCGACTTGTGAATAAGTCACGTACTTGGAACAATTCCTTTGGTTCGTATTCCAAACAGTAAAGAAACAACAAATCTGTTTGGTATCAACTCTATTCAACCAAGTGATATGAGTGGGACAAAGGCTCTTCTGTTTATCTTGACATAAACTCCTTCGTCGGGTCCTTAGATCTATCTTATATTCAATCACCCAAAGGTAATCGTTTAAAATTAAGCCAATCAATACCTTTAATCACAAAGAAACATATTGATGCCGATCTACTCAATTAATCAATCCAATCTACCACAAGGATAAACTGATTATTAATTGGATCCTCTTTTACCGAAAGAAGTATTGTGCACACCAAAGATTTTAAAACCCAAGTCAGATCTTCAATATCTTCTTTGTCTTCAAATCTTCTTAAATCTTCAATAAAAACCTGCACACAATCACTTGAATCTCTTGTGATCAATCACGCATTTAACGGAGTCTGTTAACAATGGATTATCACAAGATCGTCTTTAGAACTAACAACAGTCTAAAGATCCATGTCGAAACTCTGAACTAGTTTGAGTGAATCTTATATAAGAAGAGAAGATTCTCAAGAATAAACAAACTAGGTGCAATCAGATTTCAACCACCGTTACTCAATCAAATCAATCGAAAACAAAGATAAACCGCAATTATCTAGTTTCCCACCAACGGGTCGCGCTAGAGCTTCTCAATCCTAAAGAAGACTTTAAACTGAGCGTCCGTAAGAGATTTCGCATAATTAGGTTACTCTCCTCTCCAAATAGGCGGCTACACCAGTAACAACAACAAAATAGTAAATCTGTTGTTACGAAGGATTAGTTTGCTAGAAAGGAAAACTTCGTGTATTTATAGACAACGAAGTTTGGACACCAAGGAATTTCCAAAACCGAAAATATTCTCAAGATATTCATAAAAGCACAAATTCGGTTTTCATAATTCACGAAAATGCTCATCCAAAAATAACGATCGAAATCTCTCGGAAAATCTAATTAGTAAATGCACATTACTAATTACGTAATTTCCTACAAAATGAAATTAATAACCTTAATTAAAAGATTCTTAACTTACTTATGTTTCGATCCTGGGATTCTCTTCCCTTAGCCGTTAAGGAATATCTTTGAACAATTATAGAAATAAACATTCACAAAGACGTGTTCAAAGTTTGTCGACATCTTAACTTTGTAAGTTCTCTTTCACACTTACAACCTTGAAATCGATTTGCCACACTTCCAAACAAGTTTAGAATTGGTTCATCTGACTTTCAAGAACTATGTGATTGATCAAACCAACATTCAATCACAATCATGGTTTTACGGTTTTACCAAAATAAGTTTCGATTCTACCTCCATGTGAGTACTGTGCATAGTGACACTAGATTCCCAAAAGTTCGGTTGACTAGGTACTAGGATCGGTTCCTCACTTATATATGGTATCTAACTTATATATGTTGCACATGTCCAATCTCATCCGTCCAACTTCACCAGCTTGGACGGACAACCTAAGACATAAGTTAGGCTATCAATGAGGCGTCACCACAATCACCGTCCACCACTCTTCCACATGGAGTGATCGGTCAAGTCAGGGCTTGCCTGTATAGCCTCCAAACGATCACTCGAAGATGGCTGGACATGATGCTATTTTAAGACGCTTAAATTCGTGACTTACTCCGTTAAGTCTTAAAAACAGTGATGCTTCATACATGCTGAATATACTCGATGTAGTACCTGCATAGAATACACACGATACTTCACAAGTATCGACTTCCTTAATAACTTAGTTATTTAGTCTAGCATTACATGCTACTTTCTGTGGGTCCCATGATCCACACACTCGAGACATCAATCATGTCACAAACTGGGGTATTGATCTGGTGGTTTACAACATGCAGCATGCAACGCGCCATCACAAGAACGTGTCAGGAATTCATGGACGGTTAGAGATGACAAGAGAAGTGGGAAAGACTGGTCGTGTAACACTAACACACAACTCCACTACTCCATCACTCCATTTCCTCCACTTCCCACGAGAGACGTGAATAAGGCTCAAATGACTTGTATAAATAGGTTCTCCTCCCTATTTTCCAAAAACACAAGAAACATAACAAGTCCAGACAATATGGGCAAGTGTTGATACCATCGTATTCAAACACCGGAACAGACAGCTTACATCCTGCAAGCCAGTTCAGCTTTCTGATACAAGTCATACATAGCCAAAACCTTCACAATCTCAACACCTTCTTCGCTTCCCTCCCTAAGATCAACCACATCTCCTTCACTTTGTGACCGAAACAAGTCTGGAACGGCCATTTCTTGGTTTAGGCCGGATTTGCACAGATTGATTTCTCTAATCTACAAGCACTCCCGTGTAGTGCATTTGTTTAAGGTTTAGACTCATTTCTCATCCATACACCCCAAATTACCAAAACCGGCAGAAATAGTTTTCACCCATAAACAACTTGAAAAATGGAAGAAAAATATAGATAAGATCTTTGTAGCTATGAGGTGTACACAGGTGTAGAGGCAACAACTAGTTGTTTTTCAATTATCTGGTGAAGTAAGGAAGTGGTGGAACAATGCATCAATATGCTTGAATCTAGATAATCTGACATACATTCAATTTTGTGAACGTCTCGATACGAGGTATTTTCCAGCGACTGTCAGAGATAAAAAGATTAATGAGTTTGCTGAAGTGGCACAGATTAGAGGTGAACTAGTGGATGATTACCTTGATAGGTACATTAGGTTATCTTGGTTTGCAATGTTTATGGTACCGGATGAATAAAAGTCTTATATGAAATTTGAACGGGGTCTTGGAGATCGTATTCGTAACAAAGTGGTTAGTCATTGTTTCCCAACATTCCAGTAAGTTGTTGAGAGTGCTAGAGCTATTGAAGCTGATTGGTTGAGGCACAAGAAAAATGAAGAGGATTGGAACATGACTGAAAATTGGGGTAAGAGAGGGAATAACCGCCAACAACATGAAGATTCAGCTGATTGGAAAATTACCACGATAAGGATAAGAAAGTTGGAGATGTACAACCGTTTCCTTTCCACTGTTTAATTGTAAAAAAATTGGACACAAGAAGGTTGATTGTCCTAAAACGATTTAACACCAAAGATATCAGAACCAAGATAAAGGTGAAAATAAGAACAATCCTACTCAAGGTAGATTCCACGCTTTAGTACCCCATCAAGGGAATGTAGCGGATAAAGAATAGAAGGTATGTTTCTCATCCATGGAAAGATTGACAAAGTTTTATTTCATTACAATGCAATCCATTTTTTTAGATGCGAATACTTTAGTATGCGTACTGCCTTCCCACCTACGCATTGTGATCCAAACATAGTTCTTGTTGAACTCAGTAGTACATTGGATTTCGAGGACGGAATAATTCTTTTAGGGGGAGAGAATGTAATACCCATACCCACTTTTTACTGAATATTGCCTAAGAAAACTATTAATCTATAGAGGTGTATATAAAGTGTAGGATAAAATGTTTATATTCTAGCTAGATAAGGTCCCCTTGACGTAAGATGTGGTCTGGGGTTATAATAACCGCCAGGTGGGAATATGAATGATAATGACCAACAAGGCAGTGGGCCCAGGAAGAGTGACCGAATTTATTGGAAAAATTTATTAAGTTGAAACCACCAGGTGTTTGAAGGTTCAACTGACCCCCTTGTAGTTGACAAATGAAAGGAAGATATAGATAAGATCTTTGTAGCTATGAGGTGTACACAGGTGCAGAGGCAACAACTAGTTGTTTTTCAATTATCTTGTGAAGCAAGGAAGTGGTGGAACAATGCATCAATATGCTTGAATCTGGATACTCTGACATACATTCAATTTTGAACGTCTCGATGCGAGGTATTTTCCAGCGACTGTCAGAGATAAAAAGATTAATGAGTTTGCTGAAGTGGCACAGATTAGAGGTGAATTGGTGGATGATTACCTTGATAGGTACATTAGATTATCTAGGTTTGCAATGTTTATGATACTGGATGAATAAAAGTATGCTAGGAAATTTGAACGAGGTCTTGGAGATCATATTCGTAACAAAGTGGTTAGTCATTGTTTCCCAACATTCCAGCAAGTTGTTGAGAGTGCTAGAGCTACTGAAGATGATTGGTTGAGGCATAACAAAAACTAATAGGATTGGAACATGACTAAAAATTGGGGTAAGAAAGGGAATAACCGCCAGCAACATGAAGATTCAACTGATTGGAAGAGACAAATGACTGAAAATTACCACGACAAGGACAAGAAAGTTGGAGATGTACAACTATTTCCTATCCACTATTTTAATTGTAAAGAAATTGGACACAAGAAGGTTTGTTGTCCTAAACAAATTCAACACCAGAGACATCAGAACCAAGATAAAGAGGAAAATAAGAGCAATCCTACTCAAGGTAGATTCCATGCTTTAGTACCCGTCAAGGGAATGTAGCGGATAAAGAATAGAAGGTATGTTTCTCATCCATGGAAAGTTTGACAAAGTTTTATTTCATTATAGTGCAACCCATTTTTTTAGATGCGAATACTTTAGTATGCGTAATTTCTTCCAACCTAAGAATTGTGATCCAAACATCGTTCTTGTTGAACTCAGAGATACGTTGGATTTCGAGGACGGAATAATTCTTTTAGGGGGGCAGCACGTAATACCCATACCCACTTTTTATTGAATATTGCCTAAGAGAACTATAATTTGTAGAGGTGTATATAAAATGTAGGATAAAATGTTTATATTCTAGCCAGATAAGGTCCCCTTAACGTAAGATGTGGTATGGGGTTATAATATCTCTAGCTAGGTTTTTAATAAAAAGTTATAAACCTAGTTTTCACCGGAGAACATAAAAAGGTTTAAATTAAGAAATTGAGAAAAGGAACCAGCCAGGTGAAAGGGAATTAGGGTTGCAAATAACTTGATTTTGATTGCTCGTTAGTTGTTCTTCTTTATTGGGCTTCTCGTAGGGTGAATATGTGCCATAGTTGTGGGTTTCTCGAGTAGTTGCTACAATCATTTGAGGAAGTAGGATTTCTTCCTCGCAGCTGTTTTGTTAGTTTTATTTACCTTATTTTTGTAATAAGGAGTGCACAGAGAGACACCGGTACTTGGTACCGAATGGAGATTTCATTTATTTAGTGTTATTTGTGATATTCCTTCTTTTCCAAACCATGAATTGATTTGTTGATACATTTGAATTCAGTTCCCGTTTTAAATAAAGGTGAAAGTTCTGTTTTTCAACATTTTATTGATATGTACTCGTTGTGATAGTTGTGTGGATAACATATCCATATAGTGAAACACTGGATTGGATATACTAGGGCCGGTGAGACTATTATTGTTAATCCAGGGTTATCACAGAAATAGGGAACCATAGTGCTTGTCCTAATGGCTATTTTTGCATCTGCTTCAACTTGAATTCTACGAGCATGCATCTCTTTGGCTCATATTAGTGCTTCCCGTATGGCTAAGCACTCTCATTCCTCAAGGTTTAAGACTCCATCACCATAACTTCTTCCGATCCCATCTCACGTCCCTGTAAAATCACGGAGGACAGTCCATGATAGGTTTGTTTTTTAAAGTTCACTCCAATATCTCAAACTTATTATTATAAGGATACGTGATAAAAATACATAAACAAATTAACAAATTAAATTTGTCCCTAAGATCGGACACCTAAATCCTTTATAAAAGAATAAAAAAATTATTAGGGTAATTGATTCATCTAAAAACGACCTATTATTTGAATATTATCCGAAAATTATCACTATAAGAGATCACTCATTTTTTTTTCACTAATAAGGGAAACATTACTTTAATATCCCTCAAAATCCACCCTTCTGAAATATACCCTTAAAAGTATCCCTCACTAGAAGCAACTAACACAAGTTGTTTCCAAAAGTGAATGCAACTTTCCCAAGTTGGACCCAAAATTGGAAGCAACTTTTTCAAGTTGACTATGAATTATACCTTTTTTTTGTTTTAGAAAAGAAAAACAAATAGTGCGGTTACAACGAACAAGATAGTTAAATTTATAAAATAGCATCTCCAGAATAGTAGACCCAAACTACAACATGAATCAAAATTTGTACTACAATCCTATGAATAACGACTGTCTCAATATTTGTAATCCTGAAAATGCAAAGATGGGAACAAAATTGGTTTATAAATTCAGCATAGCCCTGACTATGATGAATCCTACTTCTTTCTTCTGGTATTGGCATAACTCTCACTGATTATGCAGGTATCACCATTGAGGTCAGGGGATCTACCTTCAACTGCAATACTAGAGAGGTGTTAGAAACAAGAGGAACAAAAACAACTTTCCTTCGGGCAACATAATGGAGTGGTCACGACGTAGCTTTTCACTTTGATTCCTTGCCTACTTTGATGCTGCTCAAAGGAATGTATATTGAATCCAGGAAAATTAGATACTCTATGAGTAATGATTTCCAAAGAAACAACTTGGCCCTAATTAATTTTAAAATTTCAGAAATTATGTTAACTCCTAGATTCAATGTAATGTGGGCAGGGAATACGACATCCCATTGTAACATCTTTAGACTCCAAAACTGTTGGAAAGGAGAGAACCTAGGCCATCTATTAAGATTTTTTAATTGACAGTACTTTAATGACAATATATCTTGGTCGAACCCTGTCCCCATCATGATTAGAAACTTGAATATGTTATTAGAGAGTTCCTTCCTCTTGTAATGTTTTATGAAAAAAAAAAAAAAAAAACTAGTTCCATACCTTTACCAAGAATAGTTAAAACCCGGAGTAATATTCTAGGGGTTTGTTCATTTTAAAAATCACTTAAAACTGGGAGATAGAAGAGAAGAGGTCCACCAAACTGATTTTTTTTTTTAATAAGAAAGATAACTTCATTAATCATTTTTAAGAGATTACACCCAGAGTCTCACTAATTAGAGACTTTACCCAAATTGGCAGATTATGAGACCATACTAAATTGGTTTAGCTGTTTCTAGCTTCTTTGTCTAGTAAGTCAGCTACCTCATTAGTCTCCCTAGGTACATACTGACATATCCAATTACTAAAAAACTTAAGAGGTAGAATATTGTTGTTTGTAGTCCACCTTACAACACCTATTTTGCCATTGATGGCATTTATTACATTCAGGCAATCACCATCTAAAACTAACTGACTTATATTTTTTGCTTTAGCCCATTTGATGCAATCCAACGCAGCCAAGGCTTCAGCTTTCTCAGCATCTACAACTACTGCTGGCCTGCACTCTGCACCCCTGCAAGTCCCTGCATCGTCAATAACCACAAAACCATTGCCAACTTGATTAGTATCAGTACATCAGGAAACATCAAAATTGATTTTTATGAAGTTCAAAGGTGGAGTTTCCCATGGCACCCTTTGCCTTATCCTATATCTATTATCCACATTCCCCGTACTGGTAATTTTATGGACAACACACCACTCTGTTCTATAATTCTGAATTTGTCTTACTTGTGTTCTCTACATTAACTTGTGCATTATCGAACACAACATTGCACCTTAGTCTCCAAATATGCCACATAGTGAAACTAGCTAGAGTTTTCACATCACTTGTAGAAGAGACTAACTAGTTTGGTTGTTGAAACCAGCTAGTAATCCATTCCACAACACTCATGTTTGCCATCAAACTTGCAAACTTGGTATTAACAGCACTCCAAATATTTTTAGCAGCAGAGCATTCTAAGAAAAGATGATCAATTGTTTCAGCTGTAGAGTTACAAAGAGGACAATTTTCAGAAATAGTTGGAACATATATAGAAAGTTTAGCTCTCACATTTAAACAATTGTGAATACATTTCCACAACAGATGTAAGATCTTTTGAGGAAGATGTGTTTTCCAAAACAATTTCCATGGGAAATTAACTCCATTCAGTTGTTGCACATTATTACTACCATCAATAGCCCTGTAAGCTATTTTAACAGAAAACAAACCATTATGGGCACGAGCCCATCTTAGTTTATCCTCACCATCCATAGGTATTCCAATGCTACAAATTTCGGCCACAGTTTGGCTATCAAAAAGCGCATTTAGGATGTCTAAGAGCATCCACAGCGTTGGAGTAAAACTAAAAATTTAGTCGCAAAACCAATCACTACGGGGCGGAGTAAAGACCAAATCTCAGACTAAAACTAAAAACCAGAGTAAATTTAGTCTTTGGTTTAGTCTTTGATCGAGCGAAGAATGAAGGTTACGCACGGTGGGCGCTAGAAATAAGTTGCATACGATGATGGGGCGTAGTTCGAAGTACCACTTGATGGTGGGGCGTAACTTTGAGTTATGCCCCAATTAAAAAAAATAAAAAAAAAATAAATGGGGCGTAGTTCAACCCTTGCGCCTGATGGGGTGTAGCCATAGTGTTGCGCCTCTTAAAAAAATTTAGTTTTTAGTCATTTGCTAGTAGCGTCGCAAAGACATGAGTAAACCAAATTTTTTGGTTTTTTTTTAGTTTTTGGTCTTTGGGTTTAGTCGCATGATTGCAGTTGCTCTAAGTTCCAGCATTTCCTATCCCGAATAATCAGCTGGCTGACAGACAAATCTTGCAAGTACAAAAAAATAAAAATAAAAAAACATTTACAATTTCCGAATTTATTCACATCTTTTTTTTATCAGAATTTTATTCCCATCAAGCCGCGTCATCACATCATCCCGTCCCACTTTCTTTCTCTACCGTTTTCCTACATACACTACCCAACTTCTCTAATTATTAATTAATTCCATCCACTCCATCCTAATAGTTAGCCAACCAAACAGAACCCATCGTCCAATTCTTTCCATATCTCACTGTCTCCGATCTTAACCCTAAGCCCCCAGTCAACCCATAAAAATTCCATCGTCCATCCATATCACATCCGGTTCCGTTTCTTAAAATTTTTTTGTGACCAAAATATCAGCCGTGTCATCCGTATTTAATAATATTTAATTTTGATGACGTATTTCGTGATATTGCAAAATCTCAAAGTCAAATTGTGGAATTTCAAGCGGCGACTCAGCGTCAACTTGAGATAATCTCGATAAATTTGGCTGCTCTTGCGTTAAAACAGAATGGTGCTCGTAGACCTATTTTCAATGATGTTTGTCAACTTCATAACGCTGAAGTGAATGTAAATTGTCATGTCTATTTTGCAGAATCACAAAAGAAAAGTCTTCAACATCTCGTAAAAGCGAAGCTTATTTTGGATCAAATAGATTGGACACAACTCGACATCCTTCCTAAGGTTACTCCTCCAATGATACAGGCTCCGACACCAACACTTTCTTCACCAATAATAGAACTACCATCAACACCATCTCTACAGGTTTCGAAAGTTAGTCAAGTTGTTCCTGTTGGTGAAGATCAAAAACTATGCACAAAGATTTTCGTTGGTCAAAAGTACTGCGGAATGATTACTGCTCCAATTGGTACCAATATCGACATCAACTTTTGTGCTCAACAATTTATTATATGGTGCTACACTTTACTATCATTAACGTACTCAAAGTATATTATTTGTTGGTTGGGTCGTTTACAAATATTTAGTGAACTCGAAGACGACTTCTTTTCAAGATGGCAGGCCTGATGTGGGCCATGTGGCACATGTTCTTCAGTACTTTCTCAATTCGAGGCGAATTCTTTTCAAGATGGCGAGCCTGATGTACGACATTCTATGTTTAAGCTTTATTATTTTAGGAAATATTTTATTATTAAAATTACTTATCTTTAGAAGTTATAAAATTCTAGAACATTAATTATTTTAGGGATTTTTTATTTTTCAATTGAGTCTTAGAATTATTTTAGGAATATGAATTTTATTGTCTTCTCTATAAATAGGGGACAAGTCTTTTGTATTAGAAAACACATTATTATGAACCAATATTGAGATTTCTCGACTATTCTTCTACTATACTATCAAAATTCTTTATTCACCCGCTTCCTTATTAGTTTTAAATTTGAATTCTCTTTCTCTCTCATGTCTGGTCTCACAGAAGAACCTTCTCAACTTCGACTGATTTTGAAGATGCAGAAAATCGATTCGTGTAAATCTCCTGACAGCGGCAGCAGCAGCAGTTTGAAATCTTTAATTGATTATGAGACGCCTTCTGAGAATGATGAAGCAGAATCAAAGAATCGGAAATCATTTGTTCATTCAAGGAAAAACGATTCATCAAAATCTCCTGACCGTATGAATCCGGTTATCGATTACCAATCACCTTCTGAGAATGATGAAGCAGAATCACAGAATCGCAAATCAGGTTATCGTTCAGATTCATCTAAATCTCCTGAAAGCAGTATCAGTATGAAATCGTCGATATCCTATCAAACTCCTGCTCAGAGTGATGAAGAAGAATCGGATACATCACCGAAGTATAAATCACCACCATCAGGTTGTATTTCTCAGGATTTCTCAGGTTGTATCCCGCCAAAATCATCAATCTGTAATCCTCCATATTCTTCTTCTAAACGAATGACAAAAGAGGATCGAATTCAGTTCACTCGTCTCATGTTACGGCGTCAAGATATGAAGAATCTCTATGCATTATCTCGTAGTAGTCTCAGATTCTGGTTAGGTAAAGCTGATAATATAGCTCATGATAATGCTGAGCTCCAATCGGTAAATCGAGATCTCAAAGCTGAGTTGATTTCTTCCATCGCCAACGATTTTCGTCCTTCAATCATTAGATCTAACGGAGGAAACAACCGATTCGAACCGAGTCGTGAAGCTCCAGTTGTGAGTCTAAACAGTGATAAGAACCGGGGAATCGATGGGGATTCAGTTCAATTTCAGCGAGAGAGAGCATCTCTGCCGACGAGCATCTCAATTCGTTCTCGTTCTTACTTTAAGATGAATGCTGGTACAAATACAATTGCTCCTCCTTCTGGCAGAATCACCGATGTTGCTTCTGCACCATTCGTAAGAAAAGAAAAAAAGCAACAGTAAACAAGGAAAAGCTAGTAGATAGAGAGGGAGTATATGCACATTAAGAATCAGTAAAGACAGAAAAACTAAAATAGAGGAACATAAAGTCATTGATGATAAAATGAGGGAGTTGCAAATTGGTTCATTTTTAAGGCAGAAGAGAAGAAATGGTGCAAGAAATAGAATAGAGGGATGATATTTTGTTATGAGCTTAGCTAACCCTACATAATGTGAATCCATAAGTTGGATTTGGTATCCTGGGGTTACTATATTTCCTTTTATGTTTTTTCTTTCTTTTTCTTCTGGCATTTTGCTATTACTATAGTGAAATTCATATACTAGGGGTTATCTGAAGTGAGGTACTTGTTGTTAAAACAATTCATATGGGATGAACAAACTTAGAGTTTGATCATTTTGCTCCCACTATGGAATGAACAAACTTGAAAAACGGATGTTCAAATGAACAAATCTGATGGTTTGAACATCGAGATGGAACAACCAGCGCGCGTCTATGGTAAGGACGCGCGCTCTTTCCAAAAACACTGGCGTTTGTGCTTCCAACGCGCGACCATGCCAGTGACGCCCGTGACTTTCTCACTGACGCCCACAACTTTCCTGATTATTTTACTAATTTTTAATCTTATTTTATCTCACTTTATCCTATTTTATCTCACTTCATCCTATTTTATCTCACCTAAATATTATATTTTATTTTTCATCTTTATCCTATGGTGTAAGGTGTCTGAACTCCGGAACAGTTGGGAACACAATCCTAAGCCTCACAGATGGTTACATCCCAACCATCAATTACAACTATCATTAACTAATAATTATCTCTAATTAACTACTAACAACAATTAATATTAAGGACTAGTTACCACCCTGATTATGATAAGGGACACTCTCCTATCTAGTACAACTACAAGGAGAAATTGGATAAAAAAAAATGGTAGCAAGCTACCTTCTCTCTGATAAACAGAGCCTGGACTTCAATTGAAGTTTAATTAGGTTTTCACTACATGTTTCAGGAGAAATAATGATTGGTCTTTAATAGACAACAATCTCAACGGCTAGTAACTCATCTACTCATTACAGAACTCCAGGAAATGACTCTAGGATGAGTACACCCAACGATTGGTTAACTGCACCCACTAACAACTAATTCAGAATATAGAGTATGCATACTGAACTGTGTGGTACAATCATATATATAAACTGCAATCATATATATAAACTGCAATTCTAATGTTAAGAGTCTTTTAACAAGGAAACTCTTAATGAGTCTGTAATAGCTGTGATACCAATTGTCATGTACCTGGATGTAAAATGACAGGATAAACACCTGATTCAGAGAATCAAGTTTCTCTGCTCTTGCGAACAGCCTAAAATCGACTAAACGATTAATTAGGTTTATAATTTTTGATTGACGTTCTCATTACAGACTCTGACTTCTTATAGCTAGGTGGTAACTAGTCCTTAATATAACGGCATAAGAGGGGAGAGTGGACCTTATCATAATCAGGGTGGTAACTAGTCCTTAATATAACAATCCTAAGCCTCACAGATGGTTACATCCCAACCATCAATTACAATTATCATTAACTAATAATTGTCTCTAATTAAATACTAACAACAATTAATATTAAGGACTAGTTACCACCCTGATTATGATAAGGTCCACTCTCCCCTCTTATGCCGGTACATAAAGTTATCCACGAGCACGCAGAAAATGATCTAAGAAAAATAATGTCCCGGGTGGAGATAAGTAAAGATCGTTTTCTGATGCAATATGCTAAAGACAAAGATTTGTTACGGGGGGTAGCACACCAAGTATCATGGTGGACAATAATCCATATGATGGAAGAACTTCTAAAGTTTAGAGCAAATACGGCCGCTGGAAAAGTGATGAAGTGTTATTGTACAACTGAGACATGGCTCGGCCTCCCGTGTAAACATAAACTTGGTGGGTACAAAGATATCATTCCTCTTGGAGATATCGATCCATTCTGGCAGCAAATTTCATTCACCCCAAAACCCACATGAGACGCTGAGCAAGAATTCGGAGACTTGGAGATTGGAAAGTACATCAACGAAAAATACCGGAAAATGAATTGTACAGGAAGAAAAATATTGGTTTCTAACTTGTGGCCGACGGCCCGTAAGAGTTTGGGGGTAGAAGAAGAGCCAATAAAACAAAAACCCCCAAGGCGTCCATCAACTAAAATGTCATTTAGAGAAACTGTGAACGAAGAAAAGAGCTGCACAAGAGACCGGTGTCGCCATGAGTATGTCCAGGCGGAATATAATGAGTATAAGAAGTCTTTCATTACCAACAAAAGGGGTCGGCCAAAAAAGCAAGTAGTCACCCAAAGTCAAAGAAAAGGAGGATATGATCGGTACCCAGCAAAGCCAAACAAGTGGAATGGTGACGATAAGAGGAACAAAGGGTAATCCGCGTACCTCTAGAGATTCTCAAGGAATACCACATCGTGTTGCTTACACTTTGTATAAAGAGTATACCGATCAACTTCCTTACGTCATCTTGGATCACCTTATATCCACTGACGACATTGACGGCGATGGCAATTGTGGTTACCATGTTACAACGGAATAGTTAGGGCATTTCGATGAAGCGAACAAACTAAAACTCACCCAAATTGAATATGCAAGAAAACAAATGACCGCTAAACTCATTGAGGATAAGCAACTCTATCTAACAATGATCATGGAAGGAGATTCAAAAGAGAAAGAAATGAAGTTCAAGGAGTTAGTTTCTAACGTCAAATGGCGAAATGGGTCGAAGACGACCGGTTATAAGTTTTGGTTGCAAATGCCTTTTGGTGCACAACTTTTAGCAGACACATTCACTTGTGTTGTTCATGTATTCAGCAAAGGGTTCCCCGTAGGCTCTTGTACGTATGTACCATCAAGAACTAGGTGTGAGCCGGCGCTAAAGAAGAGAAGAATTGTAATAGCACATGTCAACATGAACCATTACATAGGCTTGAAGATAAATGATGATTGTCCTTTGCCACGGGTGGGATATGGTCACTGGGGAGAGTTCACTAAGGAGTGGACAAACCAGTACGAGTACGGAATGAACTTGTGGAATGCTTTGGACCCGATGCGGGATTACGTTGACATGGGTGATGAAATGAAAGAATGAAGGAGTGTCTAATGGTTTGAACATGTTTATTTTGAACTTTGTATTTTGAAGCATACTTTTGGAAGATGGTTTTATCTAGAACATGTACGTTTCTATTTTGAAGAATCCTTAGTGAATACAATGTGTTTTATTTTTGCGAACAAATGTGTTTTACTGTTATGTTGAATTATTACCAACAATAGTCATTCCTGTGTAACATCTATTGCTTAACGACCCGTACCTGCCATTATTTTGTTACTTAGAGTCGTTAATGTCGATAGGGATATACCTGTACGACTCTAAAGGTCCATATTAGTTGATCTCCTGAATGTTTTACACTCTTAGAGTCGTTATTTGGTTAACTGAAAAACTAACGACTCCGTTGTCTCATTCAGGGTCGTCAATTTGGGTACTCAAATACCTACTGACTCTTCCATACCAAATTTCTTGATCTCCTGGATGTTTTACTCACTTAGAGTCGTTATTTGATTAAATTAAAGACTAACGACTCTATTGCCTCCTTCAGGGTCGTCAATTTGGGTACTCAAATACCTACCGACTCTTCCATACCAAATTTTTTGATCTCCTGGATGTTTGAGACTCTTAGAGTCGTTATTTGGTTAAATAAAAGATTAATGACTCCATTGCCTCCTTCAGGGTCGTCAATTTGGGTACTTAAATACCTACCGACTCTTCCATACCAAATTTCTTGATCTCCTGGATGTTTTAGACTCTTAGAGTCGTTATTAGTACCAAATAAAGACTAACGACTCTAACATGTTTTTGCCTTCAACGGCTATTTGTGAATACATTTTAACCAAAAAAAGAGTCGTTGGGATATTTGATATATATAGATACGGTTATCAACTAGCAAATACAACTGAAAACGATCAAATTAAATCACTTTTTCAATGTCAAGTCCATCATCAAATAAAAATTCAATTGAAGACATACTTAGAAGATTCAAGCGAACAACCAAATCAATATTGGAAATGGAAGAAGAAATACGCAAAAGAAGCATGCGACCTACTAAAAAACCATTCACTCCATCATCATATCCTACAAAGGAAGAAGAAGAGATGCGCGTGGCCAAAAACGAGGCGAACTACAAGCTCGTCTCCGGGAAGTATTCAAGCAAGTCGAGGAAGAGACCGAATGGGTTAAGAACTATTATATCGTCAAGGATCTTCCCGAAGAACATCAACAAGGGAGTATATTTTGGAGTCAAGTTGGTCGGAGTCCTTTCGTTAATTACAACAAGAAACTACGCTATGATTATGAACCGTCCCACATTCGTGATAGGACGATTCACGTTATGAGATTGTGCAATAAGTACAACGAGTTTCTCACGAGGCACAAACGTGATAGGCGTGCGGCCCAGGCTGCATATACCAAATAGAGAGGAGAGCCGTTTTATCACATCGAAGCCGCAGTGGTAGTTCAATCTCGCACCGATAAATGAGTAACATGTAATTTGGGGAGTAAGATTTATGATAGACTTGATATATTGTAGTTTCAACTAAAAGGAGTTTACAATTATTCTGAAAAAATATAATTTCTCTTCATTCTGAATAAGGGTCGTTATCCACCCAGAGGTTCCTTATTGACGACTCTAGAGTCGTCAATACATTTGTTTCTATCTTAACGACCCTGGTTGCGAATTTCAAAAAATCCGACCGTTGGGGTTTCCTTCTATAAAGTACACCCCCTCCTCTTGAGAAAATGGCCCAAAACATTATATTTTCTACCAAAATACTTAAACTTTTAGTGGCAATGGCGGAATGGGAACCGTGTGAAGATTTATGTCTCGTTAAATCGTTTGTTAATACGTTTCGTGAACGTCCGAATGAAATCTATTCACTGTTTTGGAAGAGAGTTAAAGAGTTCTTTAACGGGCGAACCGGGAATCCCAACAACCGCAAGTGGAGAGACTTAGATTTTCGATTCAACTACATGAAAAGTTCAATGCGAGAGTATGTTAAAGTTAGGAATATGGTGTACGAACATCATCCACAAGCTTCTCTTAGGAAAAAAAAGTAAGTAATCCGATAACATTCATCGTTAAAAATTCTCATCTTTAATAGTTAGCTTCGATAAAACTTCGCATACTAAAGTTTAAGAATCCTTGAATTTCAGGTGGAACGTTTCAATGGGCTATGGAGAATTCGTAATGGGGAAAGTAAGTTCATTCACCACAAGGAATATACCACATTGTACCGATGTGCTAGGAGGTTCATCGACGAACATTTGATGTGTCAGATTCTAGAATACCCATATTAACTCTTATGTAATGCGAGAATGATGTAATGTTATTTTCTTAATGAACTCAAAGTCCATTTTCGTTCCAATTTAAAGTTCCAAAACGGAGTCGTCCACTTATAGAATATACCTAATAACGACTCTATCATTTTGTTATAATAGCCTTTTTTTTTTTAAATGTCGTTAATTCACCAGATTAACGTATGACGACTCTCCCTAAGAGAGTCGTTATTTGGATAATAATGATGTTGACGACTCTAAGAGGTGATTTTCTTGTTGCTCTCCTGGATGTTTTGGTTCCAAGGAGTCTTTATTTGGATAATAATGATGTTGACGACTCTAAGAGGTGATTTTCTTGTTAATCTCCTGGATGTTTTGGTTCCAAGGAGTCGTTCGTTTACAATTTGAATATAATCATGACTCTTTTTATATGGTTAGAGTCGTTAATCTGCAAAATATCACAGTGACGACTCTACATATCAACCAGTTATATTAATTTATGTGCATTAGTGTCGTCAACCTGCTCAGTTTAACAATGACGACTCTTACACTGGGCATTCTTTGGGAACTTGCTAGTAAGTTGAAGATAAAAACTTTTGAACATCATTCTAAATTCTTAAGAAAAAAAAGTGTTTTAACAAACCATCCAAACCAAACAAATAGTATCTAAGAAACATGAGTTCAAGTCGGCAATCCTAAAAGAAAAATAAAACCAAGTTCATCCATCAAAACTATAAAACATCTCCTCACACACGAGTACCACCTTGACCTTTGCCTCGACCTCCGCCTCGACCTTGCTGACTATCGACTTGATGATAACTTGCTTCTCTTTGAAGGAACCTGTGTTGGTCCGCCCCTTGGAGAACCACCTTCTTCTCGGATAGATTGTTCATCATCATGTTCGCTTCCTTCACCCCGTTCAGCACGTTCTTGTCTTAGTTGGCTAGCTGTTTTCCTGGTCCTCTTACATTCCTTAACCAGATCTGCAAACATTTTCTTCTCTTGTAGATTTTCAATGTGATTGTAGTAATCAACGTACTTACGATGTCACTCAGGTTCAATCACTTCTCCTTTGTCCTTCGAGCAACAAAATTCCTTGATAAGAATCTTCATTCTTTCCCTATATTTGCATCCAAATACCAATGCATATTAACAAGCTTATATTTGTAGGTAAATGAATAACAAAATTACAAAGCAAAATACCTACCACAAGCTTAAGGATGGTATAATCATCTCTAGTGTCGGATGTAGAAGCCGAGGAGGATGCTTTGTTGCTCCTCTTACCGGTAGTAGCATCTATCTGTATCACTCGGGGGTGAGAGAAGCCTTCGTACCATGGCATTCACATGCTCCCACCAAAATATGTCTACGCTCATCTAACCCTTGTGCCTATCATTCCAATGCTTGGCCTCAGGCTTAGGTTCATAAACAACATTCAACATTTTTCCGTCCGCCTTGCATTTGTCTAATTTATGTTTGAACGGTGGCACATAGTCCTCATCGGGTGAATCTTGAATATACCCAAGCTGACGCATTATTATAATTGGATTATACATTTAATATCCGTAAGGGTAAAACAAAGGGCCACGGTAATATACGAGATTTGGATTCCTCCATCTCTATCTTCCTTATATGGATCAAATTTTACCTCTTCGGCTTTCATGTGGTCCAATTTATGGCACATGGATATCAAGTCTCCCTTTTGCGATTCCCTCCTTATCCTGAGACCCACTGAACTTGTATCGGGTTCCTCTTGGTTTAGTATTGTCCCATGTTGAATCCAATTCGACGTCTTCATCGTCTTTGATCAATGAAGGGAAATGCTCATAAATCCACACCTATAATATCACCAAAACAATAAAAAAAACTTAATAAATCTTAAAATATGGGACAAAAAATAATACACACACCAAATAATTATAATGTCTCCAATTACCTGAAGTAGAGCCAAATTCCCGTTAATTTGAGAAGTTCGTTCCCGGGATACCTTTGCTAGTTGTGCATTCAAATGTGCCACTATGGAAGTCCCCCACGAGTACCTAAACACCTCGTCCAATAGATCCAAAAGCTGAAGAAGGTTGACGGTCACTCTGTTTCCTTTGCTATCGGGAAATATAACAGAACCAAGGACGTACAACAGATATGCGGCCGCCATAGCACGAACTTCCAAATCAGAGAGGAGATTATTGTCTCTGTCTTTCTTAAGTGAACATGCACACATCTTTCTAAGGGGCTTAAGCTTGAATTCTTTCTTTGGATACTTCTTTCCCTGGATGAATTGCGCATACATCGTCGCTTCATCCCAACCAAACAACATCAAGGTGAGTGCATAAATTTCTTTCCAAGGTAGGTTTTTCTTGAACTTGTCACCAGTGGATTTTCCTTCCACTTGCAACCCTAAAATCTGTTCTGCATCATCTGGAGTCACTGCCATCTCGCCAAAAGGAAATATGAATGTATCGGTTTCACCATAAAACCTCTTGGTGAAACATGATACTGCCACCTTGTCATATGTAATGACGGAGTTCTGAACAACAGCATACAAACCTGACTTTTCAACAATCTCTCTCACTCTTGCACATTCACCTTCTAGCGGCCATTTTGACATATGAAGATTGGTGTCTAAAAAGACGTGTGGCATTCTTATGATCCTACAAAATAGAAACAATTATAAATCATAAATAAGAAACTTAATATCAACAAATCATATGAAAAGCAAAGTTTCGATTGTTACGATTGTCTCATAGATGGTACGAGCCCAACTGCTCTTATATCCAAATAGAACTTCGCCACCATCTTTAGGTTCTCCTCTAGCTTTCCCGCCACGAAGACGTTCCAGCTGCAAATGTTGGGCAGGAATGTGTCTCGCACTAGGTGCATTTGGACCTGACTTCTTCTTCTTAGCCTGTACAGCCGGCTGCTGCTCTTGTTGCTGCTGCTCCTCCTCCTCATCATCCTCCTCCTCCTCCTCATCATCCTCCTCCTCATCACCACCATCACCTTTACCAGCATTACCATCATCACCGTCACCCTCATCACCACTACCACCACCATTTCCATCCTCCTCATCATCATCACCCTTCTCCTCCTCCTCTCTTTATCAATCATTACCTTCATCCTCCTCCTCCTCAATATCCAAATCCTCCTTACCATCACCTCGACCATCACCACCGTTACCATCATTACCATCTTCATCATCATCAACAACAACATATTCACCTCCCATAGGAATTTCTTCTTGTTCTTCTTCATCATCGCTTCCAAAAGCAGACACAACAGGAGAGGATGAAGTCGACAAATCCGAAGACTCATTACCATTATCTCTGGGATCACGGATAGACAATGCTACCTCACTTGGCCGTTTCCCGCGTAATGGACCGGCAAGTAAGTATATATCATGGCGGGGAGGTCTTGAAGGAGGAGTTACCATGGGATTCTTATCTTTCGTCTTGCTACAATAGTCCAAAGACAAAAAAATATAAACCAATAAGACATCACTTTCATTGTCTCAGATCCAGAGTCGCCAACCAAAATATGAATAACATGAACGACTCTTAAACACATATGACGACTCTAAATTAAACCATGATGATCAAAAATACCTAATGACGACTCAAATGGTTCTCGATGATGACCCTAACGATTTTTTGGACAGAAAGGAAGTTTTTTTTTGTAAACAGTCGCTAGTGTATAAAAAAGGGTCGTCAAGAACAAAATCGTTAATGATTTATATATAAAACTTAACGACCCTCTTATTTTTTTGGACAGAGAACGAGTTTTGGATAGTATTGATTCGTTGAGTTATAAAATAAGTCGTCATCAAGAATCGTCATCGAGTTACTTAAAAAATGAACGACTCTAATCTAGGGTAAAATACTGGAAAACCTAGTTCTAGGGTCGTTATCTCCCTCAGCATAAACATTAACGATTTTTCATAATATCAACATGCATATGAAAAATCGTTAGGAAATAGATACATCGACATTGACGGCCCTAGATCTGTAACTGCAATTTTGCGGTTCAAAACCTAATTTTTCAATCAGTGTATCAAATTAAACGCAAACCCAAATTAGATTATGGGGTTATAGTTCACATACCTTCTGATTGGAGCCATATGTTTCTCCAATTCCGTCTTTTTTGATTTCGTCCCTCCTTTTACATAAACCCTAGTTTTGACTGTATCAACGAGATTAGGGACTTGAAGTTCTTTTCTAGCAGTCTTCTTAGTACGTGCCATGTTTGTAGAAGAAGTTAATCGTCGATTAAAGTTTTCGCATCGTGATTACTCCGATGAATCGTTTCAAAGAAGAAAAAAAATTGGGTCGTTAATGGGGAAGAAGATACCAGAGACAGGAGTAGAGGAGGAGAGGAAGAGTTTTTGGTTTAGATGGGAAATGAAATTGGGGGCCTTGGGTTAAGGGTTAATAGAATTTTTATTTTAGTTATTAGAGAAGGGCATAATAGTATTTTCACCACCTTTTTGACCCCTATAATTTTTGGTGTGGGTATAAATTGGTCAGGGCCCCTAATTGTTTTTAGAGGCCCCCAATTAAACGAGGATTAATATATGGAGGTTCTACTGTACGGAGTGCAAAGGAGGTTCTACTGTATGGAGTGCAAATAAAATGTGTGCAAATAAATCCAACTGGAATGCAAAATTCTGTTTAGAGTCTTCTTACGAATCAAAATAGTGAGCAGAAGAGAGCCGGAGGAACCAACCTTTCCTTTCGTCAGATGAAAGTGATTTCTCAAATTTATGGGAACTGAAGGAAGTATCAGAAGATACTTAAACTCCTTCAAGGGCATTCGCGGCACATCTCCTTTTATGTTTCTCCCCTCCAAGCCAAGAAGGGATCCCGATATTTGAAACCCACTCTGCATCTAATTTCTCTCAAAGGCTGATGGAACTGGGAATTTGTTTCTTCATGTTCTTCTTGGCTTGGTCCCTCAAAAAATTATAATAAGGTTCATAAGTTTGAGATAAAAATTCTAGATTTTCTGAAAAATCGGGCAAGGTGTGATCATTGTTGATCGGTAATAATATTTTTTTGGATTTTGAAAACGAGGAATCACCTAGGATATAACTCTTGTTTGAATCACTCATTTTGAAGAAAAAAAAACTCGAACGTTCTATACTTTTGCTCCCTCTAAAATCAATTTATTTTATTTTGATTTTCAAATACCAAGAATATGTTTATGCGAACGTGAATGTTACTGAATAATGGTGAGAAACCACGTCGTCTCCTTTTTATTTATCAGGCTAAGTTCCACGTCGTCTCCTTTCATATTTGTCATTACAAAAAAGGGGTTTACTACTTCACAACCCCTTTTTTGTAGTCAGCCACAAAACCAATGCAATATGCACACGGTGAAACTCAAGGGAATAACCAACTAGCCCAGTTGGCCAGGGATCAAATTCCCAAGTTAAAAACAAGGAACCATATCCGAAATACAAATTATGTTAGAATGAATTTCCTAATCCAACAAGCAAACAATTCTGTCCGCGTCTCTCTTTTTGTCTGTCAGTCAACGTACTACTCAACAACAAGTATTGTACCTCTT
Source organism: Papaver armeniacum (assembly GCA_023531295.1). Classification (NCBI taxonomy): domain Eukaryota; kingdom Viridiplantae; phylum Streptophyta; class Magnoliopsida; order Ranunculales; family Papaveraceae; genus Papaver; species Papaver armeniacum. Next base: position 80,377 of record JAJJWW010000014.1, read on the forward strand.
CTCGAGATAACCCCTAATATATGAATTTCACTATAGTAAATAGTAATAGTAAAATCCAAAAGAAGAAAAAAAAAACGGAAAAGGGAATAGAAGAATATCCCTGGAAATATCGACAGTGTGGTAGATGATCAAGATACCAAATCCAACCTATGGTGATTCCCATATATAGGTAGCTAAGCTCGTAACAAAATATTATCCCTCTATCTTTTGTACCATTTCAAACCACTATCTTATAAACAATGACTTTATCTCACCTTTGCTTCTATTTTTGTTTTGCTGTCTTAATTTGTTGGCTAGGGTTATCGCAGGCAGGAATTACAAATACACCTTGTGGACGTCTCTTTCTCTCCGGCTTTTAAGATTCTCCTTGCTCCGCTTCCTTCACTTCCTTCTCCTCCCTTACTGGCTGCGCATGATGAACTCTTGTCTCAGGCTTTTTAGAATCTCCTTGCTCGGCTTCCTTCACTTCCTTCTCCTCCCTTACCGGGCTCAATTTGGTGGGCATGATGAACTCTTTTCCCTTTCTTTTGGGCTTTGAATCCTCTACATGCTTGTTCTCCCTTACCTGCAGATCAACTACTTTCTTGGTGAGGCTCTGCACTGTTTCTCCTGCCTTACCTGCTGAACCCTTGCAAGAGGTTTTCTGTGGTAAAAATAATTTCAAAAATTAATCACACAAATATATATACAAAAGTTGCAACACAAAGTGATAATGTAACTTTTCTTACATATAACGTTTCTGCGGATCATACTTATAAAAGGATGCATCATACTTCCCTACAAAAACAGAGTAAATGTGTTAAATCTCTTGGAAATAGAGCAACAAGTAATAATGGCACTAGACAAGTGTTGGTCTAAAACACTGAATTTTTGCAATCAGTCCAGAATACAAAATTGAAATCTATATTCCATATTGAGCAGATATCAGCTGTAATGAAATCAAATATGCATAATCCACATGCTTCGTGGTATTTCAAGAGGTTATAGATTCCATCTAGGTATATTATTGTGCTTAGGAATCCGGATATCATTTATATGTTTGTTAGATGACAGATGAAAAAGATTCGACATAATAGAATGAGCACCACAAAAGACAACCTGTTTTTACTAACACATAACAGAATGAGCACCACCAAAGACAACCCGTTTTTACTAACATAAATCCTTAGCAAGAAGGGATCCCGAAATTTGAACCCCACTCTGCATTTTATTTCTCCAGAACACCATCTCTGGCACATCATGTATCCATTTCCCCTAAACTTATTCTGTATCACCTGGTAGTCAGTCTCCCATTCATTAGCAGCTGAATCCAACTCGACTAGTTGAACTCCATATCGCTAAAAAACAAAAAGCTGCTTTATCATCTGATCTTCCCTCAATTTCCCTTCCACTGCAGCTTTCAGTATTAAGTCGAACACCTTCTGGAAGTTAGTTGTTTCTCCCCAGGCCATCTATTTAATGGATGTAGTCTTTTGATCTCAAATCATCATTTTCAATCTTGTGCAGTCGAGGGTTTTCATGAAAGTGCTAACACTTCCTTTCCATGGTTCTTGGGTTATTTCTGATACTAACACACCAAGAGCAACAAGAAACCCATTGGTGTTCCGTTCATACTACCAGATACATCACAAATTGCAAGACAGTCATTTAACTTTCCAATTTTTGACATATCATCCACCATTCTACACCACTGCAGCTCTGCAACCTTTCAATCCTCAGCATCTTTACGCTTAAGATACTCGTCATCCAACAAAAATTCTTTGTCAACCAAAGAACCTATGATCTCATGAGGTAACAATGCATCAGCAGCAATCTTTCTCTTCCCTTTTTTAACACTCTAAATACTCATTAAACCTTTCTTGATCGTGTTTCTTCGAAGAATCTCTTGTAATTTTTCATAGCAACAGAAGAAACACGATTATACGGCAATAATTCCCACATCTGAGAGCTCATGTAAACTTTAGACAATTCCAAGAATTTATGTAGAGGAACCAAGTATTCTTTCCTCAAAGGATCACGAACTAGATAAGGGATCATGGGATTAAAGATAAATATTTTCATAGCCAGGATTCTGAGTTACAAGGAAAAATTCTTCTAGCAATACTTTCACATAGAAGAGTAGCCTTATCGAAGCAAGAATCAAAAGAAGGACACTATTTCGGAGCTAAACTAATGTTCCAGGTCTCACCAGAATTCAAATACTTCAAATTGGAGATTAAAAAGTCGGCAAAAAGATCAGATACTTTATCATGTAAGTTCTTATACTCGGTATCTTTCCCATACCTCTCAAGTGCTCTTTTCGATAACCCAATCGCCCTATTTTTCCTACTCTTCTTCTTCTTTGGCTTTTCCTCCTCCTCACCAGAATCCTTTCCCGCTTTCACTTTCTTCTGAATTGGATTCCTCCTAAGTACCTTTCCGATCTCAATCCCTTGATGCAATCTAACTAGAAGCTCTGGTAAATCTTTGAAATACCCAAAATCGGCCATAGCTTTGAGATTTAATAGCTAGGGTTTTAAGATGATTCTTATAAGTATCTAAATTCTCTCACCGAGTAGTTTTAGGTCTCTAATCAGTTAGGGCAAAAAATATACCATAAGTAATTAAGACACAAAGATTTCCTAAGAGGTATCCATTAACTACTGATTTCGGGTTAAGCAAAATTACACAGAAGAATCAATTATTGCATAAACAAACAAGAATATGATCAAATGGACAAATTATGGAAGAAAATCATTAAGGATGAGATTTACCACGGCAGAAATGGAGAGCTGCTTCAGCATCTGCTCTCATCGGAAATTGAACAAACGCGAAAGTCATGTTAGTTGGTGGCATATATACTTGCTGAACATTGAATTGCACGAAACGCTGAAACATATCTAGTGTACCGTAGTCTATAAAATCTTTGATTGTGATAGAATAAGTTTCTCTATAACTGAGAAGATTATGTGGATCAGGGGGCCAATAACGAGACCTAGTGTAGCGGGGAGGAAAATAAGACATGGTGAAGAGGGAAGAAGAAGAAGAAGACGGGAAGTTTTTGCGTGTCTTTCTAGGGTTTAACGAAGATTTGTTGGAGAATTAGGTTTTGTGAAGAAGATGAGGAAGATGGAGAAAGGGGTTTGAGTTTTGGGTTTATAGCGTTTCTACAATTTCAGAAGATGGACAAGAGAGAGATTAGGTTTTTGGAAGGAAAAGAGACGGTCTAAAAACCGGGATGTAGAAACTGCACCCGCAATCGTTAGAGCCATAGGGATTGATAATAGTCGATATTGGTCATAGAAGTTATCCATGCATTGAAAGCGATGGTGTTTTGTATAACGGTGTTGTCAAGTGGCCAAGTGAAGATGCAACATAGTGGCGCATTATGTGTGGCTTGGCCAAAGTGTCAGATATGCGGATTGCATGTCTGAGTTGCAGCTAGAGCATGGCATGTGCCAAACAGGGTTTGGACATGGCCAAGGATGCGAGATTAACATCACGAGATGCCAAATGAGTTTGGCAAACAACCTGTGTATGCATGAGGCGTGCAGGCACGCAAGCAAGACTTGCATTAGCACACTTGCATCATTGGAAGAATGATGTACAGCCGTGATGGTGCAATATTTGGCCTCGACAGTTAGAGTTGGTTACACGAGAAGTGGGTTTGCTTTATGCTTTCTTAACTGTTAGGAAGGTCCCGTTTGGCTTGGCAAGCGGTTTGGCAAGTTTGGCATAGTTAGCTAACTGCCAGTTGCCAAAGTAAATCAGAATCGCTTGCGAGTTACTTGTACATAGCTTTTTGTAAGGCTATATGTTTCGATCTTGTGAAGGGATTGGGTAATCCGGAACAAGAAGAGTGTGTAACCCTAAGTCTTATATAATCAGTTACAGATTTACTTTACAACTGAAAATTCTAAGATAATCAACGAGTCTCTGTGCTTCTACCGGGTAACCAAAAACAGGATCATTGTTTATTTGGTTTTTCACAAGCAGAACAAACCTGGTTAAATCAACGTCCCTCGTAAACTCTTGGCCCAAAAGTGGCCCATCCATAACTTGAATCATTATTCTCAACGGATATTAAGCCGCCGCCTTGACCTTGACCTTGATTTTGACCACCTAGATTGTTATTATTGACATTTTGTGGATCCATTTTTCCTTTCTATCACTGTTGTTGGTGAAGAAATCAAATCGTGTCTGTTTACGATCAGGTGTATCCCTCCTATATATAATAGTTTGAATTTCCTTACTTTACAAATGACTCATAAGGAAAAGCTTAGATATGGTTTGGAATAACTGGGAAACCATACTTGATGCACTCAGTTTGAGCGGTCGGAAATGAGCCACCGTATACTAGAGATGCGGCAATGTCATAAAAGGGAAAGAAAGCGGTAAAGAACCACTAAGATGACAGGCACTAACCGTCCATTACGAAGTTACTTTTCTCTCTAGGGACCAGGGAGTAGTGAAATAACAATCAGAAATTATAAATGGACCGAGAGAAAAACAACGCGAGAAAACCGCCTCTCATATCCCACCCTCCACGTCTTTCGAGGAGTGGGTCTAGTGAGACCCACTTATTAAAAAAAAGGAAAAAAGAAAATCTGTTAGAGGCGGTTTTCATGTGATTTTTCTATTCGGTTCGTACAGAACCACCGAATAATAATAGTGACAAAAGAAAAAGAAAAAGTGATTATCAGCTCAAGCTACGAAGTTCAAGATCAAGTGACGATAATGGGACAAAAGTGATCTTGTCAAGCAGAGCATGTATTATGATGGGTTACATTACGCACGTAGTTTGAGCCAGTGATTGATGATATGTTGACACCCAAAAAAAACGGACGAGGATAATGCTCTCTGGCATTGGGATCATAAGCGGGCAGTAATGGGTCCCGCTTTATGTGAGTCACGGTACAAATCCAGGGATATAAAGCATTGTTGAGTTTGAGCGGTCAAAATGGAGACACCGTATGCTAGAAATGCAGCTAGCCTGGGGAAGCTATAATGCAATCAGTGGTTCTATATGTACCGCGGCTTTAAACAAAATTAAAACCGCACACACACACAATTCGGTGGGCCCCGCCCTTGGGGAGAAATGCAGGGGTCCCTTTAGAGTTTGGATGTGAGTGTGCGGTATTTTCATCGTTCAAAACGACGGTACAAACAGAATTTTTGTAATGCAATTTGTTCAAAGTTCTTCTTTTGAAAAAGTTCTTTACATCAACTGAGAGTTGGAGTCCAAAAGCAAGTGACCTACTAGTGCTCAAGTTACCGGAGGCAATGATTTTGAGTCCCGATCAGAAGATTATATCATTTTAAGAGTTAGAGATTCAATCCATCTGTTTTGAATTTGATGCAAAGTTAGTTGTGAATGCAGTCAATAGAGACTAACAAATTCCAGCTTGGGAAAATCAAACATCACATGGTTGAAAAAAAAACTTTTTTTGGGTGTAAATTTTTTCTTTTTTGATAAAAAAATTATTTGGGTGTAAAAAGTGAGTAAAATTTGATATTGTTTATATACCTGTAAATTAAAAAGATATTTTCATTGATCCAATTTGGATTGTGCCCAGAAAAATGTGAATAGACTAAATATATTTGCCTAAAATACTCTTAAAAAATCTTCTATTGTACCAAATTATTATTGAGTAAAAAAAAATAATTATGTTTATTAGATTATAAATATAAATACTACTTATGAACATTGAACCCCCAGCTTCTGGCAATTACTCTGGTCATTTCCGAATTCTTGTTTCTAAGCTAAGTTACTGACATCCAAAGAAGATAACAACGACAAAAAAATGAAACTACACCTAGTTACAGGTCTGATAATTGAAACTTCTAAAAGAGTGAGAGTTAAAGGTCCGACAGCTTTAAATGCAGTAACCTTACCAAGCGACAGATAAACAAGGCATAAAAGAGTGTTCAAAATTTCAAAAATTTGGGTCTGTCATCCTCCAAGTTTTATTGCTAGAGCAACACAGCAATATTGGAGTAGTATTCTTCTTTGCATAAAAAAAAAAAAAAAAAACCCTCAGGAAAAGAAATATTTTTATTTTTTCAATTTAACATACTTTTAAGCTAAAATGAAAAAGTGAAAGTATCTCTTTTCCAAAAACAGAAGGAGTATATGAGAATCATGGGATTAGTAATTTAAAAAAAAAATGTCCAGTTCTTTTTTAATCAAAATTTCTCTGCAGACAACGAAAAAATCCGTGGACAGAAAAACCGCTTCAAAAGCTCTCACATAACCTAGACCCTGCTGTCCTCCGCGGGGCCCACGGGGACCACAAAAAAAAACTGTGAGAGAAAAAGTGAAATATGGTTTTGGTGTGGTTTACTTCTCGGTCTGTATAGAATCACCCTTTTTTAATATATTAGCAGATTGTCGGTGCCACTGTAGTACAGTAGTAAAGTCACTAGGTGATGATACCAGTGATCTGAGTTCGAATCTCGCCAGCACCAAATTCTTTACCGATCAAAAAATAAATAAATATATTAGCAGATTCTTAATTCTATCTTGATCAACAACAAAAAAAGACAAAGCATTAAATTAATAATTTATAAACTAAAGAGTGTTTGTTTTCCTTTTTTGAAACATAAGCAAGTTGTTTTCTTTTTTGAAACACAAAGAAAAAAA
>JAJJWW010000015.1:0-57239 GCA_023531295.1 Papaver armeniacum
GGGCACATTTATTTTATATTTTCCAATATAAATGTTTTCGAAATGTTTAGGTAGTATATGTATTATTATGAAAATAAGTCAACAAAACGATAATAAAATGTCAATAATTGGCTAGAATAAAGTTTTAATTGAAATATCCAAAATGTGATGCGTTAATGTTGTGTTTATAGTATTTTACAACGTATTATGATGTGCTTTCTTAACGTGATGGTTGTGCCGTGCCACGTGCTAATCCGTGTCGCGTGTTGTCTTTGGGCCTCGCGCTTGCCAATTAGTCAAACCCAAAGACGTCCCATTTAACCACAGTGTTGTGCCGTCTTCATTTGTGCTCGTGCTGGAACCGCCCAATTTACACTTCTACAAACAGGTATCGTTAAGCCCTATTGGGCTTTTCACAGGATAAACTATAAAGGAAAACAAAAAAAATGAGGGCCCGGCACGCTTAGAGTTAACACGTGCCGCAAGCAGTGAGATTTAATTTGAGGATAGAAATTTGAAATGAAAAATTTCAGAAATCAAATCCAGATTTCAATACTCTCTCTCTGACTCAGGCAAATTAAAACAAGAACAAGGAGGAAAGAAGAAGAAGATGCCTGTGACGTGACGATGGTAGGAGAGTACTAGGGTTAAGGTACACAGATGTACTCAAATGCCCTCCGTAAACTTCCTTACATGAGGCGTATATTTGCTTTTTTCTTTTAACCTAATTTCTTCATATTCATCTGTTTTCTCATTTCATCTATTTCTGATCTGATTTTCATTTCAGATCCATGGGAGCATGTATTAGGTATGGGTCTTGGAGCTGTATTCAAATCAGTTGGTCAAATGGGATGCTCAGCTTCAAGTTGATCTTGACAAGATGCTCGACAAAGCCAAGGCCGCTAACGAGCGTCGCTACTTTGGTATTATTCTCTTCTCTCTTTTACATTCATTTCATTTTTTTCTTCAATCAATTTTCTGCTCTTAATGATTTGTTATGTCAATTTTGGGGATTTCTTAGGTTTCATGTTAAAATTGGTTTAAAATAATAGAGGCATTTTGATAAGAGAAACTAATCTATCTATGTCTTTCACTAGTTTGTTATTTTCCTGAATGATACCTCTAAGGAAGGGTTTAGACTTATTGGTTAGAACATAGACAGATTACATGTGTCATGAAACAAAATGACCTCAATAACTACATTTCTGCACCTGAAATACTTCAAAATCTTTTTTTTATCCGTCCTTGATAGGTGCTGCATCTTTAGTCCAGAGGAAGATCCTGAAAGTATTAGCAATTGACATATGTACAGAATGGAGTTATCATTGAGTCACTGGCTTTTGAGTACTGAATGTTTTTGAGTTCCAAGCCCTTGGTGGTATAGGTCCATAGAAACAAATGATACGAATAACAAATTGAATACTGAATGTATCTGTGTTCTTGACTCATCAAAAGACCTCCAATCTTGTCTATGTGTTATCTTTTCACGAGGGAACTTTCAAATTTAAGTAAACAACCAAAGATTTAGCATATCAAGATGTTGCTTATTTGTGAATTTCTGAATTTTTCCCAATTCACATCCCTTACACCTATATTGCTCTCTTTTTTATTGGCAAATGTTTCACTCTGTAAAAATTGATGATTCACATTGTTGAGCCAGTAGAACGAGTAAGGAGTTTGAGCCTGTTTCCCATCAACTCTGTGTATTTCACCTATGCCTGCTTGTTAAAATTCTGATATACTAACTCTGTCTATGTGTCATGAAACAAAATTCCTCAATAACTACATTTCTGCACTAGAATTGCTGTGCTAGCCTTCTTTTTACAAGATTATCCCACCTTGGTAGGTGCTACTTTTTAGTCTAATGGAAGATCCTGAAAGTATTAGCGATTGGCATATGTACAGAATAGAGTTATCATTCGAGTAACTGGCTTTGGAATGCTGAATATTTTTGAGTTCCAAACCCTGGGGGTATAGGTCCATAGAAACACACTCATCCCAAATGGATAAATAAAATAAACAAATAAATGATTGAATTTCATGTAGTGAAGAAGACACTGATGTACCTGTGTTATTTAATCAATGAAAGATTGCTCATTTTAGGTAGACTTGAAACAGTTAACAGTGTAACTCTTTAAAGCCAGCGCACATGAAAGTCATGGAACTCAGACTTACAGAATTTGAGGAGCTTGATGGACGAAACCATATCTGAAATTCAGTGTAAAAATTAGATAGACAAATGATGATTCTCTTGCAACATTTTGGAAGAAGTTAGGTTGCTACATACCTCACTTAAGTCCAGTTATGTAGTAAGATTGAAAGTGTCATAGAGAATGCTTGGTTTCACAACAAAGGTTTCGTGAATGTCAATGAGAAATGAAGATACAGTAACTCTAGTCCCCATTTTCCGGTTAAAAACCCATGAAACAGCAATAGTTTAAAACTTAAAGCCATGGCCACGTTGAAAGTCATGGAACTCAGACTTCTTATGGAATTTGAGGAGCTTGATGCATGAACCGTATTCTGAAATTCAGTGTAAAAAATTAGATAGACAAATAATGATTCTCTTGCAAACAAGAACAACATTTTAGAAGAAGCTAAGTTGCCTTGCCACATACCTCATTTCATGCCAATTATGTAATAAGAATGAAAGTGTCAAATAGCAGAGAATGCTTGGTTTCACAAAAGGTTTTTTCTTAGATGTCAATAAGAAATGAAGTTGATACAGTAACTCTAGTCCCCATTTTCCGGTTAAAAACCCATGAAACAGCAATCATTTAATACTTAAAGATGTATGTGGTAGATTGGAAGACATGTCAAATCTGAATGTAAATATTTGGCTGAGTATGTATGCAATAAAATGTTGCTGAACTTTCATATGTCAATCCAAGTTTATATTCGTGTTCTTCACTTCCCTCCAATCTTGTCTATGTGTAATCTTTTCATGAGAAACTTCTCCAAATATAAGCAAACAGTCAAAGGTTTAGCACATCAAGATCTTGCTTATTTGTGAATTTCTGAAATCTGAATTAACTCCTATTCACATCCTCACACTTATGTTACTCCTTTTTGAGGCAAATGTTTCAATTCTGTGAAATTGACGGTTCACATAGTTTAACCAGTAGAACGATTAAGTTTGTTTTAGTCTGTTTCACATCAACTGTCTGCGTGTTTGTTGAAAATCTGATATACTGACTCACTGCTTTCTAGTGTATTTTCACTTTTCGCCACTTCAACCCTGTGACCTCAACATAACCAGTTACTTTCTCTCTTTTATATGCTGTAAAATTTTCAGTCTCTCTCCTCCTACATGCCTATGTATGTATACAAAATTTTTTCAGTCTCACTCTTTTATATACAGTAACTTTCAGTCTCACTTAACATTGGAATATTATATGTGTGCTACATCTCATTGCATTTGATTATATTGTTTCTTTTAAACCAGATGAAGATGAGGATTAGGAGGTACTTGTGATGAGATGTGGAGGAGGAAGTTTATTCTGAACTGTGTTAAGCCTGTCTTTAAATTTTTGTAGAAAAGATTGTGGCTTGTGTGCTCCAATTTAACTGTTTTGTGGTTTGATATTTCAAGTACTCAAATTTGAAAATGGAATGAATAAATAACTTGATGTTGATGCACAAGTTTGAACTCGTTGATAATTGCTTATGAAATATCTCTGTCATAATACGAGCCAGTCTATCAATTCTGATGATATGATTTCTTTCAGATCATTAGTTTGGCTGCAGGCCCAGGAATAAACATATTGAGAGAGTTCTCTCATGCATAGTATTAAAGTATCTGGACTTGTATTTGTCATTTGGAACCTTTTGAGGTTGAGAAAAGAAGTGATAACACAAGCTTTCTTCCGTAGAAAGAGCTGCTTCAGTTCAACTTTTTAGGATCCGTGAATTCAAATACTTGATTTACAGATTACACGTGCGGGTACGCATCTTCTCTAATGGTTTGAAAGTGCAATGAGGACAAGTCCTTCTACTGCTATTACATGCTGGCAAGTAATGGTCTTTATAATAAGAAAAAGAATGATTCAGAGAAGATTACATATTGTATTATTATAGACTTACAGGCGTTCTTTATGTTAGTAGCGGGAGAATAGTGCCATCCTATGTATTTATCGGTTTCTCATTGCCTTCACATCTGTATGTTTCTCAATATACAGAAAAAAATAAAAAGAAAATCACATTGATACAGCAAGCTGGCATCCCCTTAGCCTCAGGTGATATGTGTTTAACACTCCTCCAAAAGAGTCGTCCCTTAACCTTTGGTTTGGCTCCGAACAGTGTTAAGCCTGCGAAATGATTAATTTGCCCTTTTCGACTCAATTTGGGTGGTTTCTTCTTCTTTTACTCCGTATGACTCCAAAGTAGCTACAAAACTCAAAACACGTGTAATGTAGTTGCAGGAAATCCTACACTACACCCCTCACTAGAATTCACACAATTAAGCCATTTGAAGATGAACAACTATGATTTTTATTAATTAACTCCTTTGAATGTTTCAAGATAAAATGGGAAAGAGCTAAAGAAATTATAACCACTAATAACTTTTTTTTCTCCTAATAACTTGCCCAACACATAAAATGATCTCTCAGTAATCGACTACTAGGCTCTTTATATAGTGGTATTACATAATGGATGGCAAATAAGCTGTCCTTTATTTCGGGAATGGCTTCATAAACGCCATCGAAGTGTACAAGCATGTAATCTCAAGACACTCCTAAACCTCGCTAGGTCTTCACATCTTCCTCGTGTTCGGCCGGCTATCATTCATCGCGCTCATTTATATTACTCTTCGCGACACCTTCGCAATGATGTCCTTTATTAATCTCAAGGTATTGATGTCGCGATATTCCGATCCACCATCTTGCCTCTTCTCATGTCTTCCGCGAAGGAGAGAATGTCAGCGAGAATCGCATTCTTTGAAATGCCGCAACTGTTCATCCTTATTTGTTTTAATCCCGACTTCGTATTTTTTATACAGTAACTCCTTACACGTGTTTCTTCTTCCACCCATTTCTTGACACGTCTCTTTCAACCATTATTCCTCAACCGCTCACGCCTTCTCGCATTAAATCGTTTATTTTTTCGAGAAAATTTCTCTCTATATATATAGTTTTCTCACCTCCTCTTTTTTCTTTACTTTAGTGATTTTCTCTGTAATTTCTCTTGAAATTTCCTCCAGAATTTTTGTCCATCAGAACGCTTTTTCTTTTCTTTTTGTTCTTCAACTTTCTATTCATTCCCATATTTCTAAATGGTACCACAGTGTCGAGATATGAGACTCTTTTGAGTGATGCTCAAAAGAATTTACAAGAGAAGGGTTTCACATTATCTACCATCTTCGATCAAGAATCTTCATCTATTCTCTCCGTAAACTTGTTTTCTAATCCTTGATGTGACAATCAAAAGATCATAATCTCTGCGAGGTCAATCCTCGCGGGGTCTTCCTATTCCTCTATACAATCCCGAAATTCTTTCATGAAAAGTTCTCGCGAGTCGTTGTCTATCGAGTTAAGCGGAGATTGTATCCGCTTAATTTCTGAGGATGGATAGTCTTTGGTAAGGGGTCTTTATATCCCTAATTCTCGGAGATCCTCTGCCAACTTAGAAATAATCAGAAAATATACAAACAGAAAACTTTTTTGAAATTATGATGTGATTAACATGAAGAAGATAAATCGCTATGGTGCGGTTGAAGAGAAAAGACAATGTTAGTGATAAGATACTCATGCATGATATTGTTCGCAAGAACAATCGTTCCAAAGATGATAAGTGGTCGCTTTAGTTATTCTTGAATGGTGTAACCTCATCATCATTATCAACCAGGTATTTAATTGGCCGGAAGCAAAGAGGTGATCCGTTTGCAATCTTTATTTCCGTTTTCTTATCCAATCATCAAGGGAATTTTAGATCACTATCTTTGAGAAATAATGAAAAGAGGCAAAGCCAAGCTGGCTAAAATCACTCACGGATGAAGTAAGAAATATTTCTCTTATTATCCACAATATTGTTGCCTCTGTTTCTTATCTTCATTCATGTGTGTAGGTCTGGTGTTAAAGTTCTTGGAGAAGAAGAAACTCCTGAGCTGAGGGTCAAGAGAAAAGGGAAAGGTCCTCTTCGCAAGGGGGAATTCTTGCCCCACTTTCTAAAAAAAAGACCCACTCTTCTCCAGTTCAAGCCCTTTACAATGAGACTTGATGAGGATGATAAGGATCAAAAGATAATGAAAAGGAGGATCAATCCATTTGGAATTTGCGGGGGATATCTTCTCATCTGTGGAGATAATCTCCTGGCCTCGCAAATATTGTGGATGCTACCTTGCTAGAGGGGCAATGATTCTTTTAAAGGGGTTTCCCGAGATCTGTATCTCCAGCTTTTTAAATGTGTAATGCCTTGGTAAATGTCAATTGATTTTCTCATAATTTTAATTTTAAATCAAATCTTGATAATTTCCTTATCTTTCTTTGAGGGGGGAGAGCTTCTTTTGTCGTTGCCTCAGATCTTGAAAGGAGATGCAACACTCAACGAAGAAGAAGAATATTCAATTTCGCAAAAAGAGCGAAGAATTAGAAGTGAAGTTGCGACAGGTTCAAGAAGAGTGAAAGTGAGACCGACGCTCTTCGCAGAAAAGAATTCAACAACTTGAAATCGAATCTTCTACCGGAAGAATAAGATATCTACCCTTCAAAGTGCTAATCAACAACTTTATGGTATAAACTTCTTCTCTTTTCCTTGTTTTTACTTTGTCATTTATTTTTCTTTGCCTGACTTATCATTTTCGCAGACATTTATAACATTTCTGATGAATCCATCCTTCTCCATTCATTTCCTGAGCCTATGGATAATGATGCTCTTCTCGCTCATCTCAATGAATCTTGAAGTAGTTCGTCAAACAAAACTAATTCTCTTATATTAAATGAACTTCAGACCAAGTTTCATCTCTTAGAAATTGAACATAGATCTAGTTTAGGTTTAGCCAACCGATTTAAGCGTCTGTATCTTGATTCCCACGAGAAAACTGATATTTGAAGGAAGAAAATTAGCAGCCTCATAGATGACAAAGATCGTATTGCTAATCAGGGTGCCCAAGCGTTAGCGAAATTCCAAAAAACTCTTCTTGAAGTTCAAATTGAACGGGATGAGTCTCTTCGTCAAAATGCCATACTTAATGAGCGAGAAAATCATATTCGTTCTCTTCTTGTCATAAATAATGATGATGAATTCTCTTGGGCTGCGAAGGTTCTAGATAATGCCAGAAATAACTTAGGTGTTGACGTTAGCCTTCATGCCGAGCATACTGCCTTGGTTAAAGATATGATTTCTGACAGAGAAGGTTGTTTATTATTCCTTTTTTTTTTTTACTTTACTGCTTCTTTTTCTGTAGTATTGCTATTAAGTTATTAATTCATTGTCACATGTTTGCAGAAGCTGAGAATAGATTTCAGACAAGAATTAAAGAACTTGAATCTGAGAAAGCACAACTTGCAAAGGATTTCTCTCTTCGCAATGACAAATATTCCCAGTTGAAGAAGCAACTACAATCTCTGTAGCGAATTTCAATAATGACGTTGTCCGTTTTCGCAATCAAACTATTAGGACAATGCAAGATCATAATATCCCTCTTTCTTCTTATCCTTGTCTCCTTGAAGAGATTCTCGAGAATATATCTTTTTGGATGTTTCGATAGCGATGTTAATAAGAAGAGGAGTCTCATAAGAAAATGGCGAAATTGAAGGATCTGGCGAAGAAGAAGAATCAACAAAGAAATAACTTCATTTTATTCTTTTGCTTCTTGTAATATCTGTATATGTACCCTTTTAATCTTCCATTTTTGTAATCCCCCTTATTGTAAACTTCTTGGATCTTTAAATATAAATTCTACTTTTGTTTCCTTTATTGCACATATTAGACAAGCAATTCTTCCTTGTAATACAGTTGACCAGTATTATGAATGCGTAAATCTATCATATGAAAATGAATAACAAGATTTTGTCCTATTTATTCCCATACTTGCCTCTGTTATTTATTTTCAGATGAGAGATTTAATCAGTAATCTCTGAATAATAAAACTTCTTAATTTCGCAACTGTTGTTGCTAACTCTTCGCAAGCTTATTCGCTTACTCAATTTTTTGTGTGGCCTTATCTTCATTTATGTTGAAGTTCATCATTGCGACAAGATCACAGGTCGTCTTTACATTGTCGTGTAATGACCCATTAATCTTGCCTTATCATTGATTGTGTGGTCTTATTTTGCCTTCCTAGTTAAAGGTCTTATTTTGCCACCCCTCGTTGCGACAAGATCGCATGACGTCTTTACACTTTCATGTAACGACCCATTGACCTTGTCTTATCATTTCTTTAGTATTGTTGCCTCTGCAGGATGTTTTTCTTGCGACAATATGACAGGCCTAAATATTCTTGCGAATGTAAAGCCCCATGACATCGCCGCCTTGCGTGAAATCGCAGGACGTCTTTTACACTTTCATGTAAGGACCCATTGATCTCATCTTACCCTCGCGTTAGTATTATTGCCTCTTCAGATCATCGCACAAATATGACAAGCCTAAATTTTCTTGCAAAAATAAAGCCTCATGACATTTGTGTCTTAAGATACTTATCGGCTCCCTAATGGAGGGTGCCGCCTTATCATCTCCCCGGTTGCCCTTCAAGGAGGCGTACATCGGCCATACAAGACTAGCTCCTCCCATCCGGTCTTAACAACAACCGGTTGTTTTCGCAGCCTCTTATCCCTTATACCTATAAGGTTTATGGTTACAAGACTGCACCCTAAGTGGAGTTTTCTTCGGGCCGAGTGCAGCGTGTGCCAAGACTTGCTAAGAATGGCCGAGACACTTCAAATGCCCCAGGCACTCTTGGCTCAACCGTGTACCTCGGCGCCTTGGTCATACACTGACTCCTTGGAAGAGACCCTCGGGTGTCCAACCAGGGTATAACCTTATATATATAGTTGGAAATCCAAGTATCTCTCCCGGATGGGCTTTATTGACCCCAAATTTTCATGACTCAAGTTCCAGGGGCGGTGTAACCTTTTCCATGAGCCATGTTAAGAGATGCCCCCTTATATGACGCACTTTAGGTCTTACATTTGCCTCTTACGAAATATCATTCGCGAACTAGGGTGTACGCCATAAAGGTTCGTCCCATTCACTCACTCTTTCATTTCTGTCACTTCGTTCGATCATTCATTTTTGGTTATCTCTTGTTATTTTATTTGCGAGATATTCGCACAGTCTTTCTTTATTTGTTGTAATCTCATTCCAATTCTCTAATCAGATTTTCATACATTCTGTCTCGCGAGATTCTCGCGTACTTCTTCTGCAATTACCATATTCCTTCTGTTTTGGATATGTCTTTGTCACTCATTATTCATTTCTTTCATCTCTTACTCCTGGTACTCTTTGCTTCTTCATTCATATTTCCTGACATTGCCTTCCCTTTTGCGAATCTAAAACAAATTTTTGGCTTTTGCTCCAACTTCTACTACAAATTTTTCTTTCCCTTTCGTTGTGTTTACTCTGTGAATCTCTGGCGGTGGTGGTAATGGTTGAGTCTTTTCTTCACCTTTTAGGAAATGATTCAGCTTCCCTTGATCAATCATTATGAGGATGATTCTTTTTATATTTCTGCAATCATTTGTTAAGTGCCCATGAAACAAATTGGTAAGAACAATTCATGACTTCTATCACCCGGTGGTGGTTCATTTCCACGTTCCATGGTGCGGGTATGTTTTCCATCAAGAGTATAGATTCCCATATTTTTTCCACATTGGCATTTAGTGGAGGCATCTTAATTTCTTCCCATATTACCATTCGTGACTTCGCCGCCCTCCATAATAATTCGCTTCGACCTCCATAAGTTTCTTGCGGATGATCAAGTCTTTGAATCTTGTTATTTCCGCCACGGTTGTAGTAGTTCCTTTCTCTTTCAAATTCTTCCTGATCACGACTTCCCATGGCCACTAACTTTTGCTGACCTCCATCTACCATCCTTTCTTGTTGCCCTTGCGAGGTGCTCGCTACTGTATTTATCAATTTGGGTAATAAGCTTGCATTCGCAGTGTTTGAACTTGTATTCGCAACTGGGTATGATTCCATCTCATTTTGCCTTTCCTCTAGAGCAATATATTCTTCCTGAAGTTCTCGTAACTCAGTCATTGTGATTGTATTTTTGACTCTAAAAATTTGAATATATAACAAATTGGTTGCGAACATAGCATTTATGAATGATAGAATGAGATATCTTTCATCCACCGAATCCCACCATATCGCTGCACATTGTCTTCCATCTCACGGTTAAATGTTTCAAGCTTTCGACAACCATTTGTTTTAGTCCAAATACATCTTCAATACCCGGTCGCGAGGAATTATTACTTATATATGCCCCTAAAAATATAGCTTGTAAATGGTTGAATGATGTGATTGTGTTTCTTGGTAAACCCTCAAACCATTTCAGTGCTTCTCCCGTCAAACTCGATGCAAAGTACTTGCACAATATGGCATCATGATTTTCCCATTGTAACATACATCTCACATAAGCTTTGATGTGTTGTATTGCACAAGTTGTTCCATCAAAAATGTTGTTTAATGCTGGTAAATTACACTTTGGGGGTATTCCTCCTAGTTGCACCTCTAGTGTAAATGGAGTTTTCGCAGCTTCTTCGATAGCCTCATCCAATTGTCTCCTTCCTCCTCCCCTTCTACTGTTCAGCATCCCTCTCATTTCTGCCAATTCTCTCAAGATTTGTTCATTTGCATTAGAATTCGAATTTATTGGTCTTTTTAATTCCGCCTCTCTTCTCCTGTGTTCATGTCTGCTTTGATTTTCTTGTTCATCATTCTCTTCTTGTCTACCTCTGCGATCTTCTCCTTCATCTCTCTCACGAATTCGCACACCGTTATATCTATCATTTTCTCTTCTTTGTTGCCTATCAATTCTCCTTTGTACTCTTTTATATTCTTCATTGATATTACCATTGTTGCGATTTCGTTCTCGCCTTCTTTCTCGATTGTCATGATTGTTCTGGCGAATTGCTTCTTCCAATTCCTGTTCTTCCATTTCTGCTCTTAATCTTTCCCTTTCGCAAGCTAGGCGTGCTTGTTCAATATAATGTTTTTCAATTTCATCTTCAATTTCCTTTTGTTTCCTCCGTGCTTCTCTCCCATGCAATATTCTTCTTCCTTCTTTTTGATTTTCTTTACCAACTGGATTATTCCGCCCTTGACGCTGCCTATTTCTTTGATTTCCATCGTTTTGGCCATCCTGTAGAATCTCAGGACGTGGGATATAACAATCTTCTATCACTTCTCTTCTTTCGCAGTGTCCTTCACCGAGATTTGTCTCTCTTTCTAGATTTTCTTCATTAACATTTTCTACAGGTAATGTTCTCCTTATTTCTTCTCTAACTGATCCTGATCTCGACCTTGTATTGCTTCTCTACCTTGTATTTTGCAACCTCATATTTTCCATTCTTAACTCATGGTTTTGCCTTGTTAAATTTGCGCGTTCTTCCGCTTCTAATCGCCTTTCTTCATGTATTGTTTGTCTCAACGTCTCTAATGCTGCGATTTCTTCATTTCCATGATTTATTTCTCCAGTCTCTTCTCGGTTTCTCTCCTCTTGTCCATTGTTTATCAATTGTTGTTCTTCTTCTCTTTCCTCCATAGAATTTGATCTCCATGTATGCACGCTCACCCTATCATAATCCACAGTTCTGTTCGGTACTGGTTGAATTGGTGGTTGAATTTGATCTTCTTCATTATTTCTTGTATTTACCCTTGAGGATTCACCTACTTCATTTCTCCTTTCTCCAGCAAGTCTCCTACTCCTTCTAACGGTTGTTGGTTGTTCTGATGCATTTCTTCTCCTAGCCATTTCTCAATTTCAGCAACTTTTCGAAAATTATATGAATTTTTTTCTTTTTACTCCAAATTTTTCCAAATCACAATGTTGATCCTCACTCTCTCCCCGTTTCTAGCGCCAGTATGTAGTTGCAGGAAATCCTACACTACACCCCTCACTAGAATTCACACAACTAAGCCATTTGAAGATGAACAACTATGATTTTTATTAATTAACTCCTTGAATGTTTACAAGATAAAATGGGAAAGAGATAAAGAAATTACAACCACTACGAACTTTCTCTCTCCTAATAACTTTCCCAACACA
Organism: Papaver armeniacum; assembly: GCA_023531295.1. Taxonomy (NCBI): domain Eukaryota; kingdom Viridiplantae; phylum Streptophyta; class Magnoliopsida; order Ranunculales; family Papaveraceae; genus Papaver; species Papaver armeniacum. Next base: position 12,185 of record JAJJWW010000015.1, read on the forward strand.
TAAAAATGATCTCTCCCCGTAATCGACCTACTCGGCTCTTTATATAGGGTATTACATAATGGATGATAGCTAAGCTGTCCTTTATTTTCGGGAATGACTTGCGAAACATCACAAGTGTATAAGTATGTAATCTCGCGACACTCCTAAACCTCGCTAGGTCTTCACATCTTCCTCGTGTTCTGGCTGTCATCATTCATTGCGTCATTTATATTACTCTTCTGCGACACCTTCGCAATGATGTCCTTTATTAATCTCGCAAGGTATTGATGTCGCGATATTCTGATCCTACATGTAAAATACATAGTTTACAAGAAAAATAACAAAGAAAGCATAATCAATAGATAATAATTAACGGTGTATTCTACACCTATCAAATTCCCCCACACTTAGACTTTGCTAGTCCTCGAGCAAATCAAACTAAAACTTACAACTTCAAAGCGTTACAGCGTCCCAAGCATCCAAAGAGCTATGAGGACATAGAGTTTATGCATGCTAGTAATAAGAAGTTAGAAATACTAAAGAACATATTCTCATTCTTAATTGTTGAGTGAGAAATAACCACACCATAATGAGAGATCGCGTGTTTTAGAGCGATCAATAAGCATTTCGCCTCGACTTCTGCCTCACCAAAAAGGATTTTATGATAATTGCACTCAAAAGACGGCTTTTTTATGGGTCTCACATGTGTGCAGGTAGGAATGAAGAGAGAAATCCTGCAACACTTTGAATGGTGAAAGATAACTTCCAAATATTTTAAAAACCCACATCTTTTAACATTTTGAAAAACCATTTTTCTGACGATCTCTAAGAAAGGAAATCAACCACTATTACCGAGGATGAGATTACTTACTCACCTTCACATCCGATCGCCAATTATGATAACACCACTCTCACGGCATCCAATAGAAACGTCTTCCGCTCCTCGTCTTTATCTTCTTGGTCTTCGTCTTAGGCTTCAACTATTGATGATAAACTCTCGAACTTCATAGATCCTTGACAATTTGTAACTTTTTCCTTGAATCCTTGTCGCTTGAAACTTCCTTATAGATTTTCCTTCCCCACAACTTATTAAATAAAAATAAAAACAATGATAAATTTTTCTCTTGTCTCATTTTTTTCTTTTTTCTTTTTTCAATTTTTTTTTTTAATTTTTTAATTTTTTTTTATGGAGATAGAAGAAATAAAATACAAAACAAAGTGAAAATAAAACAAACCGTGGCCGTGGGAGAAGTATTTTACCGCTTAATTCTTCACAACTTGTATCACCTCAAAATCATAAACTTCAACAATTCTCACCTTTTGATTCTCTTTGCTCTCGTAAATAAGTCTTCATACTTGGATATATAATTACCTCATCGTATTGTAAGTCCTCAACATATATGTAAAATCTGCTCATTGTATGTTGCTTTACTTAAATTTGAAATTTGCTTTTTTTTTTTTTTCGTTCCGTTGCTTGTAAACCTTAAACGTCTTCAACTTTCCTTGTAGATTTTGATGTCGCTCCTTGTTGTTGATGATGGTGTTTTTATGGACCCGTTGTTGTGGAGAGAATGGTGCTAACTGCAAATTGAACTACAAGAAGGAGGCTTTCATCTATAGACGTCACCCTCATGATTGACAAAATTAGCACTCAAGAGATCAAAGAGTACTGCTTCTATTGGTGGGAGGTTGGGTAGCTCACCATTCTACCCGGAATTAACGTACGATGACACACACTCAAAAGAAAGCTCTTACAAAGAATATTTGGTCGGTGCCTCACATGATAAAAATACGGGTAGTCTCCACTAATGATTGATCAACAACTCTAATAATGCATTTCTCCCTGCTCCTAATTTGCATCACCGACATGATTAAATCCATTATTTAACACTCTAACAAGTAAGAAATCCGAATGTAGTTCCCTAACACTTCCAAGTTCAATTATGTCGGTCAAATTCTCTATGTAAACATACCTAGAAGTATGCTAGTGACTCTAAAATCTCTACAAGTTGGAGGTTTTATGCAAAACTTTTTTTTTTTTAAATACATGCTTAACCACTCCCCCACACTTAAACCTTACATTGTCCTCAATGTAATTGAATCGTCCCTAGTAAAGTCAAGGTGGGAAATTTTAACATGATATGGAACAAGAAAAAAAAATAAAAATAAAAACAAAAAGCAAAAAGGATAAGAAATACAAAACCTATGGGTTGCCTCCCATGAAGCGCTTGTTTTAAAGTCGACGGCCCGACTTAGCTCTTGTTGCACATTACTCCTCCAGGAGGAGTAAATCTCCAAATGGAAGTTCATCCAAATTCACATAAGCGATGTTCTCATAGTATGGCTTCAATCTATGTTCGTTGACCTTGGAAACCGAGTTGTCTCTAAGACTAGTAATTTCAACTGCACCATAAGGGAAAACATTAGTAACAACATATGGTCCAATCCAACGGGACCTTAACTTTCCAGGAAATAGTTTAAGGCGAGAATGATATAAAAGGACTTTTTGTCCCACTATGAAGCTTTTACGAGAAATCATCTTGTCATGAAAAAGCTTGGTCTTTTCCTTGTAAATACGGGCACTCTCGTAAGCATCATTACATATCTCCTCTAGCTCATTTAATTGTAACTTCCTTTGCGTCCCCGCTTCATCATACTCCATGTTGCACTTCTTTATCGCCCAATAAGCCTTATGTTCAAGTTCAACCGGAATATGACAAGCCTTGCCATAAACCAACCGATATGGAGACATCGGTGTCTTATACACCGTTCTATACGCCCAAAGTGCATCATTGAGCTTAAAGCTCCAATCTTTCCTTGTTGTATTCACCGTTTTCTCAAGAATGGACTTGATCTCACGATTTGAAATTTCCGCTTGTCCACTAGTTTGTGGATGGTAAGGCGTACCAATCTTGTGTGTTATGTTGTACTTCTTGAGGAGAGCGTGGAAAGCCTTCTTGAAATGTGAGCCTCCATCGCTTATCACCACTCTTGGTGTACCATGCCTAGTGAATATGTTTTCTCTCACAAAATCACAAACAACTTGAGAATCATTAGTTTTGGTGGCTCTAGCTTCCACCCATTTCGAAACATAATCTACGACAAGAAGTATATAAAAGTTTCCATTCGAATTGACAAAAGGGCCCATAAAATCGATACCCCACACATCAAAAATCTCAACGGCGAGAATTGGTGTGAGTGGCATTTGATTTCGAGCACCTAGATTGCCCGTTCGTTGACATCTATCACACGATTTACAAAAAACATATGAATCTTCAAACAAGGTGGGCCAATAAAATCCACTCTCGAGAACTTTGAGAGTGGTACGTTTAGGACCAAATTGGCCACCACAAGCAAGAGTGTGACAAAAGGAGAGAATGGATTGAAATTCGGAGTTAGGTACGCACCTTCGTATTATTTGATCAACACCATATTTCCATAAGTATGGTTCATCCCACACATATTGCTTGGCTATCTTCTTAAGTTTCATCTTTTGGAAGTTGGACATTGTACTAGGTACCTTTCTTGTCACCAAGTAATTCACTATATCCGCGTACCAAGGTGTTGTTTCTTCCAAGGAGAAAAGTTGTTCGTCCGGAAAGTGGTCTTGTAATGGAAGTTCTTCTTGAGACATAACAAGTCTACTAAGATGATCTGCAACGGTATTCTCCGCACCTCTCTTGTCTCGAATTTCTATGTCGAACTCTTGTAGCAATAGGATCCACCGGATTATTCTTGGCTTAGCTTCTTTCTTCTTTATTAAGTGTCTTAGTGCGGCATGGTTGGAATACACAATAACCTTTGTACCCACCAAGTATGATCGAAATTTTTCCAATGCAAAAACTATAGCCAATAACTCCTTCTCCGTGGTAGAATAGTTGATTTGTGCATCATTAAGGGTCCTAGATGCATAATAGATAACATGAGACAACTTGTCCACTCTTTGACCCAAAACGGCTCCAACCGCATAATCACTAGCATCACACATTAATTCAAATGGAAGATTCCAATCCGGTGACTTGATAATTGGCGCACTTGTCAACATTGCCTTCAATTTGTCAAAGGCATCCTTGCATTCCTTGTTGAAGTCAAAAGGTACCTCCTTTTGTAATAACTTTCACATCAACATGGACATTTTGGAGAAATCCTTGATAAACCGCCTATAGAAACCTACATGGCCAAGAAATGAACGAATCTCCCTCACCGAAGTGGGATATTGTAAGTTTCTTATTAAATCTATCTTTGACTTGTCCACTTCGAGCCCTCGAGAGGACACAATGTGACCAAGTACTATGCCGTGGTTTACCATAAAGTGACATTTCTCCCAATTGAGGACAAGGTTTGTGTCTATGCATCGTTTAAGAACTAGTTCAAGATTGTCTAAACAACTATCAAAAGAATTGCCATAAACACTAAAGTCATCCATAAATACCTAGATGATGCGCTCCACATAATCCGAGAATATACTTACCATGCATATTTGAAAAGTAGTCGGTGCATTGCAAAGACCAAACGTCATCCGTCTATATGCAAACGTTCCAAACGAACAAGTGAAAGTGGTCTTCTCTTGGTCCTCCGGTGCAATAACAATTTGATTGTATCCCGAATAACCGTCCAAGAAACAATAATAAGAATGCCCTGCTAACCGCTCCAACATTTGATCAATGAAAGGTAAAGGAAAGTGATCCTTTCGGGTTGCAAAATTAAGCTTTCTATAGTCAATGCACACTCTCCAACCGGTTTGAACTCTTGTATGAACAAGTTCATCGTCTTGATTTCTAACAACCGTGACTCCGGACTTATTTGGTACCACTTGTACCGGACTAACCCACTTGATGTTGGAAATTGGGTAGATTACCCCACACTTAGCAATTTGAGTATCTCTTTCTTCACAACCTCCATCATAGGAGGATTAATCCTACATTTAGCATCACGTACCGGATTCACGTTCTCTTCCATTAGAATCCTATGCATGCACATGGATGGACTAATGCCTTTGATGTCCTCAATTGTCCACCCAATAGCCATTTTGTGCTCTTTCAAGACTCTAAGCAAACGGTCTTCTTGTACTAGGTGTGAGGTTCTTTGCAATAATCATAGGAAGCTCATCTCCATCTCCCAAGAAAGCATACATCAAATGGTCCGGAAGTGGCTTCAATTCTAGCTTAGGCGCCTTCACAATAGATGGTACACGTATTTCATCATTCACGGGTAAAGAAATATATGAAACATTACCCTTTTTAGCTTCTTGCAATGTCGCCAAGGCACCACACATCTCCACCAATTCATTGGAGATTTCAACATCCAAGTTAGACAAGCCGTGGATGTCTAATTCAATGCTCTTTTGCAACACCACATCAAGTTCATCCTCTTGACTCAATTCCACCATTTGTTGCGCTAATGAACCAACCACATCAATGGAGTAAGAGGAATGCACATCACTTGGGTAGCGCATGGCTTCAAATATGTTGAAGTGTATTATTTCCTTGTCGAATTCCATAGTAAGTGTACCCTTATCAACATCAATCTTCGTTTTTGCGGTCTTCATAAATGGCCTCTCAAGAAGTAAAGAAGTAGATGACCGATTCTCATTGTTGTCCATATCCACCACGAAGAAATCAACCGGAAAATAAGCTCATTCACTTGCACTAGCACGTCTTCTACAAGTCCCTTAGGATATATGTTAGACTTGTTTGCTAATTTGATAATAACTCTTGTCTCTTTCAAAGGTCCAAGATTCAATGAGTCATATATATCGGCCGACATTACACTAATGGAAGCTCCCAAATCAAGTAAAGCATGTTCAAACCTTTTCTTACCAATAGTAATTGGCACCGTGAAACCACCGGGATCCGTACACTTTGTAGGCATCTTCTTCAATAGCATAGCCGACGCACTTTCACCAACTTTAGTAATTTCATTATCAAGCAACCTATCCTTCTTTGTGCATAATTCCTTCATGAATTTAGCATACCTTGACATTGTCTTGATGGCCTCGATGAACGGGATGTTGATTTCGATCTTCTTGAAGATATCCATGAGTGCATTGTCTTGAGATTCTTTCTTGGACTTAGCAAAACGACTAGGAAAAGGAGGTGGATTAGTGAAAGTAGGAACCGGTTCCTTGAATTGGTCGGTTGGTGTTGAATTCTCCTTATGTGCGACTTCCTCCTTGTCTTTGACTATCTCTTCACTAGCTTCTTCATGATGAGGATTATCCACTTGTCTTCCACTCCTTAGAGTAACCGCATTAACATTCTCTATTGGGTTCACAAATGGTTGTGAAGGAAGCTTTGTGGATGCTTGAGATTTCAATAGGTTCACATCGTTCGCCAATTGTCCCATTTGAGTTTGTAAATCCTTGATGGTCGATTCATTCTTTTGTTGGCTTTGTTGTAACATAGAAGTAAGACCTTGCATGCCCTGCATTAACGCATTGAGCTTGTCATCACTCGAAGAATCACGCTCCTTGACTTGTTATGGTTGGAATTGTTGTTGAGGTTGGAAGCGTGATTGTTGGAAACCACCTTGTTGCGCATATGGATTAGGAGCCGCCGCTTGCTTGTTTGCATAACTAAAGTTAGGATGATCCTTCCAACCGGGATTGTAAGTATTGTAATATGGATCGTACCTTGACCTTTGATTTGGATATAAAGCATTTACTTGTTCGGTGTCATCATCCGGAATAATTACTGCGGCCATTCGTTGCACTACCCTCTCTATGTTACCCATCCTTTGATCAAGATGTGATGATGAATCACTAACTTCATGCACTCGCCTAACCATTGGTTCTTCTCTTGTGTAAAATTTTTGTGAGTTTGCAGCCATAATTTCAATCAACTCGGTAGCTTGGGTCACCGTCTTGTTCACTAGTGCACCACCACCCGCGGCGTCAAGAAGAGATCTATCACTTGGTTGGAGAGCTTCGTAGAAGTATTGGAGTATCATAACGTCACTGAATTGATGATGTGGACAGCTTGCCACTAATCTCTTGTATCGCTCCCAACATTCATACAACTCTCCCACATGTTGCTTCAACCCACAAATCTCCTTGCGAATTTGAGTAGCTTTTGATGCGGGAAAATATCTCTCGAGGAAAAGTTTCTTCATCCCATTCCATGTTGTGATACTTCCGGAAGGCAAATAATACAACCATTCCTTAGCATTGCCCGCCAAAGAGAACGGTAAAGCTTTCAACATTGCTCCATCCTCATTAGTCTCCGGTGGAAGCATGGCCATGACTGTGGTATAGAAGTCCATAAGATATTTGTTTGAATCTTCATTCACCATGCCATGAAACTTTGGTAACTCTCTAATCAACCCCGTCTTGATCTCGAAGGTTGATTTAGTTTGGATACACCATTGTTGTGTATCGAGCTTGTGAGAAGCTAGGTCCTTGAGTGTACGATCAACCATTGCTTCTTCTTCTTTATCCGAATCTGCGAACTCACTTGATGAAGAAGGGAGAAGCGGAGTGTTAACCGCACGAATGAAGTCCTTTAGTTGAGTGCCGGATCGAAGACGTATTGGACTCGGTCTGTCCTCTTTAAGCATTCACCAAAGACCTGAAACGAGATTCTCAAAAACTAAGTTAGATATAATATAGAATCTAAAAAAGCAAGAATAAAGCAAAAAGAAAAATAAAAACAACTAAAATCGTCAGCTGCTCCCCGGCAGCGGCACCAAAATTTGATGCGTGTCGTAACCACAACAAATTAGTGAATATTTTTCCACCTGATTAACAAGTAATATAGTGGTAGTTAAGTTCGTTCCCACGTGGAGCAAGAGATTTTTAGTTGTAAAATTGTCACAAAAGGGGGGTTTGGTTTTAAATTTTAAAAACAAAAGAAAGTAAATAAAGCAATTAAAAGTTTAAATCGAAATCAATAAGAGAGACAAGACCCAGGAATCCTTCTTCGTTGCGAAACAATGAATCAAGTTATGTTCTTATCCACTTTTTATTAGTCACAAATTATCACCAATCGTAGGTAAAGCTGGATAGATCGGTGTTAAGCCCTAAATCCCTTATATCCTTTGGATCTGAAGTTCTCGACTACCGATTCTATTTACCAAACCACCTAGTAGTAGATCACTCAAGATGTAATTTAAATAAACGCATTAAGATTTATGAACTTATTAGGTTGATATTAGTAGTTAGACTCTTAGATCAAGGTCCACTTGCTAACGTTATTTTCACACACAATTGCTCCACGAAATCCCTCCGCAAGGTCTCGTGTTTGCTACTTGTGTAAAGAGAGTCAAGAAATGATTACTTATCCCCTAACTTTCACTAGCTTTAGATCAATTAAAAATCAATTTAGTTGGCCACCCAAACAATCTATCAATCAACCATGAATGTATAAACATTCCTATTAGTAAAAACAAATGATAATCATGTGAAAAACTTCAAAGTAGATTTAAAACAAAACTCAAAACATGTTAAGAACTAGGAATTCATCCTCAATCAATAAGAAAATTAGCTACTCATGTTTTGAAATTCACACAAATAATTAAAAGGAGAATTTTTGAAGTTCACACAAATAATTAAAAGAAGAATTTTGAAAAGCATACAAAAACACAAGTGTTGTGTGTATAAAAAGGTGTGTAGAAGTGTGTAGAGAACTTCTCTATTTATAGGCTTCGATGCTCTCCAAATCTTCCAAGGAATATAATCCCTTCCCCTTTGTAAGTCTTCTTTCCAAGTCCTTGTCTTTCTCAAATCTTCCGTCTTCTATTTCCAAATTCAAGTCCAATTCCTCACACACATGAGTCTAGAATACTCTTCACAAAATTATGCACAAGTTAGATCGCCGGAGAAATCCTGGGATCACCGGAAATCGGCCTGAAAAGCACCACCGGTTACCTGAGTTATGTTGCGTCGATGGATTATTCCGTCAGATTCCGTTTAAGTTATCCGTCAAATTAACGGTCATCTGTTAGTCAACCGGGTCAAGGAAAGAGAAGTCAGACACCGAGTCAGCATCTTACTCGGCTAACTGATCTTACTCAGCTGAGTCACATGGCTGGATCGGTCATCGAGTTGACTCGCCTGTAAGAAATTCAGGCAGAGTTTTGTTTGTTTTCTGGCATTTCCAGGCCACATTCCGGCCTCTTTCTGCTTCATTTCCCTGCGACAATTCCTAGCATACATCTAATGTAATTCAAGCATTCATTCATCGCAACATCCAATATCACTCTATCTCATCTGCTATTGCATATTGATATCAACACCAGGATCAGCCACCATCATCTCAGCACCACCAACACATACTGCATCTTTTTCTCACAATCCACATCAATTATCAGAAACCCATCTTGATTCTTCCTTGAACTTTCATGGCATCAAATGACCTCTCATGGAAACCCATTAAAACAGATCCATCAACCTCCATGAAAAGAAACAACAACAACAACTTCGAATTCAACCTTACACGGATCTAACCCATCTCCTATGGCTTCTTCTTCTATCATCTTTGAAATCAATCTTCTGCAAAACCTACTCGTTCACAACCATGAATCAATCAAACCTATTTCCTAATTTCCGATCCACGACAGCAAAGCAGACACTTTCATCTCCCTGACCTGAATCTCTGCTAAGATTCTGATTCATCATAATACGAACTCGGGCCAAAACCAAATCTGACTGCAACCCAAAAAAAAAAACCATCATTTGCTTCTCATAAATTAGCAGAAACCCCTTCAATTCTTGTCATCTTTTCCATTACAGATTCCACCGAAAACCCATTTCATCCATGGCAGCAACTAGTTATTCTTCCAATAACGCCATCTCTGATCCATCCACAGACTAACAATCAGAAAACCCATCTTCAATTTCATAACAGACTCTCAATTTCCTTCTTACTCTTCAATTAAATCACCATCTGCAATATATTGTCAAACCCACTTGCTCTTCTCTGTGTCTTCATCACAGCCATTAGCACCAGAGCCCGTTTTCCATTTAGGGCATCCGTGATTTCTCGGTTGATTCTTAACGACAACAACGAGATCTACTCTCTGATTTTGATTTTCTCACTCAATTCCTCGAACTATTTCTCGGAAGTATTAACAGCAGCAGCTGCCTCTATTTCAGGTGGAATGAAGGAAAATGATTGAAAAATTACTCTTATCGATTTAGGGTTGGATAGTTACACCCCAGTGATAGAACACCCAGATGGCATCCCCTTAGCCTCAAGTGATATGTGTTTAACACTCCTCCAAAAGAGTCATCCCTTAACCTTTGGTTTGGCTCCAAACAGTGTTAAGCCTGCGAAATGATTAATTTGCCCTTTTCGACTCAATTTGGGTGGTTTCTTCTTCTTTTACTCCGTATGACTCCAAAGTATCTACAAAACTCAAAACACGCGTAAAATACATAGTTTACAAGAAAAATAGCAAAGAAAGCATAACCAATAGATAATAATTAACGGTGTATTCTACACCTATCAACGTCCAAGCTCATTTCCTAAGTTTAATTTTTGAGGACAAAGATTGTGTGAAGGGGAGGGTATTTTTCATGTCGCAATTGTGGCAGCCCGTAGCAAATTTTGTGTGTAGCAGGGAAAATACCATTAATTATGTCGTAGGCCCTAATTAATCATTTTTTTGAAATTTATTATCTGTTAGTTAGACGTGGGAGATATAACCACGTGTAGGGTTGTTGTCTGTTAGGGTTTAGATTTTGGTTTTGAGTTTCTTTAAAGTCTGAACTCTGTTGTAGGAGAAGGACAGTGAATGAGAAATTGAATCTGAGGATGCGCTCAGTTCATCTTCTCTTCATAAATCTAAGTTGAATCAACACTCGAGTTAACACCGCCGCCATAACCCATCAGAATCTCAACTGATTCATCAACCTTTTCTGGATATCTTCATCTCAAGGACAAACCCTAGTTCTCCAATTCTTCTCATATCTAATTAGAACGCAAACAATAACTTAATTCTTCATACCAACAAAACCCATCTATTGATTCTGTCTAATTCTTCTTAAATCACCACTCAAATCGAATTTGAATACAATTTCCAGAAACCCTAATTTTATTCTTAAGGATTTACTTATTCCTTCAAGTCTAAATCAAGTACAGATACCCACACCTTCATTATCAACTACTCCATGATCTTCTTCACCTTCTACCGACCATAAATCTTTCATTTTATCACTCTATTTCAGAAACAGGAGCAGAAACAAAGAACTAGAAGAGAAGAGAGAAGAACAAGAAGAAAGAAGAAGAAGAATGAAGAAGAAATAAAGAAATGAAAACAAGTTTATCCTCTCGGCCAGGGGATAAAACCGACGAGACTTACTGACGCACCCAAAACTTAGATATGGGATGCCAAGTCGGCTGGACTGTAAAAAGTCTTTTTTTCCCTTTTCACCACTCTAATGGCATCTTCTTCGTCCAATATCCGATTGACACGTTCGAGTAGTCTATTTCACATAACTTGTCAAGATCTATCTAGTGGTAGTAGTTTCGTATCTAGATCATTGTTAGATTAATTCCTATTAATCTACATTAACTAATTGAGTCATTAGCGACATAAATGTCTCTTGATCATCACTAGGTCGTCTCTTGACCAGTCTAATAACGTTGATGTGCTTGAGGGTCTATACATTTCAACACAAAATTTGGAATAATGTAAAAAGTGTTAATGTACATTATTAATTTATTATATAAATGACCAAATGATATAGGGTTCCATAACAAAATTGCATAAACGCAGTTTTAACTCACGTTTTATGAAACGTAGTTTAAAAATCGTGTAGAGGACGTTACAAACAACTCTCCCTGATTTTGACTTTAACAACTTTACCAACAAAGACACCGTCCCAACTAAAGCCCAAAGTACTTTGGCGTCTGCTCTTTTTGGTAAAGTAGTTAAAGACATGGACATAGTTTATGAGTTGTCGGACAGACAAAAAGCGGTTTTAGGTTGCCTACAGGCAGGGCATGCCCATGATTTTCTCCTCGCTATACCCATCAGACACCCGCTGTCCTGCTTGTATCACTGGATGTTTGGACGCTTATGGGGAACACGCAGTTCACTGCAAGGTAGACCCGGGTTTTAAATATAGACATGATCATGTGAGGGATACTTTATATGATGTATTGTGGAGAGCCGGTATTTTAGCGAAGAAAGAAGCGATTGTCAATTTTTTGACTGATCCACTTGAAGGGAGATCGACACTTAGGCCGACGGATGTTTTAATTTTTTGGGTGGGCTAACGGAAAACATGCATGTATTGACCTTACTGGGGTTTCTCCGTTAGTAGGCATTGGGCACGATCTTTACTGGTCGGGCAAGCAAGACCGAGGATCGCCTCAGGTAAGATAGCGAAACATGAGAAAGCATGTCATGATAATGGGCATGCCTTTATTCCTTTCGGTTTTGATACTTTTGGATTTTTGGCTCCAGAGGCGGTTGGACTCCTCAAGAGGGTTCAAAAAGTCATGCACAGTAATGTCATGACGCCTAGTTCGAGAGAATTTGTTTTAAGAGGATATGATTTGCAATTCAAAAAGGGCTTGCGGCGCAGCTTGTTGCGCGTTTGCCTATTACGTCGATGTAATTGTCAAGTAATTATGAAATTGAAATCTAGGATTAAAGTGTAGAGGTGAGATGGAATTTTAAAGAGCGCCCAACACTGAACAAGGTTTATAATTACGTTTCTGATCAGACGCGTTTCAGTCAAACGTAATTAGTAACCGCGTTTCTTGTCAAACGCTGATTTAAACTGCGTTGAAGAATATGAATTAACCTCCCACGGCTTCACAAACCAAATTGCCAAAAAAATGGAAATTTGAAAACTCATGACTAAAAGTTGCTCTACGAGTATCTTAATTTCGTCACAACTAGTAATTTATAACAAAACGTGCCAACGGGAGGCCACATGCTTAAATGGGCCGACCACGTCCAGGCCGGAGGCGTCCCATGGTCAATAGAAAATGCTCCGGCCCGTCACGTATTGGGAAGGTGCTTAATTGTTGGCACGATCATACAATCAACGGCTCAGATTAAGTATAATTTTTCTTTATCTCCACCTGTCGCACTCGCAGGTTCTAAACCAGCAAAACCTTGATGATCAATGGAGGATACAGCAAACTATTGACCAAAACCCTATCCCAATCTGCACTCATTTCTCCACAAGGAAAAATAAACTTTCCTTTGGCCGCCGCCACCCCTCATCATCTTCTTCTTCTCCTCCCCCATCAAGGATCAATCGATTCTCAGATCTGGTCAAATCGGTGACGCCATTCAAATAATCTCAACGTTTCTCTGATTTGATTCTCCCATAAACGATGATCTCATTGTTCTGGTTAGTTACTTTCACATCTCTCTCTCTTTTTTAGATTTCTCGCTTTTGCTTAGGGTCTGTTGTTGATTGTTTATTAAAATGTCAGATTAGTATTTTGAGGTGGTTAAATTGAAATGCTACATGGTTCAGAATTGAAGCATTTTGCTCTATTTTATAATTTTGTTGTAAATGTAAATGGTTTTGTGGGCTATGTTTTTGGATCTCGTTTACTTAGGCACCTTGTAATTAGTTGTTGCTTTGCTTCCTGATTTTTTTGCTACATTTGCTTGTTTGGGCATTTAACTTTTCTTTCTTCATTGGTGGTTCTGGACTAGTTCATATGCATTATTTCAGATTGGATATTTTGCAACATTGATGCAGATGCAATTAAGATATGTTTAAATGATGTGCTTCTTTATGTATAAATGATCTGCTTCTTTAGCTTTGTTTGTTTGCCATGTATTCTTGAGCTTTTCCTTGTTTTCCATGTATTCCTTAGCTTTGTTTATATTGATTTTCCAGGAATTTTGCAAATGCTAAACTCAAAATACTCCCATAGAGATATTAGAGTGAAAGTTGTGAAAACTGGGCAGATAATTGATTTTCCTCAGTTAGATATTGATTGCACTGGTCTGTTATTTGACTTAGAAACTGCGTAGCTTCTTCACTGTGGCTGATCATGAAATTGTGGATTTGGTTTGGTGGCTGGATCCTTGGGCGCTATATAATCTGGTGAATGATAGTGATTTCATGTGTATGTGGAATGATGCAGTTTGTGATGGAAGTTGCTATGTAGTATTGGATATGAACATACTTGTCCCTGAGGATACGGGGGCAACATCTGGGGTCTCATCTCACACCCACTTTCTTATAACACCTAAAAAAGTTGCATAACCAAAGACACTTAGGACAAGCCCTAGAATCATGAAACAAAAGAATGGTAGGGATAAAGTAGACTTCGGTTCCTACTTCTCCTCACAGATTTTGCTTCCGGTAACTAACTAACTTGTAAAGTAGATGAATTTTTGTCTCGTATACATCACTGATGCAGAATGTCCATTACGTGTCACTGACTGCACAATGTTCATTTGCAGGCATTTGATGAAGAACTTTAAGAAGTATTACAAGGGGTTAAACTTGCATAGTCTTTGTATGGAATGCTGCCTTTTCTTTCATACACTCCCACAGCGGCAGCTTCTCTCCTTCTTCGTCTGCAAGGTGGTACTTACTCAAGGAGATAAATCAAAGTTTTGAGTATATTTTGTTTGTGCTAAATTAAAGACTCTAGTATGATGATAAACATGAGTAGTATTTTCTTTGTGAAATGATTTTTAGGTATTTCTATGTTTTTCATTAGACCGATTGTTTTGCATTATTGATTGACTCTGATCATGTGATTTCTTCTGTTTTATTTAAAAGGTTTATCAGTAAAAGCAACTACAACCTTATAACGAAGACTAGCACCCAGAAAGTCTTGAACTAACAAGTGAGTATTTCTGGTGTTTATGGATTTTAGTCCTAATTTCTTCTGTTTTAATTATCTGTATTTACTTTATTTTTTACACTCAATTTTATGCTTTTTTTTAGTTCAATAATTGTTAGCTGACTAAATTTTTTCATCAGTAATGTATGTGTCAAGACAAAGCTCCTTAACGAAGCTAAAGTTGGTAAACAACATCGGCGACGTCTAAATTCCGTGGGCTTTGGCCACAACATCTGGTGATTTCTGGATGCCGTGGTCTCTCACCACGGTGTACTGGCAATATCTGGATGCCGTTGTCGTCGGCTACTGTTTTTTGCGACGTCCGAATGTTGTGACTCATCATGATCAAGAGATTTTGAAGGCAATACTACTAGATTACATATCCATATCACGGTGGATATGTGGTGTATAAAACCGTGGGCTTTGGCCGCGTCATCCGGCGATTTCTGGACGCCGTGGTCGTTGGCCATGGTGTACTGGCAATGTCTGGATGTTGTGGTCTTCGACTACGAGATTTTTGGCGACGTCCGAATGCCGTGATTCATCATGATCAAGGGAACTGTACACGGTTTTTGAAGGTTATACCATCGTATCTGAAAACAAAAGCTTTGCACGAATGAAAGACAGGTTTGAACTCTACACTATTTGTCTTTGTTCTCGTTGGCATGCTGAACACGACAAATTGTTAGCTAACAAAATATTTTCATCTATAATTTCTTGTTAGGACAAAGCTCCTTAGCAAAGCTAATGTTTTAAAACAACATTATGCGGCGTCTAAATTCCGTGGGCTTTGGCCATGTCATCTGGTGATTTCTGGATGCTGTGGTCTTTGATCACGGTGTACTGGCAATATCTGGATGCTGTGGTCTTTGGCTACGTTTTTTGGCGAAGTCCGAATGCCGTGATTCATGATGATCAAGGGAACTGTACACGGTTTTGGAAGGTAATACTACTAGACTACATATACATATCCGTGGATATGTGGTGTATAACTTTTTTTTTCTTTTTTCGATTGTCAAATGATTTAATGGCTATTGAATTTTGTTTCCTAATTAGTTTGGTTCACTTTTCCTTCGTAGCTGCTCAATTTGGAAAGAGCTGGGTAGAAAATTTAGACATCTTCTTGAACTTGAGAGGGCAGGAGTGGTTTCATCCAACAGTAACTGCGAGTCAAAAGCTTCGCACGAATGAAAAGAAGGTTTGAGGTTTACACTACTTCTCTTTGTTCTCCCCGGCATGCTGAACACGGCAAAACTCGTTAGTTCTTAGCTGACTAAGTATTTTCATCTGTAATTTCTGTGTTTGGACAGCTCCTTAGCAAAGCTGAAGTTGATAAATAGCATCCGGCGACGTCTAAATTCAGTGGGCTTTGGCCATGTCATCTGGTGATTTCTGGACGCCGTGGTCGTTGACCATGGTGTACTGGCAATGTCTGGGTGCTATGGTCTTGACTACGAGATTTTTGGCGACGCCCCAGATTCTGTGATTCATCATGATCAAGCGAACTTTACACGGTTTTTGAAGGTAATACTACTAGACTACATATCCATATCCGTGGATATGTGGTGTCTAATTTTTTTTTTTTTTTCGATTGTCGAATGATCAAATGGCTATTGATTTTTGTTTCCTAATTAGTTTGGTTCACTTTTCCTCCTAGATGGACTCAAATTTGGAACGAGCTGGGTAGAAAATTTTGAGATCTTCTTGAACTTGAGAGGGCAGGAGTAGTTTCATCCAATTGTAACTACGAGTCAAAAGCTTCGCACGAATGAAAAGAAGGTTTGAGCTTTACACTACTTCTCTTTGTTCTCCCCAGCACGCTGAACACGGCTAAATTCGTTAGTTCTTAGCTGACTAAGTATTTTCATCTGTAATTTCTGTGTTTGGACAGCTCCTTAGCAAAGCTGAAATTGATAAACAGCATCCGGCGACGTCTAAATTCCGTGGGCTTTGGCCATGTCATCTGGTGATTTCTGGACGTCATGGTCGTTGACCATGGTATACTGGCAATGTCTGGGTGCTATGGTCTTCGGCTACGAGATTTTTGGGGACGCCCGAATTCTGTGATTCATCATGATCAACTACACGGGTTTTGAAGGTAATACTACTAGACTGCATATCCATATCCGTGGATATGTGGTATATAAGTTTTTCTTTTTTCGATTATCGAATGATTTAACGGCTATTGAATTCTGTTTCCTAATTAGTTTGGTTCACTTTTCCTCTCTAGATGGACTCCATTTGGAAAGAGATGGGTAAATAATTTAGAGATCTTCTTGGACTTGAGAGGTCAGGAGTGGTTTCATCCATCGTAACTGCGAGTTTAAAGCTTCGCACGGATGAAAGGAAGGTATGAACTTTACACTATTTCTCTTTGTTCTCGTCTCGTGGGCATGTTGAACACAACAAAATTATTTAATTGTTAGCTGACGAAATATTTTCATCTGTAATTTTTAAGACAAAGCTCCTTGGCAATGCTAATGTTTAAAACAGTATTCGGCAGCGTCTAAATTCCGTGGTCTTTGACCATGTTATCTGGTGATTTCTGGATGCTGTGGTCTTTGACCACGGTGTACTGGCAATATCTGGATGCGGTGGTCTTCATCTACGGTTTAGATGTTGCTTTGCTTCCTGATTTTTTTTGCTACATTTGCTTGTTTGGGCATTTAACTTTTCTTTCTTCATTGGTGGTTCTGGAATAGTTCATATGCATTATTTCAGATTGGATATTTCGCAACATTGATGCAGATGCAATTCAGATATGTTTAAATGATGTGCTTCTTTATGTATAAATGATCTGCTTCTTTAGCTTTGTTTGTTTGCCATGTATTCTTGAGTTTTTCCTTGTTTTCCATGTATTCTTTAGCTTTGTTTATATTGATTTTCCAGGAATTTTGCAAATGCTAAACTCAAAATACTCCCATAGAGATATTAGAGTGAAAGTTGTGAAAACTGGGCAGATAATTGATTTTCCTCAGTTAGATATTGATTGCACTGGTCTGTTATTTGACTTAGAAACTGCGTAGCTTCTTCACTGTGGCTGATCATGAAATTGTGGATTTGGTTTGGTGGCTGGATCCTTGGGCGCTATATAATCTGGTGAATGATAGTGATTTCATGTGTATGTGGAATGATGCAGTTTGTGATGGAAGTTGCTATGTAGTATTGGATATGAACATACTTGTCCCTGAGGATACGGGGGCAACATCTGGGGTCTCATCTCACACCCACTTTCTTATAACACCTAAAAAAGTTGCATAACCAAAGACACTTAGGACAAGCCCTAGAATCATGAAACAAAAGAATGGTAGGGATAAAGTAGACTTCGGTTCCTACTTCTCCTCACAGATTTTGCTTCCGGTAACTAACTAACTTGTAAAGTAGATGAATTTTTTGTCTCGTATACATCACTGATGCAGAATGTCCATTACGTGTCACTGACTGCACAATGTTCATTTGCAGGCATTTGATGAAGAACTTTAAGAAGTATTACAAGGGGTTAAACTTGCATAGTGCTGTATGGAATGCTGCCTTTTCTTTCATACACTCCCACAGCGGCAGCTTCTCTCCTTCTTCGTCTGCAAGGTGGTACTTACTCAAGGAGATAAATCAAAGTTTTGAGTATATTTTGTTTGTGCTAAATTAAAGACTCTAGTATGATGATAAACATGAGTAGTATTTTCTTTGTGAAATGATTTTTAGGTATTTCTATGTTTTTCATTAGACCGATTGTTTTGCATTATTGATTGACTCTGATCATGTGATTTCTTCTGTTTTATTTAAAAGGTTTATCAGTAAAAGCAACTACAACCTTATAACGAAGACTAGCACCCAGAAAGTCTTGAACTAACAAGTGAGTATTTCTGGTGTTTATGGATTTTAGTCCTAATTTCTTCTGTTTTAATTATCTGTATTTACTTTATTTTTTACACTCAATTTTATGCTTTTTTTTAGTTCAATAATTGTTAGCTGACTAAATTTTTTCATCAGTAATGTATGTGTCAAGACAAAGCTCCTTAGCGAAGCTAAAGTTGGTAAACAACATCTGGCGACGTCTAAATTCCGTGGGCTTTGGCCACAACATCTGGTGATTTCTGGATGCCGTGGTCTCTCACCACGGTGTACTGGCAATATCTGGATGCCGTTGTCGTCGGCTACTGTTTTTTGCGACGTCCGAATGTTGTGACTCATCATGATCAAGAGATTTTGAAGGCAATACTACTAGATTACATATCCATATCACGGTGGATATGTGGTGTATAAAACCGTGGGCTTTGGCCGCGTCATCCGGCGATTTCTGGACGCCGTGGTCGTTGGCCATGGTGTACTGGCAATGTCTGGATGTTGTGGTCTTCGACTACGAGATTTTTGGCGACGTCCGAATGCCGTGATTCATCATGATCAAGGGAACTGTACACGGTTTTTGAAGGTTATACCATCGTATCTGAAAACAAAAGCTTTGCACGAATGAAAGACAGGTTTGAACTCTACACTATTTGTCTTTGTTCTCGTTGGCATGCTGAACACGACAAATTGTTAGCTAACAAAATATTTTCATCTATAATTTCTTGTTAGGACAAAGCTCCTTAGCAAAGCTAATGTTTTAAAACAACATTATGCGGCGTCTAAATTCCGTGGGCTTTGGCCATGTCATCTGGTGATTTCTGGATGCTGTGGTCTTTGATCACGGTGTACTGGCAATATCTGGATGCTGTGGTCTTTGGCTACGTTTTTTGGCGAAGTCCGAATGCCGTGATTCATGATGATCAAGGGAACTGTACACGGTTTTGGAAGGTAATACTACTAGACTACATATACATATCCGTGGATATGTGGTGTATAACTTTTTTTTTTCTTTTTTCGATTGTCAAATGATTTAATGGCTATTGAATTTTGTTTCCTAATTAGTTTGGTTCACTTTTCCTTCGTAGCTGCTCAATTTGGAAAGAGCTGGGTAGAAAATTTAGACATCTTCTTGAACTTGAGAGGGCAGGAGTGGTTTCATCCAACAAGTAGCTGAGTCAAAAGCTTCGCACGAATGAAAAGAAGGTTTGAGGTTTACACTACTTCTCTTTGTTCTCCCCGGCATGCTGAACACGGCAAAACTCGTTAGTTCTTAGCTGACTAAGTATTTTCATCTGTAATTTCTGTGTTTGGACAGCTCCTTAGCAAAGCTGAAGTTGATAAATAGCATCCGGCGACGTCTAAATTCAGTGGGCTTTGGCCATGTCATCTGGTGATTTCTGGACGCCGTGGTCGTTGACCATGGTGTACTGGCAATGTCTGGGTGCTATGGTCTTCGGCTACGAGATTTTTGGCGACGCCCGAATTCTGTGATTCATCATGATCAAGCGAACTCTACACGGTTTTTGAAGGTAATACTACTAGACTACATATCCATATCCATGGATATGTGGTGTCTAATTTATTTTTTTTTCGATTGTCGAATGATCAAATGGCTATTGATTTTTGTTTCCTAATTAGTTTGGTTCACTTTTCCTCCTAGATGGACTCAAATTTGGAACGAGCTTTGGTAGAAAATTTTGAGATCTTCTTGAACTTGAGAGGGCAGGAGTGGTTTCATCCAATTGTAATGCTGAGTCAAAAGCTTCGCACGAATGAAAAGAAGGTTTGAGCTTTACACTACTTCTCTTTGTTCTCCCCAGCACGCTGAACACGGCTAAATTCGTTAGTTCTTAGCTGACTAAGTATTTTCATCTGTAATTTCTGTGTTTGGACAGCTCCTTAGCAAAGCTGAAATTGATAAACAGCATCCGGCGACGTCTAAATTCCGTGGGCTTTGGCCATGTCATCGCGGTGATTCTGGACGCCATGGTCGTTGACCATGGTGTACTGGCAATGTCTGGGTGCTATGGTCTTCGGCTACGAGATTTTTGGGGACGCCCGAATTCTGTGATTCATCATGATCAACTACACGGGTTTTGAAGGTAATACTACTAGACTGCATATCCATATCCGTGGATATGTGGTATATAAGTTTTTCTTTTTTCGATTATCGAATGATTTAACGGCTATTGAATTCTGTTTCCTAATTAGTTTGGTTCACTTTTCCTCTCTAGATGGACTCCATTTGGAAAGAGATGGGTAAATAATTTAGAGATCTTCTTGGACTTGAGAGGTCAGGAGTGGTTTCACCCATCGTAACTGCGAGTTTAAAGCTTCGCACGGATGAAAGGAAGGTATGAACTTTACACTATTTCTCTTTGTTCTCGTCTCGTGGGCATGTTGAACACAACAAAATTATTTAATTGTTAGCTGACGAAATATTTTCATCTGTAATTTTTAAGACAAAGCTCCTTGGCAATGCTAATGCTTAAAACAGTATTCGGCAGCGTCTAAATTCCGTGGTCTTTGACCATGTTATCTGGTGATTTCTGGATGCTGTGGTCTTTGACCACGGTGTACTGGCAATATCTGGATGCGGTGGTCTTCATCTACGGTTTAGATGTTGCTTTGCTTCTTGATTTTTTTTGCTACATTTGCTTGTTTGGGCATTTAACTTTTCTTTCTTCATTGGTGGTTCTGGAATAGTTCATATGCATTATTTCAGATTGGATATTTCGCAACATTGATGCAGATGCAATTCAGATATGTTTAAATGATGTGCTTCTTTATATGTATAAATGATCTGCTTCTTTAGCTTTGTTTGTTTGCCATGTATTCTTGAGTTTTTCCTTGTTTTCCATGTATTCTTTAGCTTTGTTTATATTGATTTTCCAGGAATTTTGCAAATGCTAAACTCAAAATACTCCCATAGAGATATTAGAGTGAAAGTTGTGAAAACTGGGCAGATAATTGATTTTCCTCAGTTAGATATTGATTGCACTGGTCTGTTATTTGACTTAGCAACTGCGTAGCTTCTTCACTGTGGATTTGGTTTGGTGGCTGGATCCTTGGGCGCTATATAATCTGGTGAATGATAGTGATTTCATGTGTATGTGGAATGATGCAGTTTGTGATGGAAGTTGCTATGTAGTATTGGATATGAACATACTTGTCCCTGAGGATACGGGGGCAACATCTCAGGGTCTCATCTCACACCCACTTTCTTATAACACCAAAAAAGTTGCATAACCAAAGACACTTAGGACAAGCCCTAGAATCATGAAACAAAAGAATGGTAGGGATAAAGTAGACTTCGGTTCCTACTTCTCCTCACAGATTTTGCTTAGGTAACTAACTAACTTGTAAAGTAGATAAATTTTTTGTCTCGTATGCATCACTGATGCAGAATGTCCATTACGTGTCACTGACTGCACAATGTTCATTTGCAGGCATTTGATGAAGAACTTTAAGAAGTATTACAAGGGGCTAAACTTGCATAGTCTTTGTATGGAATGCTGCCTTTTCTTTCATACACTCCCACAGCGGCAACTTCTCTCCTTCTTTCGTCCGCAAGGTGGTACTTACTCAAGGAGATAAATCAAAGTTTTGAGTATATTTTGTTTGTGCTAAATTAAAGACTCTAGTATGATGATAAACATGAGTACTATTTTCTTTGTGAAATGATTTTTAGGTATTTCTATGTTTTTCATTAGACCGGTTGTTTTGCATTATTGATTGACTCTGATCATGTGATTTCTTCTGTTTTATTTAAAAGGTTTATCAGTAAAAGCAACTACAACCTTATAACGAAGACTAGCACCCAGAAAGTCTTGAAATAACAAGTGAGTATTTCTCGTGTTTATGGATTTTAGTCCTAATTTCTTCTGTTTTAATTATCTGTATTTACTTTATTTTTTACACTCAATTTTATGCTTTTTTTTAGTTCAATAATTGTTAGCTGACTAAATTTTTTCATCAGTAATGTATGTGTCAAGACAAAGCTCCTTAGCGAAGCTAAAGTTGGAAAACAACATCTGGCGACGTCTAAATTCCGTGGGCTTTGGCCACAACATCCGGTGATTCTCGGATGCCGTGGTCTCTCACCGCGGTGTACTCGGCAATATCTGGATGCCGTTGTCGTAAACTCTTGTTTTTTGCGACGTCCGAATGTTGTGACTCATCATGATCAAGAGATTTTGAAGGCAATACTACTAGATTACATATCCATATCACGGTGGATATGTGGTGTATAAAACCGTGGGCTTTGGCGCGTCATCCCGGCGATTTACGGACGCCAGTGGTCGTTAGCCATGGTGTACTGGCAATGTCTGGATGTTGTGGTCTTCGACTACGAGATTTTTGGCGACGTCCGAATGCCGTGATTCATCATGATCAAGGGAACTGTATTACGGTTTTTGAAGGTTATACCATCGTATCGAAAACAAAAGCTTTGCACGAATGAAAGACAGGTTTGAACTCTACACTATTTGTCTTTGTTCTCGTTGGCATGCTTTGAACACGACAAATTGTTAGCTAACAAAATATTTTCATCTATAATTTCTTGTTAGGACAAAGCTCCTTAGCAAAGCTAATGTTTTAAAACAACATTATGCGGCGTCTAAATTCCGTGGGCTTTGGCCATGTCATCTGGTGATTTCTGGATGCTTTGTGGTCTTTGATCACGGTGTACGGCAATATCTGGATGCTGTGGTCTTTGGCTACGTTTTTTGGCGAAGTCCGAATGCCGTGATTCATGATGATCAAGGGAACTGTACACGGTTTTGGAAGGTAATACTACTAGACTACATATACATATCCGTGGATATGTGGTGTATAACTTTTTTTTTCTTTTTTCGATTGTCAAATGATTTAATGGCTATTGAATTTTGTTTCCTAATTAGTTTGGTTCACTTTTCCTTCGTAGCTGCTCAATTTGGAAAGAGCTGGGTAGAAAATTTAGAGATCTTCTTGAACTTGAGAGGGCAGGAGTGGTTTCATCCAACGTTAATCTGCGAGTCAAAAGCTTCGCACGAATGAAAAGAAGGTTTGAGGTTTACACTACTTCTCTTTGTTCTCCCGGCATCTTGAACACGGCAAAACTCGTTAGTTCTTAGCTGACTAAGTATTTTCATCTGTAATTTCTGTGTTTGGACAGACTCCTTAGCAAAGCTTGAAGTTGATAAATAGCATCCGGCGACGTCTAAATTCAGTGGGCTTTGGCCATGTCATCTGGTGATTTCTGGACGCCCGTGGTCGTTGACCATGGTGTGCGGCAATGTCCGGGTGCTATGGTCTTCGGCTACGAAATTTTTGGCGGCCGAATTCGTGTGATTCATCATGATCAAGCGAACTCTACACGGTTTTGAAGGTAATACTACTAGACTACATATCCATATCCGTGGATATGTGGTGTCTAATTTTTTTTTTTCGATGGTCGAATGATCAAATGGCTATTGATTTTTGTTTCCTAATTAGTTTGGTTCACTTTTCCTCTAGATGGACTCAAATTTGGAACGAGCTGGGTAGAAAATTTTGAGATCTTCTTGAACTTGAGAGGGCAGGAGTGGTTTCATCCAATTGTAACTACGAGTCAAAAGCTTCGCACGAATGAAAAGAAGGTTTGAGCTTTACACTACTTCTCTTTGTTCTCCCCACAGACGCTCGAACACGGCTAAATTCGTTAGTTCTTAGATGACTAAGTATTTTCATCTGTAATTTCTGTGTTTGGACAGCTCCTTAGCAAAGCTGAAATTGATAAACAGCATCCGGCGACGTCTAAATTCCGTGGGCTTTGGCCATGTCATCTGGTGATTTCTGGACGCCATGGTCGTTGACCATGGTGTACTGGCAATGTCTGGGTGCTATGGTCTTCGGCTACGAGATTTTTGGGGACGCCCGAATTCTGTGATTCATCATGATCAACTACACGGGTTTTGAAGGTAATACTACTAGACTGCATATCCATATCCGTGGATATGTGGTATATAAGTTTTTCTTTTTTCGATTATCGAATGATTTAACGGCTATTGAATTCTGTTTCCTAATTAGTTTGGTTCACTTTTCCTCTCTAGATGGACTCCATTTGGAAAGAGATGGGTAAATAATTTAGAGATCTTCTTGGACTTGAGAGGTCAGGAGTGGTTTCATCCATCGTAACTGCGAGTTTAAAGCTTCGCACGGATGAAAGGAAGGTATGAACTTTACACTATTTCTCTTTGTTCTCGTCTCGTGGGCATGTTGAACACAACAAAATTATTTAATTGTTAGCTGACGAAATATTTTCATCTGTAATTTTTAAGACAAACTCCTTGGCAATGCTAATGTTTAAAACAGTATTCGCAAAGCGTCTAAATTCCGTGGTCTTTGACCATGTTATGCGGGTGATTTTCTGGATGCTGTGGTCTTTGACCACGGTGTACTGGCAATATCTGGATGCGGTGGTCTTCATCTACGGTTTAGATGTTGCTTTGCTTCCTGATTTTTTTTGCTACATTTGCTTGTTTGGGCATTTAACTTTTCTTTCTTCATTGGTGGTTCTGGACTAGTTCATATGGATTATTTCAGATTGGATATTTTGCAACATTGATGCAGATGCAATTAAGATATGTTTAAATGATGTGCTTCTTTATGTATAAATGACCTGCTTCTTTAGCTTTGTTTGTTTGCTTGCCATGTATTCTTGAGCTTTTTCTTGTTTTCCATGTATTCCTTAGCTTTGTTTATATTGATTTTCCAGGAATTTTGCAAATGCTAAACTCAAAATACTCCCATAGAGATATTAG
Source organism: Papaver armeniacum (assembly GCA_023531295.1). Classification (NCBI taxonomy): domain Eukaryota; kingdom Viridiplantae; phylum Streptophyta; class Magnoliopsida; order Ranunculales; family Papaveraceae; genus Papaver; species Papaver armeniacum. The sequence continues at coordinate 37,563 of JAJJWW010000015.1, forward strand.
AGTGAAAGTTGTGAAAACTGGGCAGATAATTGATTTTCCTCAGTTAGATATTGATTGCACCTGGTCTGTTATTTGACTTAGAAACTGCGTAGCTTCTTCACTGTGGTGGATTTGGTTTGGTGGTGGCTGGATCCTTGGGCGCTATATAATCTGGTGAATGATAGTGATTTCATGTGTATGTGGAATGATGCGGTTTGTGATGGAAGTTGCTATGTAGTATTGGATATGAACATACTTGTCCCCGAGGATACGGGGCAACATCTGAGGTCTCATCTCACACCCACTTTCTTATAACACCTAAAAAAGTTGCATAACCAAAGACACTTAGGACAAGCCTAGAATCATGAAACAAAAGAATGGTAGGGATAAAGTAGACTTCGGTTCCTACTTCTCCTCACAGATTTTGCTTAGGTAACTAACTAACTTGTAAAGTAGATAAATTTTTTGTCTCGTATGCATCATTTTGCTTCCGATGTAGATGAATGTCCATTACGTGTCACGTGTCACTGACTGCACAATGTTCATTTGCAGGCATTTGATGAAGAACTTTAAGAAGTATTACAAGGGGTTAAACTTGCATAGTCTTTGTATGGAATGCTTTGCCTTTTCTTTCATACACTCCACAGCAGCTTCTCTCCTTCTTCGTCTGCAAGGTGGTACTTACTCAAGGAGATAAATCAAAGTTTTGAGTATATTTTGTTTGTGCTAAATTAAAGACTCTAGTATGATGATAAACATGAGTACTATTTTCTTTGTGAAATGATTTTTAGGTATTTCTATGTTTTTCATTAGACCGGTTGTTTTGCATTATTGATTGACTGCGATCATGTGATTTCTTCTGTTTTATTTAAAAGGTTTATCAAGAAAAGCAACTACAACCTTATAACGAAGACTAGCACCCAGAAAGTCTTGAAATAACAAGTGAGTATTTCTCGTGTTTATGGATTTTAGTCCTAATTTCTTCTGTTTTAATTATCTGTATTTACTTTATTTTTTACACTCAATTTTATGCTTTTTTTTTAGTTCAATAATTGTTAGCTGACTAAATTTTTCATCAGTAATGTATGTGTCAAGACAAAGCTCCTTAGCGAAGCTAAAGTTTGGAAAACAACATCTCGGCGACGTCTAAATTCCGTGGGCTTTGGCCACAACATCTGGTGATTTCTGGATGCCGTGGTCTCTCACCGCGGTGTACTGGCAATATCTGGATGCCGTTGTCGTCGGCTACTGTTTTTTGCGAAGTCCGAATGTTGTGACTCATCATGATCAAGAGATTTTGAAGGCAATACTACTAGATTACATATCCATATCACGGTGGATATGTGGTGTATAAAACCGTGGTCTTTGGCCGCGTCATCCGGCGATTTCTGGACGCCGTGGTCGTTGGCCATGGTGTACTGGCAATGTCTGGATGTTGTGGTCTTCGACTACGAGATTTTTGGTGACGTCCGAATGCAGCGATTCATCATGATCAAGGGAACTGTACACGGTTTTTGAAGGTTATACCATTGTAGCTGAAAACAAAAGCTTTGCACGAATGAAAGACAGGTTTGAACTCTACACTATTTCTCTTTGTTCTCGTTGGCATGCTGAACACGACAAATTGTTAGCTAACGAAATATTTTCATCTATAATTTCTTGTTAGGACAAAGCTCCTTAGCAAAGCTAATGTTTTAAAACAACATTATGCGGTGTCTAAATTCCGTGGGCTTTGGCCATGTCATCTGGTGATTTCTGGATGCTGTGGTCTTTGATCACGGTGTACTGGCAATATCTGGATGCTGTGGTCTTTGGCTACGTTTTTTTGGCGAAGTCATGATGATCAAGGGAACTGTACACGGTTTTGGAAGGTAATACTACTAGACTACATATGCATATCCGTGGATATGTGGTGTATAACTTTTTTTTTCTTTTTTCGATTGTCGAATGAGTTAACGGCTATTGAATTTTGTTTCCTAATTAGTTTGGTTCACTTTTCCTCCGTAGCTGCTCAATTTGGAAATAGCTGGTTAGAAAATTTAGAGATCTTCTTGAACTTGAGAGGGCAGGAGTGGTTTCATCCAACAGTAACTGCGAGTCAAAAGCTTCACACGAATGAAAAGAAGGTTTGAGGTTTACACTACTTCTCTTTGTTCTCCCCGGCATGCTGAACACGGCAAAATTCGTTAGTTCTTAGCTGACTAAGTATTTTCATCTGTAATTTCTGTGTTTGGACAGACTCCTTAGCAAATAGCATCCAATGACGTCTAAATTCCGTGGGCTTTGGCCATGTCATCTAGTGATTTCTGGACGCAGTGGTTGTTGACCATGGTGTACTGGCAATGTTTGGGTGCTATGGTCTTCGGCTCACGAGATTTTTGGCGACGTCCGGAATTCTGTGATTCATCATGATCAAGCGAACTCTACGGTTTTTGAAGGTAATACTACTAGACTACATATCCATATCCCTCCGTTCCGTTTTACTTGATGTTTTAGGGTTTTTTTTGTGTTCTAAAATAGATGAGAGTTTAAGTATTTTTCCCAAGTTCTCACTGATTTGCCCTTGCTATGGAATCACACCATATCATTAATTCTCATTGTAATCAGCAGGTATATAATTAATCCAATTTTTAAATTTATTCTATGGAGGAATATTTGGTTTTATCCCAAGTAAATTACAACGGGATTAAGTAATATGCATTAAATCAAGAAACTAAAAACTAGATAATTTAAATTCTTAGGAAGCTATTAATATGGATAGAATTGGAAAAAAATTACTCTCTTTGTTGTTTCTTAATTTGGCGTGAAAAACTCTAGAACGTCAAGTAAAATGGAACGGAGTTAATTGTTGGTTGATGAAATATTTCCATCATAATTTTTAGGACAAAGCTCTTAGCAATGCTAATGTTTTAAAACAGTATTCGGCAGCTTCTAAATTCCGTGGTCTTTAACCATGTTATCTCCGGGTGATTTCGGATCTCTTGTGGTCTTTGACCACGGTAATACCGGCAATATCCGGATGCGTGTGGTCTTCATCTACGGTTTAGATGTTGCTTTGCTTCTGATTTTTTGCTACATTTGCTTGTTTGGGCATTTAACTTTTCTTTCTTCATTGGTGGTTCTGGAATAGTTCATATGCATTATTTGATTGGATATTTTCGCAACATTGATGCAGATGCAATTCGGGATATGTTTAAATGATGTGCTTCTTTATGTATAAAACTATAAATGATCTGCTTCTTTAGCTTTGTTTGTTTGCCATGTATTCTTGAGTTTTTCCTTGTTTTCCATGTATTCTTTAGCTTTGTTTATATTGATTTTCCAGGAATTTTGCAAATGCTTAACTCAAAATACTCCCATAGAGATATTAGAGTGAAAGTTGTGAAAAACCGTAAGATAATTGACTTTCCTCAGTTAGATATTGATTGCACTTCGGTCACCCATTATTTGACTTAGAACTGCGTAGCTTCTTCACCTGTGGCTGATCATGAAATTGTGGATTTGGTTTGGTGGTTGGATCCTTGGGCGCTATATAATCTGGTGAATGATAGTGATTTCATGTGTATGTGGAATGATGCAGTTTGTGATGGAAGTTGCTATGTAGTATTGGATATGAACATACTTGTCCCCGAGGATACGGGGGCAACATCTGGGTCTCATCTCACACCCACTTTCTTATAACACCTAAAAAGTTGCATAACCAAAGACACTTAGGACAAGCCCTAGAATCATGAAACAAAAGAATGGTAGGGATAAAGTAGACTTCGGTTCCTACTTCTCCTCCTGATTTTGCTTAGGTAACTAACTAACTTGTAAAGTAGATGAATTTTGTCTCGTATACATCATTGATGCGAATGTCCATTCGTGTCACATTGACTGCACAATGTTCATTTGCGGGCATTTGATGAAGAACTTTAAGAAGTATTACAAGGGGTTAAACTTGCATAGTCTTTGTATGGAATCTTTGCCTTTTCTTTCATACACTCCACGGCGGCGGACTTCTCTCCTTCTTCGCTCTGCAAGGTGGTACTTACTCAAGGAGATAAATCAAAGTTTTGAGTATATTTTGTTTGTGCTAAATTAAAGACTCTAGTATGATGATAAACATGAGTAGTATTTTCTTTGTGAAATGATTTTTAGGTATTTACATGTTTTTCATTAGGACCGATTGTTTTGCATTATTGATTGACTCTGATCATGTGATTTCTTGTTTATTTAAAAGGTTTATCAGTAAAAAGCAACTACAACCTTATAACGAAGACTAGCAAGAAAGTCTTGAACTAACAAGTGAGTATTTAATTTGTTTATGGATTTTAGTCCTAATTTCTTGTTTAATTATCTGTATTTACTTTATTTTTTACACTCAATTTTATGCTTTTTTTAGTTCAATAATTGTTAGTGACTAAATTTTTCATCAGTAATGTATGTGTCAAGACAAAGCTCCTTACAAAGCTAAAGTTGGTAAACAACATCTGGCGACGTCTAAATTCGTGGGCTTTGGCCACAACATCACAGTGATTTCACGGATGTCGTGGTCTCTCACCACGGTACCGGCAATATCGGATGCCGTTGTCGTCGGCTCTTGTTTTTGCACGTCCGAATGTTGTGACTCATCATGATCAAGAGATTTTGAAGGCAATACTACTAGATTACATATCCATATCACGGTGGATATGTGGTGTATAAAACCGTGGGCTTTGGCCGCGTCATCCGGCGATTTACGGGCCCGTGGTCGTTGGCCATGGTGTACCGGGCAATGTCTCTGGATGTTGTGGTCTTCGACTCACGAGATTTTTAGCGGCGTCCAATGCCGTGATTCATCATGATCAAAGGGAACTACACGGTTTTTTGAAGGTTATACCATCGTATCCTCGAAAACAAAAGCTTTGCGAATGAAAGACAGGTTTGAACTCTACACTATTTGTCTTTGTTCTCGTTGTTGACGTCAAGTAAAATGGAACGGAGTTAATTGTTGGCTGACGAAATATTTCCATCTGTAATTTTTAGGACAAAGCTCCTTAGCAATGCTAATGTTTAAAACAGTATTCGGCAGCTTCTAAATTCGTGGTCTTTGACCATGTTATCCCAGTGATTTCTGGATGCTGTGGTCTTTGACCACGGTGTACTGGCAATATCTGGATGCGGTGGTCTTGACTACTGTTTTTGGCAATTTCAAATGCCATGATTCATCGTGATCATGGTGGATATGTTGTGTATGAGTTTTTTTCTTTTTCCGACTGTCGATTGAATTAATGGTTCACTTTTCCTCTCTTGATGGATTTAATTTGTAAAGGGCTGGGTCTTGGGGGTCAGGAGTGGTTGCGTCCATGGTAACTGCGAATCCAAAGCTTAGCACGAATTAAAGGCAGGTTTGAACTTTACACTACTTCTCTTTGTTCTCGCAGGGACGGTAACTGTTTAAAGAACACAAGAAAATCATCCTGTACACACAAGAGCCTGGACCGCAACTGTTTGTGAGAAAGTTGTAGCTCCCCTTGAACCTCCACAGCCACCATCAGTAGTATATGTATTCAGCTGCGCACCGCCATCTAAAACCATTCCGTCCGTAGCTGGAGTCATTGTCATTTGACTGCAGTTACTCAACAGCATCATCTTTGCGTCGACACCATAGCCTTACCAGCTTCACAGGCCACCACCAACACTTCAGTCCATAACACCAGCTCCTCTCGCTAGCCTGCATCACTACCATTCGCATCCACCAATACAGCACCAAACCAGCTTCAGTTCTGCTTCGCTATGGTAACCAATATCAAGTATTAAGTTTTATATTGTTAACTTGTATGATATGGTTGTCACATCTTGTTATGATGCTTCAGGACGAAACATGGATCTTATCACTTCAAAACTCCTTCGTATTCCCCTGCATATACATAATCAGCACCTGGATATATCCATCCTTGGGGAGCTGGCTCAGAAGCAAGTCCCAGCTATTAGTGCATCCTGTATAACTCAGTTGACCCTAATCTGGGTTTTGGGTTAGGTTCATCATCAATTAGGTTAGGTTTTGTGGGGCTTTTTAGTTTCCATGTTATCTGCTGGTTCTAGGGTTTTTCATTTTTATTTGGTGAATGAGTTTTAGAAAAAGGATTTATGGTATTTTTTAGAGATGAATTGGATTTGTGGTTTTTTGCAGCATGGAACACCAAGAGATTGACAATTTTCAAGCAGTGGATACAAACAAAACTGGGGAGACCAAGAAAAAGAAAAAGGGCCTAAGTATGAAGGCCAGAATTCAGAGAAATAATCATGCAAGACAGAATTGGAAGATCAAATCGAAGAGAAGAAAGTTGGAACAGATGGGAGCAACTGTTGAAGAAGAAGAAAAGGATCAGATGGTACCAAATGTCAATGAAGTTGCTCAAATATTTCAGCAAGGCCCTGATTATAGAGACTTGTAAGTCCAGAAGATCTAATTTGTTGTTTGGTTTCCAGGAGAGTATGTAATTTTAAGTGGTTAATCTAATTTCTTTTCCCCTTTGCATGCAGCTCATTTGTCAATGAATTGCTTACAGTAAGGAAAAGGAAGAGAAAATCAAGGTTGAATTATTTAACATGTTACTTGTGCTTATAATAAGTGGTTTTAGCTACAGGAACTTGAAGATTCTTATAATAACTACCTCCAGCTGAATGCATGATCTTACTTTACTTATGCTTCTTCATTGCAGTGCTTACAAGAGGAATTGAAAGAAAAACCAGGGTCTCATCCTTCTAATGAGGTAATTACTTCAACTTTTATTATAGAGGAAGCTGTGCAATTGATTTTCATTTGGGCATTCCTTGCTTAATTCTGAGATAATGAAGTCAATATCATTAGATACAAACTTTTTTGAAGCTTAATTCTTACGGGTAGCCATCCATGTTTATTTATTTTTTCTATAAGATGGATATCATACGATGAATCGTCAGTTTGATCCTACTCGCGTCTAAATTTGCTCTTGAAGCTAAATACAAACAGTAGCTTAACAAGGACGAACAGGATAGAAGCATACTTAGATTATTGCAAACAATAAAATTCTGAAAGCTATTCTTCTAGCCAAAGTTGTCGAGCCTTTACTGGTGTAGCTCCGGGTAGTGTAAAAGCAGCTGCAAAAGGCAATAGTTACCAAAAGTGTTGCCACTATCATACCTCTAGATCTTGTAGGTGTTGATTATTTGCTATTTCCCTTGTGCCCTATTCTTTGGAGAAACATTGAGATTGTAATCACATGGATGCATATAATGTCTTGCTCTTGGGTCTAACTTGATAATTCCTAGGCACTTATCTCTATCATGGGTAAATTTATCAGGAATTCAGCAAATCGCAGGGTGTTTTTCCATTGTTTTCCCACGGTAATCCATGTAAGATATGGTTGGAGATGGGATGTTTCTGAATTAAAAAAATAAAAAAAAATCAGTTGGAAGATGCCAAATCGAAAGGCATCAGTGTTCAATCCTTGGTTGTGATAATTCCGCGCAATCCAGCTGGTCCTGTATAACAGCAGCACTCAATTGTTTCCCATACATACTTGTTGATGTTTGTTACAAGTTTCTTGAAGATTTATGTTTCGTTCTTGTTCGTGATTGTAGGTTATTGTGGAGGAAAACCAGCGGACAGTTGTGGAATTCTGCAAGAACGAAAATTCTAATTTGGTTCTTCCCACCAGATGAGGTACCTATTATATTTATGCTCAGAAATTCAGCTCTAAAGTACACTTGAACTTGTTAAAACCAGTAACCAACATATAACCATCTTTCTTTCCACCCTCACCTAGATAACCTGGCATGTAAACTTTTCAATTCTAAAACTTAGATTATTTCGTTTCATAACATGAGAGCACGCATAACTTTAGAAACTGACTGGAAAGATAATAAGTATATGTCATTCTCACCATATCCCACTGACCTAGTAACCTTCTTGAATGAGTGGAAAACTCTTGTCCTCAACGTAAACATTTTCTTGGTAGACCTGTAAATAGCTCAGGTTAGCAAGCCACTTACTAACTGCTATCTTTGCAATACCCAATTGGTCTTGGATTTAAATTGATAGAAACCTGAATTCATACCATTTAGAGAAATTAGTCAATTCGATTCATATAGGATTCTGGGTGCTAGGTCAACTCCAACGTTGGAAAACTTTCTAATGAATACAGAAATAATCCCTGAACAGAATGTTTTACATAATCATTGTCTTATACTCATTGTTTTCATTCAAAGAATGCATAAATAACTGGTCAAATTCTGTGCAGGTTGGGAGGATTCTATGAATCAAGAATTACTACATCTATCTCCCAAGAAGATCTCGAAGAACTAATGACATCCATAAAGAAAGATCCGTATTTGAGACCTATTATAGAAGATATCGAGACTGGAATGATGAGGTATTAAGTTATACCCGTTTTGTCTGCATTTTAGTGTCTTTGATAACTTACAAATTTGTATAATCACAACAAGCCAGAAGTTAGGTCCTAATTATGTCGATTCTCATGTTTTAGTGGTTTGCGCCAATATGACGCTAAGTCGAATGCAAGAATACGAAGAAACAAACATGCAAGACAAAATTGGAAGAACAAAATGGAGAGAAAAATTTAGAAGCAAAGGGTCAGACGGCAGCAAATGTCAATGAAGTTGCTCAAGTATTACAACAAGGCCCTGATTATAGAGACTTGTAAGTCGAGAAGATCTAAGTTGTTTGGTTTTAGGGAAAGTATGCAATTTTAAGTGATTTTATCTAATTTTTCCTCCTTTAAATGCAGCTCAACTGTAAAAATTCCTCCAGAGAAAATTGCTTACAGTATGGAAGACAAAGACAAACTCAAGGTTGTCTGAAATTTATGTTATGGAGACCTAGCTAGATTATACAATAAGTAGTTGATAACATTTTGCTAGCACTTAATTCACACTCCCAACATGGTAATCCTTATGAGCTGCTCCTTCCCGAAAAACAAACCCAAAAGCAATGATGTTTTACCCACATGAACTTGAAGATGGTGATTAGCTGAATACACAATCTTACTGAATCTAATTACTTATGCTTCTTCATTGCAGCGCTTACAAGAGGAATCAAAAGAAAACCCAGGATCTTATCCTTTTGACGAGGTAATAATCTTTTTATTCTGGACAAATTTATTTTTAGATATGGACATTTTAGAGAAGGTTGTGCTATTACTTTCAAACGAGGTTTAGTTGTGTAATTCTAAGATACTCTTTAGATGCAAATTTGCTTAAAGCATACCAGTGTTTTATGGAGCAAACCTGTTCTACTGGCTTTCATTTCGTGACCAATAGCATCCCAAACAGGATTATCTAGAGTGTTGGACATATCAAAAATTGTGTTCAGATATTATGGGTTCTAAGAGTTCGTTTTCATTCTCCTCTTTCCCCCCTTGATATGTTGAAGAATTTAGTAGCTGAGTTATATTTATTCTTTTGCTCCTGGTTCTTAGGTGTTGAAGGAACATGGTTAACTGATCGATTTCTGTGCAGGTTCTGGATGAATCTTATTCGGCGAAGGACAGTGGAGTTTTGTCTTCCCTAGCAAGGCATGCTAAGGTTGGTTAAACAATTGAATCATATGTAATTGAATGAATATCAGAAATGTATTTACTTAATACTCTTAAATGAACTCTTAGGCATTAGAAGACGCCTTCAACAGCTTAGAAGGTGTAACGTGCGAGAAAACTGAAGAAGGATTGTATTTGTTCCCGCGTATCCAATTTCCCGAAAAAGCAATCAAAGCTGCTGATGCTGCAAAGACTGCCCCAGATTCATTTTATGACAAGTGCCTCCTAGAAGCTACCGGTATTGTCGTATACCTGGATCTGACTTTGGACGGGTGAAACCATGCACTCATCTTCTTTACTTGGCTTATTTGAGTATGTATTCTTTGGTTTTCACTTGGGCATATATGAGCATGTCGGTTGATTTTTTTTTTGTTTTTCTTTTCTATGTAATAGATTCCAGGCATATGGTTTATTGGATTGCCGATTCTATTTCAAGAGGAAAAGATCCAACAGGAAGACATTACGGTTATCATCTCGCGCTTGACAAACTTCCACAAAGCTTTCATGACTAAGTTCCATGATTGAGGAGTTATATACCCCCCAAACATAAATGAAACCCATTCGAAAAAATGGAACTTCAAAAACAGTTGATAACTTTTTGATGCTGCGGCATGTTTTATCTGAAGTTCTGAACTTAACAAAACGTTTAAATTTCATACGTTGCATATTGGGTTAATTTTTAGTTTTTCTGAGTTTCAAACGTTTTTCACCTCGTAAGAGTTGCATTTGGTTCCATTACCTTCACAAGATGATTTGTTTGTTTGATTTTCCAAACAATCTTGGTAAAGGCGCAAGAATCGGTAGAGGCGATAATCTAATAAGACAAAAAGGTCATTAGAAGTAAATTCAAGTGCCCCTTATCAGTAAAACCCTTAAAATGACTAATTAACCCTTATTGTTAATAATCAAGTTTAGTAATGATAATCAAGATTAGTGTAGATAATCAAGATTAATTTTGATAATTAATTTTCACTTATTATAGTATCAAAAAATCGGATGTTTAGAGTTATAAGAAAAGAAAAAAATTTGAGGAGAAGAAAAAAACTTTTGTGATATTTGTGAAACTCTAGATTTTGATTCACTCAACCAAAATGAGTGATTCAAGTGGCAAATTAAGGTGGGTGATCAAAATTAGTTCCCATTAGCTTTTTGTTGATCAAAATTATCTAAAGTATGTAAAAGATCAAATTTTTAAAATTTTTGAAGAACATACGGTTGAAATAACTAGTTATCAAATCAAATGTTTGGTTCAATTTGGGGAAAAACCTAATCGTAATACCGAGTTACGGTTGATAGAAAATCTTGGATACGAACCGTAACTAATTACGGTTCATAAAAAATATCGAAACCAACCGTAACTAAACTACGGTTGGTAAGTCAACAATAGTTTACAATAGTACATCATCACTTCAAAATCTTAACATTCGGGATGATATACGGTTGGTAACTTTCATTAAGTTACCAACTTAGAACCAGTGCGGTTGGTAACTAAGGTTTCATTTACCAACCGTACCTAAACCTAATTCTCAATTTTTTAAGGTACAGTTCGTATTTGGGTTGTTAGCAACCGTATGTTCTTCAACCAATGCAGTGCGGTTGGTATCAGGTTATTACCAACCGTAACTCACATACAACACACAAATTCCAGTTTCAATTTGATCCAAAACCCTAATTTTTGATGCAAAACTAACTTAAATCAAAAACAATAGACTAAACTCTAACCTGGGTATTATAAATTTTCAAATCAGGTGAATCGAAGAGGACGATGAAATATCGGTTTTAATGGAGGAGAGGAGGAGAGAAGAAAAGAGAAACAATTTTGATTTCTTGATTCAATTAGGTTAAAAATGGGGAAGGATAATTGGGTCTTTTTAATCAAAAAAGTAAGGGTAAATTAGTCCATTTAAGGTGAAAAGCAGTAATCAGTCCAATCACACCCCTAACCAATAAGAGAGGACATTGCTATCACATTTGCCGCCCTTTACCAAGATTGGTTCCAAACAAACAAAAAAAGGCGAAATGAGAATCGAACCCTGAACCTTGTGGGTGGGAAGTAATTCAAAACCTGCTCTGCTAGTTGGCTGTTGCAGTAGTTTATTCGCAAATCTCTGTACTTAACATATATAAGCAGTTCGTCCTGATAAATGTACGGAGCAACTACTGACCACACAACTAAGGGTTATGAAATTTAGGATTTTGCCATTCAGGGCAAAAAAAATCCCAATTCATCTCTAACTTCTCTCATACCAAAAACGTCTGATTTTTGTTTTTCTTGATCTTTTTTTTATACATTAGATTTAGAACCATGACCCCTCATAGAGAGAAAGAGAAAGGAGAAGCACAGCACAGGGTTTATTTATTTCAGGTTTGCTTTCTTTGTAATCAATTAGATCTCTCATATCTGCTAATTGATTGTGTAGAGAGCTCTGATGTGCGCTTTTCTTATAACAATATGGTTTCATTCAAGTAGATTTCATTTCCCCCAAATTGTTTATGTTTTTGGTATGTTTTCTCTACAGCAGAAATTTCTTCTTCTTCTTCAACTTCTCAAAGATTCAGAGATTCTTCATAGACCTTTTCATCTCTTAAGGTTTGAATTTCTAAGTTCTTGTTGCTGTACTAGTTAGTTAGTTAGCAATTTTATAAAAATGTCAGAATCTGATTTTTTTTTTCTGGAATCTGAATTCTTAGTGGGTAATTTATAAATGTTCTGATCATTGTATTCCTTCAGCATCTAGTGGTTTTTTAGGTTGTAATTTCTTTGATCAAGTTCAACAAGGTAAAAAGAAAACTAAGAAATAGAAGAAAGAATTACAAGGGAGTTGGAGAGAGCAACTAGAGTTTGGCTTGGTACTCTTAACTACTGCTAAATGAAAATGCTGCTATTGATTTCTTCAATGGTCCTCAGACCTAAACTTAATTTATCATTCTCTAATTTACCTCACTGGGTTTAATTGGTTCAGAATGTGGGCATTTCTTATTTTCATCTGTTTCTCATTTGGAAGAAATCTAAGATTTGTTTTCCTTCATTTATTGATTGTAGCTATGAAGAACAGCCGAAAATACAGAACCGAAAGCAAAAAGAGGTACAGAAAACTTAATTGGGAGAACAAAAAGAAAAGGAGAAAGGCAGAACAACTGGCCATTGCATGCTGCTACTGCTGAGATTGCAATTCCAGCAGTCAATTTGGAGGACGAAGCTAATAACACAGTCCCAGCAGTCAATTTAGAGTGAATGGAGCTAACAATGCAGTCCCAGCAGTCAATTTAGAGGAGAATGGAGCTAATGACACAGTTCCAGCAGTCAATTTAGAGGAGAATGGAGCTAATAACACAGTCCCAGCAGTCAATTTAGAGGAGAATGGAGGCTAGCAATGCAGTCAATCTACAAAGGAGGGCTAATAACACAGTTCCAGCAGTCAATTTGGAGGAATGAGCTAATAACACAGTCCCAGCAGTCAATTTAGAGGTGAATGGAGCTAACAATGCAGTCCCAGCAGTCAATTTAGAGGAGAATGGAGCTTACAATGCAGTTCCTGCAGTCAATCTAGAAAGGGGTGGAGCTAATACTACAATCAATCAAGAGCCTGCTGGTGCCCCGGCTGCAACTACACCAGGGTATGTACATTTCAGCCGAATTTCATTTGTGAATATTGTTTTCCTCCATTTGAATCGATTAATTACCCATATACTTGGTTAATTTGCAGCACAATCTTAATAAAGGAGAGGAGAAAGACAATGAAGTGGAGCATTGAAGAGGGGGAAATCCTTAAGGTCAACCAATTTGATATTTTTTTCGATTATAAAATTTCTGAAAATATATGACAATAAAGGTCCAAAAGTTCACTAAAATTTTATGTGTGTTATAGGAATTATTGATGAAACATACCGGTAGTTTCAAGGAGACTGGTCCTTGGGAGATAATATTGCTGGAAGGGAAGCATGTATTCAAGAGAAGGACCGGAGGTGATTTGAAAAATAAATGGGAACGTATGCTTCCACATTGGCTTAAAGAAGAAGAAGAAGCTCGTAACAAAGAAAATCAAGTATGATGAAGTATCTAGTGGAAGTTTTTGGGTTAGCTTTTTTGGTATTAATGAAGAAGAACACACTCGAACCAAGAAAATCAAGTATGAGGAAGAATCAAATGGAAGTTTTTGGTTAAACATTTTGGAAAAGACTGCAGGTTGTATATAATTTTGTTAATAACAGTGCGAACAAGGAATCAAACTGGTGCTTGTATCTAGAACTCTTGTTTTGGTACTTCCTCTTTGATATGCACCTGACTTTATAGACAGATTTTTAATGAGATGCAGAGAAATATCTCAAGATGTAATCATCTGATTATGTATAATCCATCAACAGTTCTTGCTGTAGATTTTCTCTTTTAGTGCACTAAGATAAGTTTTAATACTTAAAAGTTCAAGTGCTTTCAGTGATGAATTATCCATCATCACCAAATACAACAACTAAACAGATTGTCCGACTCTTGCATCTGTCTCTCATGGTGCATGTCCATGTTCATGGCCATGGCTTCTCTGAATTCCAAATTATGAGTAGTCCCCAAAAAATAGCCAACTGAGGCGGGTGACTGGGTGGGATTTGTGCAACTACCATAGTTTCCCTGTTTACTTTAAATTGGCCAACTATTTCATGCTTGTCAAGTGCTCCATGAAATATCAATGCCTGCTCATGGCTCAACCTTGGAAGGTTGTAAGGCTCTATTTTCTCCATTACAAACGCCTAATTGCAAAGACGAACAATATGAACCAAATCGACATGGAATACAATAACAAGAACAGATGCAATAAATCTAGAACCATTATCTGTTTATAATCCAATTTAGGTTACTCAACTGCTGCAAAACTCAGCTTATATGGTGAATAATATGGACTAATGAGCTCCAAAACCTTGTCAATGACCAGTCATTGCTCACCTTGCTAGCAAGCCACCATAAATAATCCTTAAACAATCATTGCTTTGGAAAACAGAAAATGCAGAGAACATCGCTTAGGTGCACTACTAAATCGCTAAAGTGCAATACACAATTTCATTGACAAGCTCAGACCTTAGACTCTCATGGCAATCAGATCCTCTCCCTGGCCTCTGGCTCCAACAGCTCGTAACAAACTAGCAACAATCTTGGCTACTCAAAGAATGTCTTCTTAACAAGGTTGCAAGCCACAACAGTTCCAGAATCACTGAGAAAGTAAATAATCTTTAGCGCATCTTTAACAGCTATGACCGATGAAACGCTGCTTCAAAAGAACTTCTCTGCATATTAGTTGCCAACACATATCCTATCTTGCTCAGGAAATAAAGTTCCGGAGACTGGTACTAGTCTGTAAGAGTGTTACGTAGATATATCCATAGCAATTGCATGAAATTTCAGATTCTGCACAGTTGTGGGCATTGGAGGAAGCTCTCCGAAAGCATCAGTGACCGGGATTGACGTAAAGAAACGCACAAGATCCTGTAGACAAGAAATATAGACCAAACCACCTGAAGCTGCCACAGGTATTAAATCATCACTGCTGCCATCAGTAGTAGCTTTGATTGCTGTTGCCTTGGCGCTTATTGTTCAACTGTTTCAATTAGTTTGGTAAGTATCAAACACATTGATTGATCTAGATTCAACCATGAAAACACGAGGATCTCTTGCACATTGAACTTAAGACGGTAGAAAGTTTATGTAGGCAGCCATGACCACATCTTGATTATACTTCCTCTAATAAATCTTGATTCAGTTGGTCTTCCGTTGAACAACCACCCATCACCACATCTTGATTATACTTCCTGTTGTTGCTTTGTCCTTGCTCAATCACCATTTTATGTTTCTGTTTCTACTTCCTCTCTCTCTGATTCTGTCTATGTGTATTAAAGATAAGGAGTAATTCTGCAAAAAGAAAACAAAGGAAATGGAGTAAGCACCCAAAATTGGAAGAAGTAAGGAACAGTTAGAAACACCCATATAAGAACAAAATGCATTTTTTATGAAATTTCACCAGCAAAGTAGTCAAAGAAGATAGGTATAAAATTGAACTGGAAGGAAAGATAAATAACCAACCAGAGAGACAACCTTTAATGGAAAACAAGTAGATGGTTTTGGGTACTCAACCAAAGTAGACTGAAAATGAATTACTAGTTTTATTGACTACCTATTGTTGTTAGATTACTTCGATGTTTTAGATTTACAATCAGAGGTTGGTTGGTTAATTAAGAACCACAATTAATCTAATCAAGTGAAAACTAAAAAGAGCATGGATTGAGATTATTACCTTATGAAGTCAATCAAACCTTTGGAGAATAATCTTGGAACCACAAATTATATTGAATGAGAAGATGAATCTATAAGTGATGTTAATTAGATGGTATTGATGAAGCAGCAGCAGCAGTAGTAGTTTGAGAGGTGAAAAACAAGAAGTAATTGATGAAACTGCTGCTGCCTGAAGGTGTTTGTTTGTAGACTAACAAGCTGAAGTGAGTGAGCGGATTCAGGGAGGCTTTGTTTGATCAATGGAGAGTAAAGATTGAGACAGAAATACGATGTTGCTGCTGTTTGATGATGTTGATGAGATTGCACTACTCTTCTCTGCTCAGCTGGGTTAGTAACACTAACACCCACAGACAGTATCTGACAGGTCGTCCTCGTCTCCTCCCTCTGTTGCCTTCCCCACTGCATTTTGATGCTTTATCTTAACCTCTTCTTCCCAGCAGTCTTTCCTTGATTCGTACACTCTGACTGAGAGGTTTGGCAGCTCACCGGAGACAAGTACTAGTCTGTAGAGTGTTTTGAAAGATGAATTCATAGAAATTGCATGAATATTCTAGCTGCAGGAAACACAGGAAGCTCTCAGGAGGCACCATCATAAAATGCTGCTGCTGCTGCAGTTAAGTTTGATTGTTGTCCGAGTACCCAATGATGCGTTGGGCGCTTATTTAGATGTTTCCAATTACTTTGTGACGTATCAAAATTAGCTATTTTCCTTGGTGTTCCGTAGAAAAACCACCCATCACCACATCTTCATTATACTTCCTCTGCTCTGGCCTTGCTTAACCACCATCTCCGTATTTCCATTTCTTTCCTTCTCTCTCTCTCTCTCTCTCTCTCTCTCTGATTCTGTCTCTCTAGATTATGTATTAAAGATAGGATGAAATCTGCAAAGAAAGCAAAGGGAAACGGATTAAGCAACGGAAATTGGAATCTTTGTTTCGGAAGTAAGGAACAATTTAGAAACCCCATTAATGAATCAATATAATTTTAAAACATCTGGAAGGAAGGAAAGAAAGATGAATAACCAAACAAAGAGGAGTATAATTTTTATAAAAAAAAATTGATGGGTTTTGGCTAGTCAAACAAAGTAGACTACTAGTTTCATTCACAACCACCCATTAATAAGTGATTTATTCAGTTCTTTTTGAAGATTAACTAAATAGCAGGAGTTGAGAGATTACCTTATGGAGTGAAAAAATCAAATCTTTGGAACCCACACTCAAATATTTGACGATAAAACAATTAGGGTGATGTTTTTTTATAGCTGGTGTTGAGGATGAATATTAGTTTGAGAGGTGAAAACAAGTAATGAAACTGCTGTTTCCAGCAGGTGTTTGTTTGTTCTTTTCTATTTGTTAATTAATAAGCTGCAGAAGTGAGTGAGTCGGATCAGGAGGAGGATTTGTTTGACTAATAGAGACTGAGAGAAGGATGATTTAGTTGCTGTTTGATGACAGTGTTGATGAGATTGTGCACTTTCACTCTACTTCTCTACTCCTAATTCACTAGTAGCTCCTACAAGTAACAACCAAAAAAACTTGGACATTAATAATTGAGAAACCTCTTTTCAGACTAAAAAAGTACAGAGTAGAGAATCTGCGAGAGTACCATGTCTGTAATCTAATGCATCGAGTTCCAAACCCGAAGTATTTTCAGCAATCTCTCAAACTATTTCAACTGAGATTTATTTCTTCTCTGCGAAAATCAAATAATCCTCTGGATAAGTACAAATTCTGAAATAGCATTGATAATCAAAAATTAAGCAGACAAACTAGAAGTGGGAACTCTGGAAACCTATTGACATGATAATTCTCCTCTTCGGATAACCATTGCTTTTGTGTTGTAAATCATTGCTTGCTACATAATCTTCTTACTGTTCCCTCAATTGACATGTACCAGAAAAGAAAAAATTTTGAATAAAGTGTCAAAATCCATACAGTACTTATAATCCAATCACAGTACATTAATGCAATCAAATAAAAACTCATTCCTGAAGTACTTGCCAAGCAACAGAAGCAGCAGATCCATTAATTCTATCCCCAGTAATACAAACATCAATATCAACAGCTTCTTTCTAATGCAGCTAAAGAATTCTCAGTCTCTATCATCCTGCAGTTCACACATGTTAATTTGTCAGTGTTTGCTCATAATCCAAAAGGCATGCACAACAAAAAACTCTTAAAAAGTCTTAGTAATTCTTTAAGACAGAGAATAATCTGGTATTATAGTTAGAAGAAGCTGTGCTCACCAGGTGACAACCATTTATATGCTCTAGAAATATAAAACTGTCTTCAGCACCCATAATGTAGATCAATAATCTGTTCCAGTAAATCACCAAGCAACATTAGAATGATGTCCAAGAACCCAGTTATTTAAGTACTACAATCAAAAAGTCATGAAAGTGATCTTACATTGCAGAGATTCTGTTGAGGAAATCTCCATTTGCCAAACCCCATTTGCCAAACCCCATTTTCAGCAACTCCCATTTCGCCAAACCCATTTTAAGCCAAACTCCATTTTCGCCAAACTCCATTTCGCCCAAACCCCATTTCACTTCAAACTCCATTTCCCATCAAACCCCATTTCGCCAAACCCCATTTCACAAACTCCATTTCGCTAAACCCCATTTCGCCCAAAACTTCCCATTTTCCCACACATGAGTGAGGGAACGTAAGCAACAATGGTGAGCTAACAATGGCGAGCAGAGCAATGGTGAGCGGCAATGGTGAGCAGCAATGGTGAGCAGCAATGGTGAGCAGCAATGGTGAGCAGCAATGGTGAGCGGCAATGTTGAGCGGGCAATGTTGTGCAGCAATGGTGAGCGGCAATGGTGAGCGGCAATGTTGAGCAGCAACAACGAGCAGCAATTGTGTTCTGCTAGGAATAGATGGCGCTGGATGCGAGGTAATGAAATGTGAAGAATACTCCATCATCAGGTTTTCTCAAATAAATCCAAATCAGTCCTGGAACATGATGACCCAAAATCATCAGTATATAATCAAATTACACAAGGATTGGCAGTGGAAAATAACAAAACTAAATCTCAACACCGTGTTTACCGTAACTCATTCATCAACAAGCATTTTATAGCTTCTATCTCCGTGAGTTTTAAAACTGTTTTTCTTCTAGAGTGAGCCATGTTAAATCCTATCTTCCTAAATCCGTGATTCTAACATGCATGTACTAGGAATTATGATTGCGAAACAAAAACCACTACGCTTGTGCACACCATACACCTACCAAATTACGAAATTGAGGGGAAAATATCTAAAGAAGACCTAAAATCAAACAAATTCAGAAGTTTCTCACATCTAAAAACATCATAACCCAAATAAAACACAAATCAACTAACAAGAACACCTAATAATCATTAAAAAAGATAAATTATAGAATAACTACTTACAGATCTGGAAACTAGATCCTGAGTCACTAGATGGAGCTGTTCTAAGAAGAATGAAGTCTCCGAAACCAAGAAATTTTAGTGAGATTTGAGTAATGAGGTGGTAGAATTTCAGGTTCTTTTTGAGGCAGGGGTTTCAATAATCAGGTGTTCATTGTAGTATGGAAGAAGAGAAAGAATTGATCTCTGTAGTTTAATGGAGTATTATGTTACAGATCTGAATCTTCATTTTTGAGCTTCAGATTATTATTTTCTAAGGAGAGAGAGAGAGAGAGAGAGAGGACTGAGTGAGAAATTCTGGAGAAAGAGTAAAGTAGAGTATGGTGTCGTCACATATTGTACCACCACCCTTTTCGAGATTTTCAATTCCCACCCCAAAAAATAATTCAAATTTCAAAATTTTCAATTTTTCCCGCACTTCTTGTACTATCTCTTGAGATACTAATATCACGTGATCCTAGTTT
>JAJJWW010000016.1:0-22090 GCA_023531295.1 Papaver armeniacum
TATCAAGCTTGAGAGGGATGGATTAGACTGTCTAAAGCCCAACAAGTTTGGGATTAAACGTTAATTTCTACCTATCACTATGCATTAAAGATATCGGGGGACAAGACTTATGGCGGGTTCTGTTCATGGAATAATTTGCATGTACAACCTTTACACCAGTAATATTGTTCTTTGGAATCCTGCTACGAAACAATGCAGACTTCTTCCAAACTCGTTGGACGGTTGGACCTAATACCCAAGGGTTGGTATGAGCATCTTGATCTAGTTGGTGTCTGTTTTGATGGTGAAACCAAAGATTACAAGGTGATACGAGTTTCTTCTTACGAGTCTCGAAACAGCAAAATTCATTCCAAGAGTGCTGAGAAAGCACAAGAAAACTACAAAGTATAAGAGTTAACAATAGTTGAGCGACGGGATTACATGTTGTCTTTAAATTTTTCCCATCTACACATGAAGTCATCAAAAGTAAAGATTCTAAGTTCTTTATACATGGAAGCCCAGTTGTATAGAGTTGCTTTAATGTTAATGAGCAACTTCTCATAAGTGATTGATTCTGTCCTAAACACCCTATTGTTCCTTTCAGCCCAAAGAACAGACCATATCGCAAATGGCAGGCAATACTTGATGAAGATTCTTACTTACGAGTCCAAGTATGAAAAGGGGCAAAGTTCAAATATACTGCCTTAGTAACGATTCTTGGAGGTTGGTAGACTCGGATTTCCATGCTCATCGTTGTGGATTAGTAGCAGGACGGAGTTTGAATGGTGTTTATTTCCATCAAGGTGTAGACTTCAGTACTGCAAGTTCTATCGTAAATCCAAAGCCTGCGATTTTGTCATTTGACTTGAGGAAAGAAAAATACCAAAGAGTAGTACAGATTCCAGAGCAGGATAATGATAAATTAGCTTGCATTACGTATCCTATGGATCATACTATTTTAATATACAAGGTGTGGAAGTTGAATGATTACGATACGGCTAAGGAGTCATGGACTGAGCTTTACAGAGTTAATTTCATGACTCCAGAAATTGAAACAAGGTATGTACGTTGTTTTTCTGGTATCCTTGCAATATTACTTGGAATGGAAAGTTTGGTTTACTGAAGTGCAACAGTTTACAGAAGAACAGTTTGCTATGTTACAACTCTGTTACTGATGAGATTGAGGATCTTGGTTTTGGACAAGGAATAAACTTGTGTACACTTAGGGCTGCAATCTATAAGGAAAGCCTTGTTTCTGTTAATGCAAGTGGTTCAGCAACTAAAGCTATCTCCTCATAAGAGCAAGTCTAGCTATTTGGATTGACTCTCAGCATTATTCGGATTTGCGCTTTCACTTGGATTCCAAGCTCTATTCCACGGGACGATAGCTTGGAAATAGTGTGGAGTCGTTCTATTTGGAATAGCTTGGATTCCACCATAAAATGGGTGGTCCATTCATTTTTAAAGAAGACTAAAGCGCTATCTCCTCCTAGATGGGTTGTCTGTTCATTTGAGAATTATCAAGATATTTCTTGGTGCATAATATTTTTCACTTGGAGGATTAAGAATCCTGTTAGCCTCTTCCGTTCGTGTATAGCGCACTGTCTTCGTCTCGACTTTACTCAACTGTTGTTGGCATTTGTAAGATACAATTATAGCTTAGGCACTCAGCCAAATGCCAAAATAAACGAAGTATCTCAACGCTTGCAGTTGATCCTCTACTTACTGATAAATCCCCATTAAACATAGAGCTCAAGAGCATCCAAATCATTTTTTCATGTTCTCCTGTGTCATATAATTGGCATAACTCCTCTATCATGTACCATTGTAATATGTTCATAACCACAGCGGCTTGAATGCCTCAATCTGGAGTGAAATTAATATCCAACATCGAAACCCTAATAAAAAAATCTCTCTCTGAAATCATCTTCTATTGTATTGCTGAGGATAAGCTCCTCGCTCTGTTTTTGAGGTGGTTATCGATTAATGATGAACACCATTTCGATGTGGAGGATGGAAAAGCTTTCAAAGAGAGATTTGAAATCTTTAAGGAAAGCCCTCGGCATGTCCATCAACATAGTAAAAGCAAGTCTTCTTACATTCTTGGATTAACCTCTTTTTCAGATTTGACTCCTGATGATCAGTGTGTAAATATTTCTTGACCTCTATCCAAACAAAGAGGTCTATATCTAGATTGTACCTTTTTACAAAAATAAATATTCTATTGTGCAGTTAAAAACAAAATGACCAAGATCGGGTACTCCCCCACAGGTTTAGTAGCATTATCTGTTTGGGTGTATTAGATTACTCAGGTTAGTCAGGTCATCTGACTAACCACTTTGCCGACTTTCTGTTGTACATAGTTTCAGTCTTCCTATCTTCTAGCCATACTAGTTTTAGTCTTCCGGTTCTATTGTATTTACCTATTCTCTTGTTGTGTTTGTTATCATACTCTTATCTTTGTAATCAACTGTACTTGTAATTGAGTATAAATACTCTCATCAATGAATTGAATCTCTACACAGTTGTGAGAGATAAACAACCTTGTCTCCATATTTCTATATGGTATATACAGAGCTAGGTTAGATTTTTTTTCTGAAACCTAATCATCATGACTCTAGAAGAAAATCAAACAAACCCATCCTCTTCATCATTCCTTCATCACTTCAAACAGATTTCTCGTTTTTTATCACCATCAAGCCCATACTATGTACACCCTTCCGATAACCCAACCTCAGTTATCTTCACTCCTCTACTAACAAGTGACAACTACTGCACTTGGGGTAGAGGCATGACCAAGGCTTTAAGTGCGAAAGGGAAGACTGGGTATATTGATGGCTTTGTGAAGAAGCCAACCTCCACAGATTGATCTACCACACTGGACTCGCTGTGATGATCTAGTCGGCAGCTGGATTTCCAATTCAGTAGATCCGTCGATTAGATCCAGCACCATGAATTTTCCGTCTGCCAGAGAGCAATGGCTAGAGATCAAATCCCGTTTTTCTCACCATAATGCATCGAAGTTGTATGCAATTAAGCAATCAATTGCCACTCTGAAACAAGAAAACTTGAATGTAGCGATGTACTACACGCAACTGAAGACTCTTTGGGATCAGCTGGATACTTTTCGACCCATCGAACCTTGTATTTGCGGAGAAGGTAAGAATTATGTTGATCATCATAATCAAGATAGGTCAATGGAATTTTTACAGGGTTTGCATGAAAGGTTTTCTTCTCTGCGAAGTCAGATACTTCTAATGGAACCCATGCCATCTCCTGCTAAGATCTACAACCATGTTAGGCAGGAGGAGGAACAACAGGGAATCAATTCCTCTTCTCTTCCCGCAATTGAATCGCTGACTTTATATGCTTCTCGTGGTGATTCTCGTAACGAAAGCTCGTCTACACAACCTGGAAGAAGCATCAACAATAATCCTCGGAACCAACAAAAGACAATGCCATTCTCGTGACCATTGCAACAAGCACGGTCATGCTCAGGCCACATGTTGGAAATCGATCGGGTATCCAAAGGACTTACCAAAGACCAGAGATTCTGATTCGTTTGCTGCTGCTACCATTCCTGCAACAGCTCCTGTGCCAGCCGTTGCTGCACCAGCCATAAGTGCAGCACAATATGCACGCCTCATGTCGCTACTGGATCCAGCCAATGAAGGTACACCAGTTCTTCCTTCTGCCAATTTTGCAGGTACTATTTTATCTTGTTCCACTCATGTATGGATAGTAGATAGTGGTGCTACTCATCACATATGTTCATCTCTTTCCTTCTTTACTACTTATACTTTGGTTACAAAACCAATTAGTGTTCAACTCCCGGATGGATCTCTTACCTCCGTGACACACATTGGCAATGTTGATTTGTCTCCAACTCTGAAATTACTAGATGTTTTTCATATCCCGAGTTTCAAATTCAATTTAATCTCTGTCACCAATTGACTAGTTCACCAATTGTTGTATCAAATTCTCAAAAGATTGTTGCATCTTTCAGGACCAGTCCATGAACACGGAGATTGGATGGAGTAAACGCATCGCTTGGTCTCTATCACTTCATATTTCGTCCATTTGCTTTATCGATTGCTGCAAATAAGCCTGTGGATACATGGCACCGTCGTCTCGGCCATCCTAGTGTGGATTGCCTTCGTTTTTTAGCTTCTAAATATGATTATGTTAGCTCGCATTTTAATCATTCCTGTGATGTATGCCCTATGGCAAAACAAACACGTTTGAAGTTCAATAAAAGTCAGTCTTTATCTTCACGACCATTTCAATTAATTCATGCTGATATCTGGGGTACCTTTGCTGAATCATTCACTGGTGCTAAATATTTTTTGACTATCGTGGATGATTATACTAGGTGCACCTGGGTTTATCTCATGAAATCTAAATCAGAAACATTGAAATTTCTTAAGTATTTTTTTGCTTTTGTCATCACTCAATTTGGTCATCCTATTGCCAGCATCTCCTCTGGCATCAATAAACTCCTCATTCCCCAATTACAGACTTTCCGTTCTGATAATGGGTCTGAATTTAAATCCAATGAACTACAAGCTTGGTTTCATCAAAATGGTGTTTTACACCAAACTAGTTGTGTTTACACACCACAACAGAATGGTATTGTGGAACGCAAACATCGTCATCTTCTTAATGTCGCACGCTCATTAAGATTTCAATCCAACTTGCCCCTTCGTTTTTGGGGAGAATGTATTCTTACTGCTGCATATTTAATCAACTTGATGCCGACTCCAGTTCTTTCTCATAAAACTCCACATGAGCTATTGTTAAATACATCACCAGATTACGTGTCTTTACGGGTATTTGGTTGTTTATGTTTTGGCAGAAACACAAGAGTATCTCATAAATTTGATCAACGTGCAAAACCAGGTATTTTTGTTGGTTATCCCCATGGCCAGAAAGGGTACAAGATTTTTGATCTCGAATCCAAGCATATCTATGTTTCACGAGATGTTGTTTTCCATGAAAATCGTTTTCCTTTTCATGATATTCATACTGCTTCTCCAGTACCAATTTCTGTACCACCTTTAGAGTATGATTCATATGATTCCATTTTTAATTCTCAGTCTTCTACTCCTGTGCCTTTGTCACGGTCCTCACTGCATGATAGTTCCATGCTCATTCCTGATGTCACTACAGGAATTCATGATTCCGCTGCACTTCCAGGTTCTCTAGAACCATCTTCTTCTGATGAATCTAACACTAATCGTGTTTCACCTGACATGCCTGTCAGTCATTCTCGTGGTTCATCTGTTCCACCATCGCCCTCTCCTGTCAGTAAGTCTCATTGTTCTGATTTACAGAACATTCCTTCTACGTCAGGAGAGTCTGACATTCCTGGTTCAGATAATTTTCGTGCACCTGCCACTGCACTTACTCCTACGTCTGTTCCTACACTTGCACCAGCGTCTGCAAATCCATCTGACTCTACACAGCCAACTCAGTTAGTTGAAACATCCCATCTGCCATCTATACCTGCAGATCCTATTGATTCTCGTTCTTCCCGGATTAGAAATCCACCAGCCTACTTAAAAGATTATCATTGCTTTGCTACTGATTGTCAATCCAATTCAGTCCATCCCATGACTAATTATTTGTCATTCGATAAGTTTTCTGCACCTCATAAAGCCTTCCTTGCTGGGGTTATTTTATCTGAGGAACCTAAAACTTATTCACAAGCTAACCTTTGTCCTAAATGGCGTGCATCCATGGCCAAAGAGATAATGGCTCTCGAAGCTAATAATACTTGGATTTGTGTTGATTTGCCACCAGGGAAAACTGCCATCGGCTGCAAATGGGTGTTTAAAATCAAGTTTAACCACTACGGGAAAAATATACATCTACAACTGGAGATTTACAACACTTTTCTAAACATCGTAGAAAGTCCTATGTTTTACAACTGGTTTCAAAGGAAGAGTTGTCGTATATCATCACTGCCAACCCTTAGGAAACAAGGGGTTGCGCTAAGAAAACAAACGACAACTCCTTAAGCAAAACAGTTGTGACGACATTTAGCTATAACAACTCTATTCCATATATGTAGTGACTTAGCCTATCACAACTCTGACAAGTGTTGTTGAAGAACACAAAAATATGATAATGAAAAAAATGTTAGAGGGGAGATTCGAATATGAACCTACCGCATGGAAGTCTAGCTCATCAACCACCCTTTCAGTTCACAAGTTTCGGTTTTTTTTTTTTTTTAATAGAAACCTACAACAACACTTATAAGTGTTGTTGAAGTAAAAATATATAATGTTGGAAAAAATGAGGTTATAGGGGAGATTCGAACATGAATCTACTGCATGGACGTCTAGCTCATCAACCATCCTTACCGTTAACAAGTTTTGGCATTTTTTTTTTTTTTTAATAAAAATGTATAACAACACTTATAAGTGTTGTTAAAGTAAAAATATAGAACATTAGAAGAAATGAGGATGGGGGATTTGATCCTCAACCTCCCGTATGGAAGTCTACACCACTAACCATACCTATACTATTACATGTTTGTCAAGTTTGTGGTTCTTTAATACACTAACTTTATGACAACCCTTCATAAGAGTTGTAAAACAAAATGTAATGCTCAAAATAATGCTCAGTGACCGAGCGCAAACAACACGAAGCCTTCTCTCGTAAAAATCACATACACGCCTTCTCTCGTAAATAATTACATACATTTTTCACTATTTGTAATATTTACTTTAGTCACTGGATAAGGGTACTGGGTAATTTTCACAGTCTCCATAATATTTATTACCTTTATTTCTAGTAAGGGTAATATGGTGATTTTAACAATTTATAATATTTAGTTTACTTATTTTCCGATAAGCGTGGTCCGGTCATTTTCATAGTCTTCATAATATTTATTGCATTAATTTCCAAGAAGGGTAATATGGTCATTTTCACAAGCGGTAGTATTTACTTACTTTTTTCGATAAGGGTAGTCGGGTCACTTTCACAATCTCCATAATATTTATTGCACAAATTTCCATGAAGGGTAATATGATCATTTTCACTATCCGTAATATTTACTTTACTTATTTCAGGATAAGGATAGTTTAGTAATTTTCACAATCTCCGTAATATTTATTACCTTTATTTCTAGTAAGGGTAATATGGTCATTTTATCATTGGTAATCTTCGAACCCGGATGTTCAATTCGATATATTTCTTATCCAATTTTGATTTATTTCTTACCCGTAAATGGATGGATTCGTCGTTCTCACCAAGTTTCGACTTAGAGTAGTCAACTCGCGCCGTGTTTCGATCTCGGAGCATGGTATGCATAGAATATGCATAAATAAGGTTTGTTTAAGGTTTCGTAGAATATCTCGAAGGAATCTTACCTGTAAATGGATGGATTCATCGTTCTTACCAAGTTTCGACTTAAAGTAGTCAACTCGCGGCAAGGTTTCGATCTCTAACATTGTATACATAGAATATGCGAGAAATAAGGTTTGTTTAAGGTTTCAGAGAATATCCGAAGGAATCTTACCTCGTAAATGGATGTATTCGTCATTTTTACCAAGTTTTTGACTTAGAGTAGTCAACTCGCGGCCAGGTTTCGATCTTGGAGCCGGGTATGCATACAATATCTGTAAATAAGGTTTGTTTAAGGTTTCGTAGAATATTTCAAGGAATCTTACCCGTAAATGGATGGTTTCTTTGTTCTTACCAAGTTTCGACTTAGAGTAGTCAACTCGCGGCCGTGTTTCGATTTAAGAGCCAGGGTATGCATATATTTATGCGAGAAATAGGGTTTGTTTAAGGTTTCGTAGAATATCTAGAAGAAATCTTACCCGTAAATGGATGGATTAAATGTTCTTACCAAATTTTCGAATTAGAGTAGTCAACTCGCGGTCAGGTTTCGATCTCGGATCCTAGTACGCATACAATATGCAGAAATAGGTTTTTTTTTAAGGTTTCGTAGAATATCTCGAATGAATCTTACCTGTAAATGGATGAATTCATCGTTCTTACCAAGTTTCTGACTTAGAGTAGTCAACTCACGGCCAGGTTTCGATCTCGGATCCCGGTACGCATACAATATGCAGAAATAGGGTTTGTTTAAGGTTTCGTAGAATATCTAAAAGAAATCTTACCTATAAATGGATGGATTCGTCGTTCTTACCAAATTTTTGAATTAGAGTAGTCAACTCGCGGCCAGGTTTCGATCTTGGATCCTAGTACGCATACAATATGCAAAATAGGGTTTTTTAAGGTTTCGTAGAATATCTCGAAGGAATCTTACCTCGTAAATGGATGAATTCGTCGTTCTTACCAAGTTTCGACTTAGAGTAGTCAAGTCACGGCCAGGTTTCGATCTCGGATCCTTGTACGCATACAATATGCAGAAATAGGGTTTGTTTAAGGTTTCGTAGAATATCTCGAAGGAATCTTACATGTAAATGTATGGATTCGTCGTTCTTACCAAGTTTTTGACTTAGAGTAGTCCACTCGCGGCCAGGTTTCGATCTCGGATCCTGGTACGCATACAATATGCAGAAATAGGGTTTTTTTTAAGGTTTCGTAGAATATCTCGAAGGAATCTTACCTGTAAATGGATGGTTTCTTCGTTTTTACCAAGTTTCTGACTTAGAGTAGTCAACTCGCGGCCATGTTTCGATCTCGGAGCCTGGTATGCATACATATATGCATAAATTGGGTTTGTTTAAGGTTTCGTAGAATATCTCGAAGGAATCTTACCTGTAAATGGATGGATTCGTCATTCTTACCAAGTTTTTGACTTAGAGTAGTCAACTCGCGGCCGGAGTTCCATCTCGGATCCCGGGTACGCATACAATATGCATAAATAGGGTTTGTTTAAGGTTTCGTAGAATATCTCGAAGGAATCTTACCCGTAAATGGATGGATTCGTCATTCATACCAAGTTTCTGACTTAGAGTAGTCAACTCGCGGCCAGGTTTCGATCTCGGAGCCTGGTATGCATACATATATGCATAAATAGGGTTTGTTTAAGATTTCGTAGAACATCTCGAATGAATCTTACCTGTAAATGGATGGATTCGTCATTCTTACCAAGTTTTTGACTTAGAGTAGTCAACTCGCGGCCAGGTTTCGATCTCGGATCCTGGTACGCATACAATATGCATAAATAGGGTTTTTTAAGGTTTCGTAGAATATCTCGAAGAAATCTTACATGTAAATGGATGAATTCGTCGTTCTTACCAAGTTTCTGACTTAGAGTATTCAACTCGTGGCCAGGTTTCGATCTCTGAGCCTGATTTGCAGACAATATGCAGAAATAGGTTTTTTTTAAGGTTTAGAATATTTCGAAGGAATCTTAGCTGTAAATGGATGGTTTATTCGTTCTTACGAAGTTTCGACTTATAGTAGTCAACAAGTTTCGATCTCTCGAGCCCGATTTGCATACAATATAAATAAGTTTGAAGTCGAACCCTCTCGAGCTTCGTGGTTCATAGATTGTATGCCATTATACCAATTTTGAAGTTCGAATCGACATTGAGCTTCATACTTATCGATTTTGATGATGTATCATGCTAAGTTTGAAGTCGAACCCTCTCGTAGCTTCTTGGTTCATAGTTTGTATGTTGTTATACCACATTTGAAGTTCGAATCGACACTAAGCTTTATATTAATCAATTTCAATGATGTATCAAATATGTTGTTATACCACATTTGAAGTTCGAATCGACACTAAGCTTCATATTCATCAATTTCGATGATGTACCATGCTAAGTTTGAAGTCGAACCCTCTTAGAGCTTCGTGGTTCATAGATTATATGCCATTATACCAAGTTTGAAGTTCGAATCGACATCGAGCTTCATATTTATCAATTTTGATGATGTATCATGCTAAGTTTGAAGTCGAACTCTCTCAAAGCTTCTTGGTTCATAGTTTGTATGTCGTTATACCACATTCGAAGTTCAAATCGACACTTGAGTTTCATATTTTCAAACTAGAAGCACAAAGAGAAAGCACAAAAGAACAAAGAAACACACCAATTATCGAATTCATTTTTCATTTTCCCGATTCATTCTTATGTATTTTTTGATTTTTTTATATCGAATGTTGATAACAATGTCCTAAATTTATTAATATTTTTTTTGGATTTTTTTTCATGTCGAATGTTGATAACAAAACCGGATACATGAGTTTGTATTAACACAAAGAGAAACACAGTTTCTTCTCAATCCGTATGAACATTCCAAATACAATATCAACCGTCAAGATCTTTTCTTGATCCGTATGAGTGGATCAAAAGAAATTTGGTCCGTCGATCATTTTAATTTTCATTCTTGGTTGTATCACTCAACCACCCGAACTCTAATTCCCATCTCGGTTCTCTCTTTCTTTCTTCCTCTCCTCCGCAAAAAACACCATCGGCGCTCCATCACCACCGCTGCTCTTCTCTCTATCCATCTTCTTCATCTCCATTTCTTGATTGAATCGACCCATCTTAATTCTTCTGCAATTTTACGGTGAAAATTATCACAACCTTAGTCACAGAAACTCATCAATCAAATACCTCGGATCCACCTTCCGCAAACCCTAAATCAAACGAAACCCAATTTCAATTCGTAATCTAGCATACGATTACTTCTTGATATTCATAAAGAGAGACAGAGATTAAGAAATCGGGGTTTTGGTAGATAGATGAAAAATTAGGGTTTTAAAATCTTTGACAAAAATTAGGTGAAGGTTATGCCGCATCAAATCGAATTAAAGGGTTAGGTTTCTGTAGGAGGTGTAGTACATGGGTTCGATTTTGGGTTTGTTAATTTCTATCAAGAAATTAAAAATCAAGGGTTTGTTTCAGAAGAAGAGAGGAAAAATTCGATTGATATTTCTGATAAGCAGAGAGTGAGAGGGATTTGATTCTATTGACGGGGATTCAACAATTATGAAGATTATTCTGCCAATTTTAGTGTTATGAAGAAATTAGGGTTCAGTCGAGGAGAATGATGTCGTCTGATCATTGAATCTACTGTGGAAGCATAATTAGAAACTAGGGTTTGTCTTGAATTGGTTTTTTGACAGAGATGAATCCCGCACTTCTTAGCACACTCGAGGCGAGTATGCAAACAATCCATTTTCTCTTTGGGTTTGGCCTTACTGTTGAAGAAATCATAGTTTGTTGTTGATTTGAGAAACATCAGTTTCCCTTATAGGAAATCTCACTGCAACCCGCTTGCTCAAATGATGTCAACACTAATGTTGATAAAGCAAAAAGGTCTGAAACTCATTCAAATCTTTGCAATCTCATTTTAGGGTTTTTTAGATTGATTTTCAGCTTGTTATCTGAAAAATGTTCATAAAATCGAGAGAAAAAAAGGCTTGATCATTCACAAAATGTTCTTTTACTTGATTCAATCAGTTTTACTAATGAATTTACTTTGTATGATGCAGATTGGTTAAGGATGATCACAAAAAGGGAGCAAACATTATTCTTATCCAGGTAATTTTGTTATTATCTCAATCCTCAATAAATTTGGCCGTGAAAGAGTATTTATTAGTTATATGTGTTTTGACCGATGTGAATTGTGATTCATGGCAAAGAAATTATTAGTGTTTATATTGGAGGATGGAAGTGATAGTCTAATTCAGACTACCTTAGGATTTTAGAAATAATCTTTAAAAAGTTGCAAAGAGGAGAACTGGGGAAGGGTTTCAGTTGTTATGTGTTTTTCTTACTAAATTTGATGTAAGTTATGTGATTTGGATCTTATCTTATGATGGTTATTTGCAGGAATTACTTGAAGGATATTATTTTCTGTCGAGCGCAGAGGGAAGATTTCTTTCTACGAGCAAAGCCTTATAGAGAGCACTCTACAATCATAAGGTAAAAGAGTTGAACTGTGATAATTAATAAGAATCATGTCAGTTGCATCATAAGGTAAAAGAGTTGAACTGTGTTAGTAAGCGCTGAGACATTTGCAAATGCAGATTCAGTTTGTATGGCTAGAAGAAACCGAGCAAGGATTTGGCATTGGTGGTGAGCCGCACCGCGGTACAAAAGATGCCGATGGAATAGGTGGTTATGTAGAAAGAGGGCCGAGACTGGTAAGAAAATTGGTTTTGGATCACTTTCAGCATACTTGTTGAAATGCTACCTTCAATTTCTGTGTATGTGTGATGCAGAACTTGGATTTTCACCGATACCGCCAATCCTGCACTTTTTCAGGTAAAATTTTACTGCTCAGAATCATTTCTGAGGTCTGAAAATGGTTGAATGTCAGTGGCAAAGACTTCCAGGTTTCCATGTCTGTGTTGGTAGCGGAGGCGAGAGGCAACTTCTAGAGTGGTATACTCAGAAAGGTAACATTTTTTCCCAGTATTTAATGCTATCTAAATTGTTATTGAGATGAGAAAATACGGTATTTGTCGTTTGCAACAGATGGGATTTCTGAAATCTACCTTCATTCTGTTGAGTTTTGACCATGTGTAATTATCAGCCTCATTATTTCAAGTATTGTCATTGATTTCAAAATGGTTATTTCAAAAATGAGCCCCTAGGTGTTAAGTTAGTTATTCATATACATTTCTTGTATGAAAGGATTTTTATTTTTTAAATTTGGGAACTTTAAGTATGTTGAGGAGTCTTAATGGTCTAGTTCTTAGTGTTGCGCTTATCCTTATGAAGAGTTGTTTGTTCTCTTGGAAGAAAGATGTTGTGCTTATTTCAAGTATGGGTGAAGAAGCTATGTTTGACCTTTCTTTGTTTTGTTGTAGGAAGACTGATGGAGATGAGGAACGGATGGCAGCTACTGCAGCTTACATGAAGCTTAAATGGCAGGGCCTTCAAAAGAAGGTTGTCTTTGTTACTGTTATTACAGATCTCAACACCTGCCATCGCACATGGTGAGCTCCTTATTCTTATTAGTGTGAATTAGCGCATATGTTGCTTTCACATTAATAAATTGTTCAAACTTTCCTTTCAAATGAGTGAATCATTTTATCAGAAGAATATTTTAGACCATGCCTTTGATGTACAGAAATGGGATCAGTTTATTCATAATACGAACGAACCATAGTTTGATTGAGGATGATCTGTGAGCTTATATAATCATTCTTTTTTTGTTTCAGGTTCAACACTGGTGTCAACCGGTGCTACTGCCCTTCGGACAAGGTTGCCAAGAGGGCATTGGTTGATGGCCTAGAGTATTCCCAGATTCGCGTATTTGGTTTGCCAGTCAGGCCCTTGTCTTGTCGGCCTGTAAAGAAAACTGCAAGAGCTCTCGGCGAAGCACTATTCAATGCGAGAACTTGGTAAACCAATTGACAAGATCATCATCATATGTGGCCGAACCAAAATCTTAGCTTCTACACTAGAAACTGGTCCATGGATAGTCCTAGTAAAGGTAATTCACTTGTTCTGTATATCTAACTATATAGTCAAGTGGGTTTGTTTTTTGACAAAATCACTTTTAGATGCTTTTACTTGAGTCAATAACAACTTTCTTTTTTAACCACAAATCAGAGGATTCGAAACCCAAATGGAGAAATGGATGGGTGCTTGTGACTGTATTATAACCAAAGTATGGAGACACATTTCTTCTTATTAGTATTTTCCTGGAAATACTTTATCCATGTTTACTTGCATTGTTTTGTTTTTAGTTCTTATGAATTTTTTTTGGTAGGCTGGACCTAGAACAATTGCGGAGGCGTTGATAAGGGGCCTTCCAATCATGAAGCAATGGCTAGGCAGTTGTATTGCAGGCTCTGGTGTTGTGTTGCTGCTAACACATCAGTGTTATTAGAATTTTTTTTTTTTTTTTTTTTGTGTCGAAGTTATGTAAAACTGATCTTTGGTAGTAACAAACAATAGTGATTATAATTGAAAATCTGGTCTACAACTAATTCGAAGTTATTGCGCAGCGCACTTTCATGCAAGGTGATTTGAAGTTAGCTAAGTAATGTAATTGGAGTGGCTGGATAACTTGAATGAATGTAAATGTGTTACACTGGCAGGTTAATGTGAATGTGAAATACTTTCGGCTAATGTGAATGTGAAATACTTTCGGCAATTCGGTTTCAGCTATAATTTTTTTTTTTCAAAATAGTTTTATGAACACAACTTCTAATAAGAGTTGTGTTTGCATATTTCAACTACACAAACCAGAGGTGGTGAAAGGATGTCTTTACAACATAACTAGGTGTTGTCCAACATAGTTCTACAACTCTAACAAGTGTCGTGCAAATCTTATTCATAATAGTAATAAGAGTTGTTACATATTTCTACAATACACATCCTAGGTTGTCTAAGATAGTCCTTCAACTTATACAAGTGTTGTGTTACATATTTCTACGATACACATCCTTTGTTGTGTAATATTGTCCTACACCACAAGCAAGAGTTGTGTTAGGCTTTCAAAAAAAATCGAAAGAGAATCACAACTTTGGCAAAATATTGTCGAACCATGAATCACATCACCCTTTACAACCCTTGTCAACCATTGTAGAAAAGCTTGGACTTTCTACAATACCCCCGTTCCACAATGCATGAAATGGAGTTGTCGTAGGGGTACTACAACTCTTATCTAGTGTCGTCAATGATGATTTTTCCCGTAGTGAACACGTACCGTAGAAAGATACAAAGCTCGTCTCGTAGCAAAAGGGTACACTCAACAAGAAGGAATCGATTACTATGATAACTTTGCACCCGTAGCAAAACTGGTGACTGTTCGAGTATTGCTGTCTATTGCTGCCATTAAGAATTGGTCACTTCACCAACTAGACGTCAATAATGCGTTTCTCCAGGACGATCTAGATGAAGAAATCTACATGAAAATTCCTCCTGGTCTGGCACGCAAAGGTGAGTCCAAACTTTTTAAACTCGTAAATCTATTTATGGTCTTAAGCAAGCCTCTCGTCAATGGTTTGCCAAACTTTCATCTGCTTTACTAACGGAAGGATTTTAAATCTCTATGTGATAATTCTCTCTTCACATATCATCAAGGAACAACATCTATTTTTGTCCTTGTCTATGTCGATGATATCATCATTACCGGTACGGAGATGATGATTTCATTCATTCACTAAAATCCGTCTTGCTTCTCATTTCTCAATTAAAGATCTTGGTCGTCTTCAATATTTCTTAGGCATTGAAGTTTCGCGCTCATCTAAAGGTATTTTCCTATGTCAAAGGAAATATATTCTTGACATTCTTAAGGATTCTCGGACTCACTGAGCTCGTGTTTCATCTTTTCCGATGGATACACATCTCAAATTACCGCCTCTGGATGGTAAACCTTTATCTCGATTCCAGCTCTTATCGTCATCTCATTGGTCGACTTTTATATCTTACTGTCACTCGTCCAGATATTACGTATGCCGTAAATTATTTAAGTCACACTACAAGAAAGTGAGTCTTTTGCTACACCACTTCGCCACACATCAACAAAGAGTGAGGGAATAGGTAGGTTTTAGCCTCACCACACAAAAGGTGTGGCATTAAGTGAGACCTTTTGCCACACCAATAAGTAGTCGTGGCAAAAAAATAATATTTTGCCTCATATAACTTTTAACTGTTGCAACAAGTCTATTTAATGCCACATTGGTGTGGTAATATGTAAAAATAAAATCATTAATAAAATTTTGGTTGCTTTTGCCGCACCTGTGCTGCTATAATTGTTAAAAAAAATTAATAAATCAATATAATTATTATAAAAATATTAAAAAAATTAATATAATTATTATGTAAATCGATGGCCCACCACTGACCGTCGGAACAATCCAGATTTTGGTGAGACTAAATTTTGTTTCTCTTACGTGCCTCATATTTACCGTCCAAATTATTATATGTCAAGATGTTGTATAAATTTCCTTATACCGTTCAAGAAAAAAAAAAAAAAATTGCTTCTTGAAAATGTACCATGTAAGAGGAGTCGATGTTAGAAGCAAGGAACACATAAGATGGTGCAATCTCATGCGGTTGTGCAGCTCTTCCCATTGGCACTTCTGACCCAAATGGTGGTGCCGTGATCAATTGTTGATAATTTGCAGTGGGATTGTTTAACTATGGAGCCTAGGTCATCCCATATGGCCAGTGTGTTTTATAAATGTACTAGCACGTCTTTTATGTTCGTTAGCAGTGCTGTTCGTATGATGTAAGAACTTAGCCTTTTTTTTCTTTCTTTTTGGTATCTAGTTAGTTGTACTTTTGGTGTTGTGGTGTTCCACGTGTTTGTTTTTCTTTTGATTAAAAAGGGGTGGTGTTCCACGTGTTTTCTTATGGTTAACAAAACCAAGAAAAGAACTTATCTTCTCCACACCCAAACCCCAAATTCTACTTTTCTTCATCTCCTAGCTCTGCAACTTAACCCTAACTTTGTTTACGAAATCTAGCGCCAAAATTTCCCTCTAAAGTTTTCGTGAAAATCAAATTCCCACAAAAATCCCCCAAAGTTCGCTCAATCACCCAAAGTTTTCGCATCTTCTCAAATAAAACAGATTCAGTTTTTCTCTCCAAAATGGAAGAAAAAATAAAATCTCTCCAAACCCTAAAAAAAATCCATCTTCTGTTCAAATTAAAGAAAACTCGTTCTCTCGAATCGACACAGAGAGGTCAATTTTTCACATCTCACAAGCAGGTCAATTCCATCTTTTGTCTAGATATCTTCAACAAATCTGACTAATTTGGGGGTTTTGTTTTCGTCACTCTCTAATCTCATAGAAGGCCAATTTTTCACATCTCCTAAAGTTTCAATTCGGGGTTTCCTTAATTTGGGTTTTAATTTTTAAATTTTTGTTTTGTAGTTTTTTTTCATTCGATCTCGAAGGTGCAATCAAGAAGGGTAATTTTTCAATTAATCCCTATTTTTATATTTTTTTGTTGGAATTTTAACTAAACTCAAACTACAAAAGTCGATAGTGTCTTAGGACTTGGTCTATTGATGTTTTTCTTTAATGAGATGTTTTTCAATTTGAGTGTTATACATGCCAGCTCCAATACTAGTTTATCACACCGCCATTAGCAGGGATTTTTTTTTGTTTTGTTTTGTTTTTTGAAGTGGATTGTGTCTTTGTTGTTCCATTTGTACTAGTTCAGGTTATGGCATTGCATCTTTTTGTTTGAGACTTACTTGTTGTGTTGTGTGCCTGCTGTGATTGGTTTTCAAGATGTTGATTTCCTTTTGCTAATTAAAAGAGCTATTGGAAAAAAGTATCTGTTTGTGACGGGCAAAGAATTTGTTGATTTCCTTTTGCTAACAAAGTAAATGAGGAGCTGCAAAATTTACCATGCCAAATTATAGAAGAGTGGGCAAAAATTTAATGCTAGAACCCATCTCTCGTGATAGTTGGTCTTATTAGTTATTTGTGTTCACATATATACATCTTGTACGGCCAATGTCGATAATGCAGGTGATGAATATTATTGTTTCAGCTTGAGAAATTTTAAATGATGCAGTTGAGATCATTAGAGGTTCAATTGTACAAATAGAAAACGTGATGATGGGTTGTAAAATGCTAGCTTCCAGATGAAGCAAATGTAGTTGAAGTTATAGTTATGTACTGTACCTACTAGCTAGATCTAGATTTTGGTGGGAAAAGACATTTACTAGCTCGTGTTCTCCTCCATTTCTCAACCACATGATATTGACCTTCTCCTCCATTGTCACGTCAATTTTACTGCAGTTTATGTCTAGATAAACAAACTCTCTTAATGGTTGGTCACTTAGCCTTGAAGAAATGTTTTTTATTTTTAGTATGTGCTGTTGTTGTTGGAATATAGAGGGACACTTAATAAGGTTTCCAAAGCCATTAAGTCATGAAGCTAATAAGACCCATATACTTCATACTGTATACAATGCATGGGTTACCTTGATATTTGTAGAATTGATATGAAAATGCAGAACTATGATTTTCGCAGTTGATTAGCTCAAAAGGAAATCTTCTTTTCGTTTCATATGTTTGCTTCATTAATTAAATTTAGAAATATCTATAATTGCCTAGACATGGTTGGTCGATTCTACAATACCCAGAGAATTCTAGTCCTGAATTATTTCTTCTGAATTAGAAATATCTGTAAGCAATTGAGATTGTTATCATATTCCTTGTGTTCCTCATGCTTTTGTTTCTTTCAACCAGTTAAGTTGAAGAACTTAAATTGTTGATCAAACAATTTTGAAAAAATATAAAGTCACGTGTCTGAGGTTTAATATGTTTGTGAATAAGTTATGCTGCTAAAATTACTTTTCTGGTCACATCAATGATTTTGTGGAGTTATTAAATAAATATTGCTATGAACTTGTTGATTGGCCACATTAATGATTTTGTTATTCTATTTTGACACTAAAGATGTAGGTGTTTACCTGTTAGTTGTTCACAGATATAGTCACTACAAGTTATCATTTTTTGTCTATTTCAGGATTTGTTCATAGTAGATGAACGTTATAAACCGCCACCCTCTCTATTGTCGGTGATATATTTAGGGGAAAGAAAGGTACATGGAAGGGAAAAGACTTTACACGGCACGATACAACCGCAAACGTCTTGCAGATAAACCACTGCTTTAATCAAGGGGAGTGGAAGGATCTCGTGACATTATGGAAACTGATGCAACACACCAGGTAAGTTCACACATCTTATATGTCTGGGTTTATGCTTTGGTTATACATCATGTCTAATTAATTCTTCCTTTTATATTGGTAAGAAATTTTCCGAACAAAATGTCAAGAGTAGAAGCTGCCAACAAGTAAAGCACACAATGGGCATGAAAAACCACGTTCGATGCAAAGCTGAAATGGTACCTCCATAATTTGGTCTTTACAACCACTTTTCACTTTGCAACTTCAATTTTTTTTTTTTTGGATTTAAGTAAGGAGACATGAACCTGTAAAAATTAGAAGTTTTTTATTTGCAACTGTACTGAGGCATGTCTTTCTTTTCGCATGTTGTAGCATTTGTTGATCATCCGGATGGCTTAGCTGCAAATTGCAAAACCTTGTCAAGAATTGGAATATCATATGCTAGGATAGTGCCTGAAGTTTTTTGTATGTAGTTTTTCATATTTTGCTTTCAATTACTATTATTCATTGTATGTGATGGAATTTGTACAGGCTGAAGATAATGGAGGGAACCCACCAACTGATGGTGATGCGTTCATTAAAACCCATGTGAATAAAAAAACTGGAAAAGCTTTGGACCCAATTTCACAAGGCTTCATAGTAAGTATTTGCTCTAGTAAGGTTCATACACTTCTTATCATAGAAGATAAGATCTTTTATCCTACATTTCTTTTCTGATATACATAGGTTCAAATGAGGGAACAATCAAGGTTGGATGAGAATGGGTTTGATGAGGATGGTAACCAACAACCAATTAGTGATGAAGTCTATGGAAATGTAGTACCTACAACAAAAGTAAACGCGTGTAAGAGCCGAAAGATATCCAACATGCTTTAGTTATGAGAGAAATGAAGATTTTGAGAGACGAATGAAAGAGCGACATGAGGAGCAACTAGTTAAACCTGCGGAGCAGTCTAACAGAATTGAGGAGCAACTGTAAAGATCTCAAAATGATAAAATGATTGTAAGTATCATTTTCCTTGATTTTAAATTTATAGAATTCTGACTATCTCAAACAAACATGTGAATTAACTTTTAAGTGGTCATAATTGTTGGTATGTTAGTATGATATTTATACTCTTTGCATGTTGATCTTATATTTAATATTTCTCTTACAACCCAATCTTTTTAGACATGATGATTCTCTGCCATTCCGTGATGTGTTTTTTTTACTTGTTGGTGTTTGTTTTGATCTGTGATGTTGTTTTTTCTCGTTGGTGTTTGTTTTGATCTGTTTAGCAGGAGCGCGAGGCCTAGGAGTGGACGGCTGGGGTGGATTTAGAATTGAAAAAGTCTAGTTTGAAGATTAAAGTTTCTTTGAAGTTTGTTTACTTGGGGATTGTGTAAATTTTTTCTTATGTCAAAGTTGGAATCACCATACTCTGTGACAGATATTTTTCGTTTTAATTCAATTTGAATTTGTTGTTCTGATTTAGTTCATGCGAGTAAAATGAATTTTTTTTAATACAGTTTTACTGCATGACGTTCCTGTTTTGAAAAAAAAAAACGTCCATGTTTATGAACGCATTGACACACATGTTGCAATAGACTCAGGCTTTTGGTGTGGCAAAAATACTTTTTAAATTAAAAGAAAATTAAAATTATATATTAAAAAAATTGGTTTTAGCCACACATTATTGCATCACTAGTTGTGTGGCAACAGATTTTTAAAATAAAATAAAAATAAAAATAAAATAATAATTAAATTATAAAAATATTTTTTGCCTCATGTTATTGCCTCACCTTTTGGTGTGGCATAAAACCTATTTATAAATAAAATAAAAATAAAAATTAAAAAATAATTAAATTAAAAAATGCTTTTTGGCTCGTGTTATTGCCTCACCTTTTGGTGTGGCATAAAACCTATCTATTTCTTCACCATATTAAAGGTGTGCCAATAACTTCTTGTCACACGGTTTGTTTCCACACGGTGTGGCAAAAAAAATTTATGTGGCAAAAGGATGTTGCCACACAAAAAGTGGGTTCTTGCCTTACGATCGACGTGTTGCAATACATGAAGTTTCTTGTAGTGTCAATTCATGCAGCATCCGCATACTGCTCATCTTGATGCTGCTCATCGTGTCTTTCGCTATCTTAAAGGTACCGTTGGACATGGAATTTTCTTTCTTCATCCAGTGATCTTTTTACATGGATACAGACTCAGATTGGGCAGATGTCCTATCACTAGACGTTCTACCACCGGCTATTTAGTCACAATAGGATCCAGTCCTATTTCCTGGAAATCAAAGAAGCAACCAACTGTTGCTCGTTCTTCCACCGAAGTGAATACTGCATTAGCCAATTTAACTAGCTGAGCTTCAATGGTTACGTTATTTTTTCACCGACATGCACATTTCATGTCCTCTTCCTATTACAATTTCTCGTGATAGTCAAGCAAAGAATTCATATTGCTCAACCCTGTATTTCACGAACGCACAAAACATATTGAAATTGATTGTTATTTGTTCGTGAAAAGTTGCTTAGTGGATTGATTTTACCAAAGTATCTTCCGTCCCTCGATCAGCTTGCAGATGTTTTCACTAAACCTTTGGGTGCTTCGCAATTTGGTCGTTTGGTTAGCAAGTTGGGCGTTCGTTCAGGTTCTACCGCTCCAACTTGAGGGGGGGTATTAGATTACTCAGGTTAGTCAGGTCATCTGACTAACCACTTTGCCGACTTTCTGTTGTACATAGTTTCAGTCTTCCTATCTTCTAGCCATACTAGTTTTAGTCTTCCGGTTCTATTGTATTTACCTATTCTCTTGCTGTGTTTGTTATCATACTCTTATCTTTGTAATCAACTGTACTTGTAATTGAGTATAAATACTCTCATCAATGAATTGAATCTCTACACAGTTGTGAGAGATAAACAACCTTGTCTCCATATTTCTATAGGGTGCTCGAACTTCTCCTGCTAGAGTGCTCGATGAGATCATGTTTTAATTAGTAGGCAGTTCTCACTTATCTTTTGCCATTATGCAATTGCCAAAAACCGGAGGTGAGTTGTTTAGATGATCAACCTAAGAAGAAGAAGGATGTGCACCAGTATGTCCACATTTCCCCTTGCCGAGGGGTTAAAACAACTGCGCAAATATGATTTGAGTTTAGGTACTGCAGAGGATTATAACTAGATTGTAATCCTCGGGAAGAAGAAGTAGCTTTTTTTAATGCCAGGCAAAAGACATAGTTTCCTAAGTCGGTGTCCAACTCATAAAACCAATTCACATGCAGCTAATACCGTTGTTTGAGAACCCATATCGCGATCAAGAAGCCTTGCAAAACCATAGCATTATACTACTTGATTTAATCTCTATGAACCACATAGGTTACTTGTTGACACAGCAACGTTATCTCTAGATTTCTCTTAAAGTGTTTCTTCCTTGAATCTTGAAGTCATTGCTACCGCTAACCTTCCTTTTGATGAGTCTCTTCTTAAAGAAACATAAATCTGATCTTAAGTATAGCTCGAAATTAAGTATAGCTCTAGGAGTCCCTAATAACGGGACTTGAAGAATTAGGTGACAAACAAA